>OX030950.1:2745132-3082632 GCA_943735915.1 Pherbina coryleti | reverse complement strand
GATTTCTTAAAAAAAATCGATTGCTGCATTATGGACGATGAAACATATGTACTTGGTGACTTTTCGCAGCTTCCAGGTGTCGATTGTTACATATGTTGCCGATCAATGAGGAAATATCCAGTAAGAATTTAAGACCAAAAAAAAAATCAAAGTTCCCGAAGAAGTCTTTGGTATGGCAGGCCATTTGTAGCTATGGAAGACGAAGTAGTCTATTTGTTTCAACTGGGACGATTAGCACCGAAATTTATATTCAGGAGTGCCTGCAAAAACGCCTTTTACCGTTCATAAGGCAGCATGAGGTCTCTACCTTTTTTTGGCCTGATTTTGCTTCATGCCATTACAGCAAATCTGCTATTGAATGGTATGAAAACAAAAATGTAACATTTGTACCCAAGTATGCAAATCCACCAAACTGCCCAGAGCTCAGTCCCATCGAAAGATATTGGGCTCTGTCAAAAAGGATAATGAAGAACACTAAACAGGTTGCTGAAAACATAAAAATATTTTCAAGTAAATGGTCAGTGGCAAGTAAGCAAGTCTCTGAAGACACCATTAAAAGATGAATGGGAGGTGCTCCAGAAAAAGTCAATCATTTCATGAATAATTAATAATGTTTCATATATTTGTTATTAAAATAATCATGAATAGAATTGTTGTTAATAAAACGTAAATTTCTTTTTTTAATATCAATTTGTTTAAAAGTTATTTAAGTTTATGTGTGCACTAATTTCATCGTGCGCAAGCCTTAGCACACAGATAATTTATATCGCAAGCCAAGCAAATGTAAAGAGATTCTTTAAAATCACTCCAAGACGAACGCTACTTTACTGCTCATAATCTAGAAATAACTGCTTAGCCATTGGAAGAAAAGAGGTGACAAAGGTACGAGGGATGGTATTTATGTTTTTGGCATTGGCAACACTTACCATCTAATATTTCCATTGGAAACTTGGTATTGTTGAACACACCCTTCTTCAGAAAATTTAGCAATTTCAGCGCGATTTGTGTTGTTTAAAAATGACTTAAAAAATTCATCTCGGCCAGAAAATTCAATTCGACATCGAAGCAAATGGTTGCCCTTTTCTTCTGGGTCAGGTCATGCGACGACAGTGGCGTAAAAGCAACCTAACCCCTATAACTCCTGAATGGTACACTATCATTTGTTTGCCAAGTCATCAGAAAAATTTGAAAAAAGTCGAAGAGACGAATTATTCGGCATTATAAAAATGTGAGCTCACACACATCTGTCAGGCTAAAAACAGACAAAAGTTTTGTAATCGATGACAAGAACGAAAATAAACACTATCGAACCGTATCTCCACCGTATCCATATCTAAATTTAACACTCCCTAACTGTACGTAAAGGCTGCGCCGTAGGTATTTTTTAGCATTGTGTATCATTGATGGTAACCACAAATGATTGTATAGTGTTTGTGTATGTATATATGAACGCAAACTCTATACTACTCATATACACGTAGACAATCGCTACACTACTATACAAACAATAATAAGTACCTATTTTTAAGATACCTCTTTGGTGAAGTGGTGTAGGGTCTTTCTCCAAACATTTTTATTGCATAGTAAAATTTAATGTGAAATTCGAATTGTTTGCACAGAAAAAGTACATTCTTAGTAAAAATTAAGACGGCAACAAATAATAACTCAAAGCTGCAAAACGATTCTTATTAGTTTTTATATAGTCGGTACCAAAATCATAAATTGTTCTTTAAAAAAAAATCAATAGAGCACTTTTGAATTTTCTTGAATATATTTTACGATTTCTTTATTACTTGTTTATTAAATAAACTAGCAAATACCCGCTGCTTCGCCGGCGATAAAAATATTAAATATCATTAAAAACTTTAAATCTTAAAATTTAACAGCCGTATTCATATTGAAATGGGAAGAGTGTAAATAATGGTTTGTGTATTAGATAAATTCAGTGACTTGTTATTTATTTGTCGCAATTTCGTCGAGACTTTGATATTTAAAAATCAATAGTTTTTCTAAGCCATCTGCACTGAAATAATTGTCATTTTATTATTTTTTTTTTTTTTATAAAAGTTTTGAAATCTTTGACAAATTTTCTTGTTTTTATTTTCTTTTTTTGGAAATTTTTTATATATTTTGAATTTTCTTGACATATTTTCCAAATGTTTGAAATCATAGTTGAATAAATAAGGTTGTCGCATGGGTGAGAGCGAGTTCCCATAAATGTCAAATCGAAGTTGACAGCTCATACAAAATCTGAAAGGGGAAATTATTAATATGCAAAGCCGATGAAGTTGTTGTTGTATCTTTTCATTGATTTTGACAATTATGGGTACTGAGAAGAGAGTACGATCAGCCACGAGACAACCTTATTTATTCAACCATGTTTGAAATATTTTGAAGAATTTAATTATTTTTGACAATATTTGTGCTGAAATGAGAGCAAATAATTTAAAAACTGCTTAATGAGAGGTGTGTTATAAACCTTAAAAAAAAAATTTAAATTTCAACCATATTTAAAAATCCTCTAATTTATAAACAAACATTTTCAAACACTTTTTGACATTTTGTTTGTTTTTGATACATTTTGAAATAATTTGATACATTTTAGACAGTATTTTTTGTGCTTAGATGAGAACAAACAAATTTTTAAAATGCTTTATCGTTTATGGAAGGTTTCAACCATTTTTAAAATTCTCTTATTTATCAAGCATTTAAAAGAGCTTTTGAAAGCTGTTGAAATGTTCAACATGAAAAATGTTTTAAAATTGTTTTCAATTTTTTTCTTATGAAGGCTTTGTAAGAGGCTCATAATTTTTTATGAATACAGCCGTTTGAATTTCGGTAAAATTGTATATTTGTGTTGGAGCGACTTAGTAGTTCCATCCAAATAAAGTAACCAGCTAACTAATGTAATAAAAAATAACTAAAGTAATAAACTTTCTGTATCTTCCTGATAATTTTTTTTCATGCATTGGTTCACTTTTCCTAGCGCTGTGACTATTGGGGTACTCACAGTTTTGTTTTATCTGGTGTGTTAACTACGCCGTCTGTTAACTCTAAAACATTTTGCCATGTGGTAACTATTTTTGATTTTGTTTTGCATGTAAAAAAGAGATAACACAAACTGGTAAAATTGCCTTGCTTTCCAACATGTTTGTTTTTCGTAGCAAACTGGCATTTCTGAAAGGTATTTTTATTTTATTGAAAAATCAATAAATCAAAGAAAGCTTCTTTTGTTATTTTTATTTTATTGAAAAATCAATAAATTAAAGAAAGCTTCTCTTTTCAAAAGGCGTGTCAATTTTAGAATGAACTACGTGTAGGGGTTCTCACAATTTGATTGAAGTATCGTTTTAAAGTTACTATATATCAACTTTAGAAGGGATTTGTAAATACCCTATATATAAAAACCTCGTTTATACGTAAAAATATCAGCTCAGAGGTAAGAAAAATATATGACGGCCTTAGAGAATTGTTATTTTAAAATTAAATATATCTTTCGTTTAAGCTGATAAATTTTATCAAAACATTTCAACAAAACATCAACACGGAATTTTTGTCGATGCTTTTATAAAAGTGGCAGTATTTTTACATTCAAAAAGGTGGCAGCATTGGTACCGCACTCAATACATGTTGCTGTCTTTTTTTTTCTTTTTTGTGGACCTTCCCACCGGGAAAAAAGAATCAATTCTCTTCTCCAATATAGATTCTAGAATTGATTATTTTTAACACCCCATCGGGAAAAAGATGCAATTTTATATGAAAAAAGAATCAATTCTCTTATCCAGTATAGATTCTAGAATTGATTATTTTTAACATGCTGATGTCCTACAAAGAATAGTATATTCTTTTCTCGCTTCAAGTGGAATAGCTACAGAATCGTTTTTTTCACTTTTTAAATAGATTCTTTTCATATATGTAATCATGGTTGAATAAATAAGGTTGTCTCGTGGCTGATCGTACTCTCTTCTCAGTACACATAATTGTCAAAATCAATGAAAAGCTACAACAACAACTTCATCGGCTTTGCATGTTATCAATTTACGCATTCAGATTTTGTATGAGTTGTCAACTTCGATTCGACATTTATTGGAACTCGCTCTCACCCATGCGACAACCTTATTTATTAAACCATGTATGTAATACATCAATATTGGCAGCAAACTAAATTTTTAATGAGTTTCAACTACGAAATCAAAGAGAGGTAGCCTACATAAGATTTTGTTGTTTGTATTAGTATATTTGAATATACGTCAACGGGGCAATTGTTAAGAAAAATGTCTACCCAAACATAAAACAAAACAAAGCATACATATTTGTTTTGCATAAATCATAGGTACGCACTATTATAAAACAATTATAGGACCAACGCGTAAAATATGATAAAAATTTAAAAAGAAAAATTCAAGCAAACAAAATTTAAACCATAAAAATTGAAACAACAGAAATTTTAAATGAAATTTTTGACAATGAAAGCACCTCTCCTGAATTCTTTTGTTATAAAATTAAATTTCGAGTACATAAAAAAAACCAAAAATAAATAAATAACTGGTCACTTTAGCCATTGAAAGGACTTTGACCTAGCTTCTTATGATCAATTGTGTTGTGCGTGTTATTAAGTTTGTACACAATTGACCGAGAACCGGACCTACAGGTTTAACGCCGACTCCGAACGGAGTTCTTATTCTCAATTAGCTTTACATGGCATTTTGATTACTCTCTGAGGTTTGCCATTGTCTGCAGAGAGGTGGCAGCCGTACAGAAAAATCATTTTAATTCAAATAATTTTTTGTCGCTGCTGGGATTAGAACCCGGGTCTCCAGGTTCGTTGACATAGAGGCCACGGACTTTTAACCAACCACGCCACGGACGCCACAATTTCGGGTACATCACAGTACAGTGTACTGCCAATATAGAAGTATTACATATATGATTATTTTAAATAAAATGTATTAACTTTCGGAAATAAGAAAACAAATCAAAACGGACTGATGTTTTTTTCACTTATACCAGAATTTGTTTTAGAATCAGTTCGTTTTTCACTTATCAAAAAAGCAAGCAAGTAATCTAAAAACATTTTATATATTAGAAATAATTATATGGGTCGTAATCGATTATGGCTGGAATAAAAACGAATCAGTAAACTTTTGCTTGATAGATTCCAATTCATAGGTTTTGCTATAAATGTATATATTCTTTGGAATACATTCTAAAATGTTAGCAATAGAATTCATTCTATTTACGATTTTTGTTTCTAGAATCCATTTTCATTTTGCCGGTGGGACGCTGACGTCCTACAAATAGTAGTACATTCTTTTCTCGCTTCCATATGAATAGCTACAGAAATCGATCCTTTTATTCACTTTTTAAATGCATTCTTTTAAATAAAAAGTATTCATTTTCGGAAATGAGAAAACAAATCAAAACAGACTGTTGCTTTTCTCACTTATGCCAAAATTTGTTTGGTTGATATATTCGTTGATATATTCGTTGATATATTGGTTGATATAAACTTTTGATTGATATATTCCAATTCATATGTTTTGCTTTAATTTATATATTCTTTGGAATACGTTCTAAAATGTAAGCAAAAGAATCTATTCCATTTACGATTTTTTTTTTTAATCAATTCTCATTTTCCCGCTGGGTTGTTGACTTTTATATATGATGCTCAAAAAGAGTTTGAAAATAGAGTTTTTGTCTCACAGCGATTTTGACATATGTATTTTCTATCTCATATATTCGTCAACATTAGAGTGCTGATATATTGTTTTATGAGCGAGAAAATATAAAGAGGAAATTAAATTTCAAAAAAAAAAAAACTCAGGAGCGGTGCTTCCATTGTCAATAATTTTTATTTGAAATTTTTGTTGTTTGAATTTTTTGATTAAAATTTTGTTTGTTTAAATTTAATCATATTTCAGGCGTTCTTATAATTGTTTTATTATGGTGCGTACCTGTGATTTAGGAAAAACAAATATGATTTGTTTTCTTATATGTTTGGGGCAAACGTTTTCATAACAACCGCCCCTGTGACGGTTTGACTTTTTATTTTTGTGTAGTAATTTTCATTTATTCAAATATACTAACACAAACAGCAACATCTTATGTTGTTATGGCTGTCTCTCTTCGATTTCAGAGTTGGAATACAGAAGTATTACATATACATATGTTCTACCTTATTAGCTTTGGGCACAACCTTTTTTTGAGAAGAACAGAGCTTTAATGAGAAAATTTTTTTCTCTCTGAGAATAAGAATAAAAAAATTGTATGGTTATTCTCTTTGAATTTTAATTAATTATTTAAACAATGGTTATTAAATTTATATATCCCATGTCCCAACTGGGCACCATAGCTATCCTAGAGAAAAAGAATTTTTGAAATAGCGCCTGCCATTCTCAAGCTTTTCGCAGCCGAACATACGTGAGTCTTCTTTTATATAATAGTATAGATAAAAAATAAATAACTGGCCATTTCAGCCCTTGAAAGGACTTTGACCTAGCTTCTTATGATCAATTGTGTTGTGCGTGTTATTAAGTTTGTACACAATTGACCGAGAAATGGACCTACAGGCTTAACGCCGACTCCGAACGGCGATGAACGGAATGTTCTTATTCTCAAGAAGCTTTACATGGCATTTTTATTACTCTCTGAGGTTTGCCATTGTCTGCAGAGAGGTGGCGGCCGTACAGAAAAATTATTTTATTCAAATAATTTCTGTCGCTGCTGGGGCTCGAACCTGGGTCTCCAAAGTTCTTTGACATAGCGGCCACGCACTTTAACCAACTACGCCACGGTCGCCACAACTTGTTATTTACTTGTTTATTACTTTGTTAAATAATAGGAAATCTCTAAATAAATTTCTATTTCCTCAGAATAATTTCAAAGCAATCGAACCAGTGGTTTTCAAAATCTTATTTGTAGCGTGTTAAAGAAAGGTTTCAAACCGATTTTAATATATTCTTAGATCACATTACTTTATAATTTCAAAAATTTTTTATTTTTTTTTTTTTTTAAAGTCCCTCAAAGTGTTTTTATGGGGTGACAGTCGAGCACGATACCAATTGGGCTACCGCTAGGTACAGGCCGATAATACCCTTAACTTAGTTAGCGTGGAGGGCATTTTCAATATGATCTTTAACTACCAAAAAATATTCACCAAAATTAAAAACCTTTCAAACAAATTTTTGCTCGCTTCCTTCTTATAATGAACCAGATTGAACCAGAACACAGACACTATCATAAGGGTTTGTTGTTTGTGATGTATTAATATTACCTTACGGGTTATAGGGTTAAAATCGAAATGAAGGTAAAGAAACAGAAACAAAAACAAAACAACAAAAAAAATTGGTTTCTTATCCCGCTCTATACAATATTTTCAGGCTTCATGTCATATGAAATCAGTTAAAAAACAAAAACGACCCAAGGTTTTTTTTTCTCTTAAATGACCTTTTATCCCCATTCAAAAATTTTAAATATTCGAAAAACCGCATTGTAAGTTCGTTTAGGTCCCCTGTGCTGAATAGGCATCACGACCATCTAAATGACGATATAGAAATGAAGGCAGGTTCTACCATAAAACACCCCTCATTGTGGACCACTCAATTAAAATAAGAATATTGTTGTGGTAACTAATGATTTTTTTAATACTTTGAATAAGTGTGAATTTTCTTTGAATATCTATAAACACTCCGCGAACATACTGATCGTGCATCAATATATCAACATCATGTAATCACATCCTAATGATCAACATCAATTCATTAATTTAGAATATAATGGATAAAGCAATGTATCTTTAGCCTAATAAAATAAATATAGAATGCGAAATTGTCTCAAGAGTCTTTATTGCTGGGACGCTTGGATGTGTTGCTGCTCCTACTGTATTCATGTATGTCAGCGTGGAGCATCTGAGGTTAATTACAATATTTCCTCATTAATTTTCACTGCTACACAGCGAAAGGGCTTTGTTTAAGTATAATTTTTAATTAACCCATCTGTTAAGCGCTCTTGACGCATCTTATTGTCCTCTCTTTCGGAAGAAACAAAATAACAAAAAAAAAACAAACCTTAAGCTTTTGTTATGTCTTTTGATAGCAGTAAATGGTCGTATTAAGGTCGACCACAAAGGAGTGCAGGCGGTTTGGGTGCAAGAACTGGCTTAACATTGCTGATTATCAATCTTATCAAATCAGGCAAATATATTCTATATCGAAGTGCTCCAATCTGCTCAACATAGAAGCGTAGTTTTTTTGCTATGCTTTACTCTGTGGGAATTGCAAAACTTTTTGACGTTTCTGTTGGATTGAATTGGATTGGGTGGTGAAGCGAATCTAGTGTCATTAAATTCAAACTAAATTTAGTACAAGGCACTTTTTTATGTTCTGTTCGTATTGCGAGCGAGCGAGTGACTGCGATAATGAGTAATTATTAGGCATAATTATTAGGTGAATAACAGCAACGATTAGATAGAGCAAGCATTTATCACCCCAAGATTTATGCTTTAATGAGCAATAATGATTTTGAACTTTTCATGATTAAGAATTAGAATTGTTAAGAGTAATATTGCAAATTTAAGATAAGAATATAATCGGCCATTTAGTGGCAGTTCAAAGGTTTGGGATAGGTAAGATATCAGTCTGTTACATTTTACAAAAGAGAAGAGGTATTTTATAGCATAAAAAAAATGGAAGCCTAAGGAGCCAAGCGTTTAAGCGTGCACACTTAAGTGGGAAAATCAGCCCTATTATGAATAAAATTTCGCTCACAAATGAAAAAGGGAATTTTAATTTTTTATACAGGGGATGCTTTTAAAGATTTGTTTTTTCTGGTGATCTTAAAAATTGGCGATGAATGCAAATATTTGTGTTCAAATTTTTCAAAAGTTCAGTGAACATTGCTAAAAATACGAAAATTCCCTTTTTTAATTCCGGGCGAAATTTTATTCACAATAGGGCTGAATATATTTAGTTGACTTTAAAAAAATGTGATTTTTTTTATTCCATAAATTGTTAGTAAAATCATTCGGAAATATGTTCCCAAAGTTTCAAATAAAAATTTTAATTCGTTCTAATGTTTTGAACGATTAAGTAAGCGTCCTCTTTAAGTGCCGGAGCACGTGGCATGCAAAACAAAGCGGTCATTGGGGTTGTCATTTATGTACTTACGTAATTTGGCTGTCTGTTTAATAAAAAAAGAAAGTTTAAGCATTTTATAAGTGATGAATGAGCTGAATATTGCAGTTGGTAAACGCATAATCGATGTTTAGAGCGATAGAATCGACCCAACGCCTTAAAGACTAAGGAAGCTCGAACAGAAGAGTTGCCAGCTCAAAAAAGGAGGAGTTTAAGCACCTCCAAAAATTCAGTTTTCAATTTTTTTGGGGAAGTTCGGTTCATAAAGATGAAAGAGATGTGCTTATGGTAAATTTAAATTTGTAGTTAAATTAATTAAATTTATTAATTGATTTCAGATGAAAACTGTGACCTTCAGAATGTGTACAAACAGTTAAGTCCTACCATGCGCGGCAGTTGATATCTTTACATATCTTTATATTTAATATTTACTAAAGTATATGCATTAAATTCAAATTATTTTTTTTTTTTATTTTTTAATATTAACATAGTTTCAATAAATTATATACATTCCTTATTTGTAAGAAAAAAATTACTGAAAGTCACCGCCATAAGCTATTAAAATTAAAATTATTTTCATACAAGACTCTCTTAATACCAATATTTGATATCTATCCCAACGCCCATTTTTGTAAAATAAGAGCTTACACGCCTGTCAGAAGTGTTGGTATGAGTTTCGTTACAACTTTTCCGGCTTATTTTCTCAAATTGGTCAAGGCTTAAGGCAAATGTTCTAGGATTATTTTCATTCGGGACTAGAGAGTTCAATATCGGACGGGATTCGCGAACCCGGATCACGGGTCACGGACTGCTTCGGGATTATGAAAATCAAAAAATTTGATGAAATAAATATATAAATAAATAAATATTTGCAATATTTTTCATATTTTTCAGGAGCACAAAAAATTTTAAAATTTTTGATTTTTTTCAGAACTTTAAATTCTGGGATCGCGGATTCTTTTATAACACTTTCCCAGTTATTAAAAACATTTCAAAACAAACTTACTTTATTCAAGGTTCATTCATTTTGATAGAAGGCGCATTTGAGAAACTTTATGATAACGATACAATTGCTGATGACAACATAATGCAATTCTTAATATTTGCAAATCCTTGAGTACGCTCTCCGATGAAGCATTTGTCGTCTGGATGGCACAGTGACAACTTAACTAACAACCATTCCGGACGACTCTGGCAAATCGTTGATATATTTTGAAAATTTTTTTGTTCATATCTCTTACTTTAAACGCGTATTGTTTTGTTATTTTCCTTATTTGATGCATATTAATAGTTTGCTTACATATGACCACATATTTATATGTAAGCAATTGCAACGTTCTCAAAGTAAACAATAACAACTAATGTACATACATGAGTGAGTTACTACGAGAAAATAACTCAAACGAAATGTTCGAGTTTTCATTAATTACACACATTTAAAGCATTTAAAAACAATTTAAATGTTTATCGAACGAATTCAAAATGGAATTTTTATTTGAACCTTGTGAATAATACATCAATTGTTTGTAGGTTATACACGAATTATTTTATTTTTAGCTACGGAATTTATTTACTTTACGCTGCGTTCACGCAGTTAAAGTGGTTGAAATAAAAAAATGTAGAGTTCAGTCTGGACCGAAAGAATAGGTTTTGTAGAATTTTCAATATTTGATAAAGGTATGTCGGGAAACTAAAGGATGTTTTTTAATCGACGGAATTTTTTATTTTATTCAGTAAACAATTAAATTTCATAATGCAAAGATATACAACTGAACGTCTCCAAATATTGAAACTTTACATTAAAAATAGCAGCTTGAAAATGATTTTGATTTTCTGTTCATCGACAAACAATTCGATGAACAGCTGCACGAGATATTGGAGACTCCATGACATCCGCAACGGGTCACAGTTGGTGCGGATTGCACTAAGAAGGCATCATCGGTTCTTATTTTTTCAAAAATGAGGTCGTAGCCAACGTGACGATCACTGAACCATGATATCGCGCAATTATTCAACAATTATTTCATGTCGCAGACTGCAAAATAAAGCCAAACCTTTATCATTTAGTTGATTTTTACGATTTTTTATTTTTCAAAAAGAAATCCTACAGCGAATTATAAAAAACACCTTTTATAACATGAATATAAGCAGGTACCATTAATATTGCCAGAGTAAAATTTTTAACAAATTGTCAATGCAATGTTTTACAAATCTGCCAGTTCAAATATCTCCTTGACAAAATTTTTTTTTATTATATTACTATACACTTGGACTAGGACTTTCACTAGGGTCCTATATGTTCCCATATTTTAGGGTGGTAGTTGTATGGGAGATGTAACACTCCGCGTCCCAGACCCTAAGAATATTTTTCTTACCGGTGATTAAATCTAATTATATTTCATTCTTAATTTCAAGACGGAAATTACTGATATGACCTACATGTCTCGTTCAGAAGGGGAGTTGCATGGAGGATACCACATCCCACATCTCTTGTCCCATTCTGCCCAAATTTATCAATATCTGTTGTCGCATTTTACAGAATTCGAAACCATTTAATTCACTTTAACTTTTTTTCAATGTTGGTTTAAACTTTAATAAACTCATACAAATAAGAACGCTTTATTTTGAAAGAATTGAAGCTTTATCAAAAATTAGGTTCTACTCTCAAAAAGATGTAACTTAACTCAGTGTCAAAATTCATTAGATATGCGAAACATTTACTGAACTGTATAAAAGGAAACTTTTGAGTAAG
Organism: Pherbina coryleti; assembly: GCA_943735915.1. Classification (NCBI taxonomy): domain Eukaryota; kingdom Metazoa; phylum Arthropoda; class Insecta; order Diptera; family Sciomyzidae; genus Pherbina; species Pherbina coryleti. Next base: position 3,070,749 of record OX030950.1, on the reverse strand, counting down.
TATCTTAAACAAACAGTAGATTTATATCCACAGAATAGAAGAAAAAAAGAATAACAATGATTGCTTATTAAGCATGATACATGAAGACCGCACCATAGCGTTCACACCAGCAGAGCAGAGTGGAGAATGAGTACGTTATTGTACCCGACTCTGCTGAATGCTTATTAAATGTGCACGCTTCGTTTCCAATTTAATTTCGATTTTTGGTTTTTGAGCACGTAGTGGTTGTTGCTGTTCTGGCGTTAGTATGTTATTGTTATCGTTCATTGTCGTCTACAAGTGTTTCACTTGGGAAACACACTGAGCTCCAACTCAGTTCAACTCAATGCATCCATCCATCCATACACCCGACTTTTGAAGCACAATGCTGCATAACTAAGCTTTGCTAAGTTGATTTCAATTCGATTCAAATGTAAATAAGAATGACTGAAACAAGTGTGTCTGCTTGCATCCACCCAACCAGCTGCAGAACAACATCAGTAACTGTGGGAGAGCACTAGCAGCGGATATATGGATTCATTTGTGGATGAGAAATGTGGGAGCGTCTATTTAAAAAGTAGCCACTATAATAGTAAGAATTCATTCATTTCCGCACTTTAAAAACTTATGACCATCTTATGTTGCAACTGCAGGCAATCATAATCCTACAATTAAATATGCAACTGTCTAAAGAGAAACAAGATATAACTTAATTATGACACGCAAAAATTAATTATTATTAAAGAATTTAACATAGATGAAGTTAAAAGTTACACAACGGAGTGTTGGTTTATTTCTCTAAAAGCAAGAGTTCAAGTTTGTAGTCAAGAGATAGAGATAGATAAGATAGGATCTATGTTGCCAGAAAAGCACGATAAATAGTGTTTATGGTATTTTTCAACGATTGTGGGATGTGGGAATTCCCATGGTATTTTGTGGTAAAAATCTCTCGCGTGGGAATAAAAATACCACATGTGGGATATTTACCACGCGTGGGAAAAAAAAATACCTCAAAATACCATAAAATACCTCAAATTACCACAAAATACCATAATACCTCAAAATACCTCAAAATACCACAAAATACCTCAAATTACCACAAAATACCTTTCAAGCATTTTATACGCTAAGAGCTTATCGAAATCAAACTACACAACATAAGTTCACTTTAATGAAATCTACTATGAACTTTATAATAGCGTAATGTATAAAAATTAATTTATTTAAGCTATGAACATATCAATTTAAAGTAATTTATTACGTGTATATATTTTTATTTAATTAATATTTAGAAAAAGAACTGAATTAATATGCTTATTATGTTTTTAATAAATAAAGAACTGAATAATATTTAAAATCAATTTTTTTTATTGAATATGGTCAATTCTTGGTAATTATGTTATGATGTTGTCAGAATCAATTTAGTTTGCTGCATTTTGGTATGTTTTGGTAATTTGAGGTATTTTGAGGTAATTTGTGGTATTTTGAGGTATTTTGAGGTATTATGGTATTTTGTGGTAATTTTGAGGTATTTTGAGGTATTTTGCGACTGTGGTAATTTATGGGAATTAAGTGTGAGAAAAAGAGAATTTTGGTGGTAATTTCATCTGGCGACATTGGATAGGATATGAAATTTTAATTAAATATCTGAGCAATGTCTGAAATTTTAACGAATTCCCAACACTCAACTTAAATATTGATAGTCGAACCTTGAGTCAGTCCTCTGAGCCTTATGTATTAGAAACAGGGACCGTAACCGTTAAACCATTTTTCTAAAAAAGTTGAAAATTTTAGTTATTTTTTGTGTTTTATTATATTGAACAAGAATTAACCAGAATTTTTTAACTTCTATTTTTTCGCACAAAAGATAACTGTTATTATATGTGGGATATTTTTTCCCACAAAATATCCCACAAATCGCTATATCAAAGAAACTGCTTATTATAGGGTCATAAAATTTGAAAGATAAAAACATGGCAAGTCTGTCGCATAGCCGGAGATATTTGAGGCGATGAGAGCAAGAGTGGCCTAACCCACAAAAATATGAAAATTAAAATAAATGCAGATCTAGCGTCGCAACTGCTGCTGCTAATCCAAATATTGACATTTTGTTATAATATACCACTAAAAAGCAAATTTAGAAAAAGCGAATAATATTGTGAATAAACGAAAAAAATAAAAAAAATTCAATTGAAAATCTTAATATGACTCCATTAGATATGTTGGTGGGTTAGGCCACTCTTGTTCTCATCGCCTCATTTGTCCATATGAATGATTGACCACGTGCTTGTTTTTTTTTTTTAATACAACGTTAGTTTTGTGCATTGAAGAAAAGATTTAGTTCTAACTGTATCTATATGAATGAATTGAGCACATGCTTGTTTTTTTAAGGGAACTCTCAGTAAATCACTAGATTCCATAATGTTAAATCAGCAAGTGCAGCGTTTCTATCCGACTTGTAGATGAAATCATAGAATGTAAAAAAGGGCGTGTCCTTGTCATATGGTAGATATTGCATTCTTATTTTCACCAGTCAAATTTCATGACCCTAGCATGAACAGTTTTGTAGATACAGTGATTTGTGGGATATTTTGTGGAAAAAAATATCCCACAAAAAATAACAGTTATTTTTTGTGCGAAAAAATAAAAGTTCAAAATTTAACTGGTATTTTTAAACTTTTACTTTTAAAGTCGAAATTTAAAACACAACCCAGGACTGACAAGGGGATGTCGGGGGATCATAATGGTGTCATCCAAAATGTCCTCCGACTGTTCCAACTACTTGTGGTTTTCCCTTAAAAAATGAGACCATAACTGTTATTTACGGTCCCTGATTAGAAATCAATATCTTAATCTCATGCCGATCCAGCTACTTACCGATTCTTCCTCCTTTTCCATGCCGCTTGGCATTTGTGGAACTGCTCGATTGATTGCTGAATATTCCGGCAAATCTGGCAGCTCTTCGGCCAAATAGATGGGCATTTGTTTGGAGGGATCCAGGGCGCGAGCCCGAAATGATAATTTCGACATCTTGTTTTTGGCGGGATTTTAGACAGCGGCGATGACACAACGAAGCAGTACTTCGCTCTACTTTGCGGGATATCCTTTTGCGAAATTCGCAGAGGAAGTAGTTTTAAGCGCAGCAACGTTGTTGTTGTTTTTGTGTAAGTGGATGATTAAGTTGTTCCGGGGGATGTGTTAGAGATGAGTGGATGAATAAGTTGCGTGGCGTTTAGGGTCAGGTAGGATTATACACAAACTACTGGGGTGGCTTAATGCAATCCACAAGCAGCGACTTATGCGGCTGTGGCAACGTCGTTAGCCTCTTCGATGGCGACGGCGGCAACTGCGAAGACGACAGCGCCACTTCAAGTTGTGCAACAATCAGCTGTTTCACGGCAGTTATTGCTGCTACTGCTGCTTCTGCGGGTGATGCTGCTGTTGTTGTTGCTTCTTTATTGTTGTCGTGCTTTCGACTTCGACGACTGTGGCAAGCAGCTAATTTTGAACGCCACTGACTCTCAAGACGGTGACGCTGCGTCTCTGCCTGGAATTGACCCACGACAACACCAACAACAACAAGTGCTGCCGCTGCTGCTGCTGACGGTACTCTTGTCACTAGCCGATCAAGCGTTGCTGCCAATTTGGTCGATGAAGTTTCACGGCCTATATGTGTTGAACACAACAACAATAATGAAATATAAGTTGAACAAATTGATTTGCAATGCAAATTACAACAACTAAACTGTAGTAGTAGCAATGGTAGCAACAACAACAACAACAATGATGTCGACGACATTTTTCAAGTTGAAATTGAATAATTTTGCATAATTACGATTTTTGCACATTTCATTTCATATTTGCAACATTTTTATATATTTTGTCAATAATTCTTTCTTTCTAAAATAATTCTTGTTTGTTTATTTTGTTTTAGTATTTTTCTTTTTTTTTTTATTTAATTTGCTTTATTTGTTTTCTGCTGCTTCGCGTTTTTTTCCATGCAGAGAAGTAATTAGGGGATTGACAGCAGCTGCCACGAAGCAGTCTATCAAAGCGGATTGAAAGAAAACAACAAAATGAAATTGCCACTCAAGGAAATAATAAAAAAAAAACAGAGGGGCAGCAACAAAAACAAAATGCACGCGGGCAATTTGTACAATGCAACAACAAAAATGCGTTATTGTTGTTTTGTTAGATTGTTTACGCGGCGAAAGTTACTTTTTTTCTGCATTTGCTTTTGAATTGAAAACAAATGTGGTTGAAATATATGTGTGCATGTGTGCATGTGTGCAAGTGTGCGTGGGAGTGTTTGCACGGTATTTTATTCTTTTTTATATATTAGTTAAAACAATAAAGAAAGATTAATTGAAAACAAATAAAACCCAACGACGACACAATTTATTGCAGCGGTTGCAGACGCTGCCAGCGGCGAATTCATCAAAACAAATACGCGCGGCGAACACAAAATCAACTCTTCTTCTTACACCTCTTTTTGACTTCAATAAAACACTAAATTTTCGAATTTCACAAAATATATTTTCTACCAAAACACGCAACTCCGCGCGTATTCATCAACAAAACGCTATTACAACACGTTGCAATTATCTCAACTTTATTTTTCTATATTTTTTAGCATATCACAAGCTGTTCTTCAAGCTAAAATCCGAAGCGAAAATTCACTAAATTTGTGAAAATTTTGCAGATAGCGTGGTTTTAGCGTGAAAGACATAATGGCGGCCAAGCACGAACAACCACTCGTTTCACGTCGCAAAATCAAACGATTCAACGTACACTGACAGTGACAGCTATAGACGAAACGGCGAATTCTACTCAGATAATCCTTTGTGCTCGTTCGCACTCAACGTTATTTACGGCAAGCAGTTTGTTCCGAAAACGAAATTCACACGCTATTTCACTCTGTTTACTACACACACACGCACATTATGAAACACATTTTGTCACACCAACAGTGCATTCAGCACTTTCGAACTAAACGACCAATTCGATTTCGAAAATAACTACAGCAACGCTACCAAGCGGCGTACATATGCATCACGCACGGCGACCAACACGACCACGAACGACGCCATTTTGCTTTCGTGCGCACCCCTTCCAAACTATTTCGCATTCGATATGCACCATCTATCTCGCTCACTCATACCTCTACAACCAATGGCGGAAGCGAGAAACAAACACTATTAACGAATAAGTGACGAGACGACAAATAAAAAAAGGAAAAATTTTTAGGAAAATCGATTAAATTCGATTATTTCATACTTTTTTCACAACACATTTTTTGCACTATTTCTACCAGAATTCAACATTTTACTTCAAAAAACCATTCATTTAAGTTGTGAATTCAATTTTAACAATAATTTTACTATATTTTGCACACTTTTTACGTTCAAATTCTTTCAAAATTGTGCAACGATAAGATTTTTTCACAGGGACACGTTCTTCACTGAACGTAATGGCGGCCAGCGAACGACTTCACGAAATGATTTTCGTAGTCGTCGCGACGCTTGAGGAATGCTCAAACATTTTTCTAGGGATTTCAATGTGATTGTCCAATTTGATTTTACTTGCCAAGTGGCGTAAAATGTGCCAAATTTTTTACTTAATTTGTTGAAATCATAAAACTTGCGCAAGTTCATTTCATTTACGTTCAATTTATAAAAATTTTATGGAATTTGTTTTCATATCATCAGATGATGTTTCCATCTTCGAAAAAATGCATTCAGCGCTTTGGGGTGCGTTCACTTATATGGCAGAATTAAAAAACAGCATTAATGCTCCACGAGAACCGTGTGTTCTATTTAAGATTAGAATTCAATGTTATATATTTCTTAACATTAACAAATTTTTATTAAATTTAGGCAGATCTTTTTAAGAAAAAAAAACGTGAATAATGTAATAAAATCGTAAGTATTGAATTAGGCATTTGTTTGACTGGTTTCAGGTTTCAGGACAAACATTTTTTTATTTTTCATGTTGAAACTTTTTTTCAATATTTCGAATTGATAATTCAAGTCACAAAAAATTCGAGAAAAATTTTTAAATGACCGTATTTCATTTAACACGGAGTATGTCAGTTTTAAATACTCCGTATTAAATTTAATAAGTTAATTTTACATTTTTTCGTGATAACGAATTGCATTGTCAATACGAAATATTGAAAATAAAAATAAATCATCAAAAATAAAAAAAAAATTAGTTTTTTATTTGACGACCTTAAACCAGTCAAAAATTACTTCTGCTAACTCAAACGTCGCTAAAACGTTTGACCTCTTCTATCCACTTAAGTCCGGTTTTCAAGCAGGCCACAGCGGCTCTATAGCTATTTTAATGGTTTTAGATGATATTAGAGTGTTATTTGTCGCATAAACTTGCTCTGTCTCTTAGGCTTCTCGAAGACATTTGATTCCGTTGATCATTCAATACTGTGTCAAAAATCATATGAAAACTCTGGTTTTTCTAGCATGACGGTCCGTCTTTTATATAGTTACCTAGTTGGAAGATCTCAACGAGTTAAAGTGGTTTTTCTAGCATTTCGAATGTGTTTTAAAATTTAGCTTAGGTTTTAAATCTTTTTTTTTAAGGTTAGTAGTCAATATGGCGATTTATGTCACTTTGTTGATATGGTATTGACATGAACGAACTTTAATGAAGTTTTGAACTTTTTTGTAAGCATAAATTGTTGCATTCTATGGTAGAGTGCTCAGGTAGCAATATAGCATAAGAGTTAATTTCAGCTGATTGCCAATTAATGCTCTTTGTCTTTATCTTTAAAAATTAATTATTTTACTTTTACTTACTTATCTGGTGCTTACAACCGTTGGTCGATTTTGGCCTTGTATAAGAAATTGCACCAGCCATTTCTGTTTTGAGCTTTTTGGCGCCAGTTGGAAATACCAAGCGTAGTCAGGTTATCCAACACTTGAGCCTTCCAACGAAGATGTGGGCGTCCTCTTCTGCGTTGACCACCACCAGGCACCGAATCAAATATTTTTTCGCTGGAGCGTCGTTTTCCATTCGCTCAAAACGACCTAGCCAGAGGAGAATCTCATTTTAATGCACTTTATTATGTCGATGTCAGCGTACAGCTAATACAGTTCGTGGTTCCATCGAATTCGGTACTCGCTATTGACGCAGATTGGACTAAAGATCTTACGAAGGTTCTTTCTCTCGAAAGCTCTCCAAGGTCTTTTCATCGGAACTACTCAACGTTCAGGTTTGTGCTGCATATTAATGACTTATAGAGCGTGAACTTTGTTCGTCGAGAGAGGGCTCTGCTTCTCAATTGCCTACTCAGCCCAAAGTAACACCTGTTGGCAAGAGTTATCCTTCGTTCTATCTCAGTCAGTAATTATTTTACTTTTACATTAAATTAATTGTTTTAACATTTTTTGGAGTGCTTTAAATCAAAATTAGCTGTTAGCTGAATATAACTTCTTGAATGCTATCTCCGGACATATTGTCGGTTGCAAATCATGCTAAATAGTAATAGATTCGTCAGCAACCAGACGGGTGGCAGGATATTGATAGCAATAAGTCTATAGCACAACCAGAATTCTTCACCGTAGTTCACCAAGGCATGGAACTTGGATAAAAGCTCAGCTCCAATTCAGCCTTCGGGAGGAAAATGGCATCCCGATGACCTTTTCTTAGGAATAATCCTTAAGATGAGCTCAAAGAAGTATAACTCTGCCCATCCCCCAGTGTTTCTACAATTATTGAACCCGTGGCTTGGGTATCCAATGCTAAGATCCAAAACAGTGATCTCCTCATGCGACTGGTGTTCAGAACTGAGACTCTTTCGAAGTACGTAACCAGTTACGAAGTCAACCATCACTTACTTACCATCACTACCCCAAGACGAGAATAGCATCATATTAGAGCAGACCAGCGCTTCGGAAGATCAGGTAGCCTCTGTGAGTTCCGGCGCATCGTCTAAGAAAGTTTGGCGACTTGATACTACTGCTAAAAAGATAACTACTATCTCCCTATGCTCTGAGAGTACTTGTGGGAGCAGCTGTAACAAGGTAAATTGAAAAAGGCCTGTAAATTGAAAATATGTTCTTTGAAAATGCGTCGATGTTATGCTGAATGAATTCACTAATTGACAATATGATTGTCAAAAATTCTTGTGGACCCAAGGACTAATATAAACATGCGCGTCGCCAAGGGGGCAGGTAGGGACAGCTGCGCTCCCCTAGAGTTTAAAAACTAAGATATATGCAAAGCAACCCTAGAGATTAAAAAAATTAAGACATATCGCACTCCATCTTCAAAATAGGCACAACTCGAAATTTGCAAATTTTTACTTTTTAATGTTAAACTATTCGTAGTGATAACCTCCATCAACTTTCAAAATTTTGCACTCATCTTTTTACTCTTTAATTAAAAAAATCGTTTCGTCTCCTTGTTTTGTATGGATTCCTTTGAAAAGCAAACTGGTTTTTTGCTTCTCCTGAAAATTTTGAAATTTCGAGTTGTGTCTGTTTTGAAGATGGAGTGGGATATGCAAAGCAACCAAAGTCCCAAGCCACTCACTTTACTGGCTTTACCGATGATTCCCGCACGACGGAACTCGATTGAATTCACTAATTCAATTTCAAGCAAAATGTTTTACTGGGTTCACATTCCTCAATATTAACGAGCAGTTGGCCACTGTGAATATCCCTTTAACATTGCGTTTATAAGTCTTTATTGGGAACACTTATTTTAAGGGGGGGAATATACCCAGAATTTTTTATTTTTTTTCAATAATTTTTAACAATAATAATTAAAGCTTTAAGCCTCAAGAATATGTGGTGAAAATTTCAAGTCGATATCGCAAAAAATAACAAAGTTATAGCCCGCAGTGCTGGCCTTTATTTTCAAACGCGTTTTTCTCGAAACCATGTTTTCAAAGTCGGTGACCAAGATTTCTCGAAGCTCAGTGAACCGATCGTTTTGATTTTTTGCAGACTTATTTTATTCATAATAATCTCGTACTTGTCATAGGTTTTTTTTTCGTAGTTTCGATAATTTTTTATAGGCAAAATAATGACAAAATTTTGGTAGAAAATCGTTAATTTACTTTCGGAAGTCCGCCATTTTGTAAAAAATCAATATTTTCAAAATCGGCTATGACAAGTACGAGTTTAAAGTATTTAGTTTAATAATATATTTCATTTTTTTGTTTCAGTTGAATTTAGGAGGAGCAATCTTGGTCACCGCATTTTCAGAGCGTTCTACAAAAAATGCTGTATCTACCTTAATATTAATATTTTTTTAATAAAAAAAAACTAAACATACTCTTGAATGCGTATATTTTAAGGTATAAAAACCCTCATTTAAAAATATCCCTTAGGTTTCCTTAAAAAAATTCACAAACATGACCTTTTTTTCGGCCTCTGGGTATATTTTTCCCCTTAAGTAGTTTTTTTTCAAATTTAAACGCAACCCTGATGTTGATGTCTTTAAAGAGACCAAAATATTTTTCCCGAAACGGGAAAAGCGTTGAAAATTTTGATAGCTTTTCCTTGCACAACGTGTACGGTAGAGCGATCGTTTAGCAGCCTAAGGAGACTAAAAACATGGCTAAGAAGCACTATGGGGGAAAGCCGTCTTAATGGTCTGGCCATCATGAGTTTACTTTTTTATGAAAACTAACAAGATTTTCAAAATAAAGTGGTCGAGAAGTTTTCAACCAACCCCAATTACAAAGATTATGTTTTAAATAACTTAATAAGTGTCAAAAATTAATCTGTATAAACTCCTTTCATGTTATTTTTGTAATTAATATAATTAATAACTATGTTTACAACTTTTATTCATTGAAGAGTCAAGAGCTCGTGGAGGTTTACACATTGGACTTTGTAATGTTCTTATTATAATCGCCGTGGGTAGAGGTAGTAAGACTCGCACTACAAACAAGCGTAAAGTTCTGTTGACTGTACCTACAATTTATACTTTTTCCATTCTCCATATATCAACTTGCAGCCCCCCCCTGTGTCATCGGCTGGCGACGCCCTTGAGTACAAATTTTGAAAATCGGCAAGAAAATTTTTGACACAAGCAAAAATAGAAAAAAACGAGCTAGCCTTACAGCATGGTATAATAACACATGGTAGCATTGACAACTGCTTATTTTCTCTTCAACAGGAAAACATAAACTGTCAAAAACAGCTTTTTGTGGAAATGCATCAGTAGCTGCTGTGGTTGTTGTTTTTTTTCACTTCAACGTTTTCAACATTGCTTGTGTTTTCAATGGCGGATTGTGAGCGCTCTCTTTTTGAGTATATTTTTTTACAGTATATGATTTCCCAAGCAACTGTCAATGCTACCTTGTATTATTATACCATGGCCTTACAGTAGTCGCATATGATATGTAACATCTGACACCTCACGTTGGTAATAAAAAAAAACGAAATGGCTGTTTTAGCCCTTGAAATGACTTTGACCGAGGTTCTTATGATCAATTGTGTTATGCTTTTTGCGAAATGTTTGAACACAAATGATCGAGATCTAGACCTACAAGCTTTATGCCGACTCCGAACGGCTTATGTCCTCAAGAAGCTTTTCATGGTAGTTTTTACTCTCAGTGGCGTTCCTAGGCTTGGTGACACCCGGGGCGGATACTCATGGTGTCACCCCTATAAAAAATTTCTAAATGTAAAAAGAAACCAATTCAATGAGATTAAGTGTTTTTATTATTATCTTTATGTTTTCCGAAAAAAAAAACAAACATATGACAAACAATAAGAATTTGTAAAAAGCAGAACAAAAATATTACATTTTAAGGTGTCTACATATTTAGATATGAGGCATAAGGTAAAAAAGAAAACTTATTAACTTCGCAGTCTTAAAAACTGACGGAACAAAAACATTACATTTTCAGGTACATATTTGGATATGTAGGTATAAGGCGTTATGTCAATGTATATGTGTCGTACTCAGCTTGCTACACTAAAAGCTAAAAAATCATATAAAAAAGAGAAACAGACGAACGTGATGTTGCCTGCTTGAAGTTCCGTAGCATACTGATTAGGCTTGGGTAGTTCATGAACGAACTAGTTCAATTGAACGATTCCCACTCATGAACTATGTGAACTAGTTCAGTATTTCTCGTTCTTTTAGTTCATTTTAGTTCAATTGATATTGCAGCGAGTAGGAACAAAACGAACGAGATCAAAAATAACTAAATTTACCAAGCTATGGTTTGAGTCCTCGGTTTAAGACTAGGTTTGAGACTTTTTGTGTCTGCACTAATAGAAATGTTGAATTTGATGGCTATCACATATTCAAACCATGATACAATAAGAAGGTAGGGTAAGGAGCTTTGACAAGACCGTCTGCTTATGTCAAAAAGCCTTTTAGCGTTGCCACTTTTCTGTATTTTTCTTAAATGTGGAACAAACACTTAGAAAAGGAATTATGTGTAGGGCAAATAAGAAAAATATTAAATGAAATTATCTATAATTGAAACAATAAATTTTTTAGTAATTTTAAAGCTTTATTTTCACTAATTTACTATTGCCCATAATTTTTTGCTTAGCTTTTTGTATTCTTAATTTCTTATTTAAAAATTTTATGCGAATGTGCATACGATATCTAATAAAAAATTTTTTTATTTTGTCTGACAGTGGAACTGTTGAACATAAATCAAACATTTTTTTTTTGAAAGTTGATGCAGTGCTCAATTTATCATAATTTTCAGCAACGCATTTCATATGAAACGCTTACCTACTGAAACCATGAAACATGGATTTGTCATGGGATTTTTTCTTTAGATATGGTAGTACTGTATTTTATGGTTTTGACATTAGCAGACGGTCTTGTCAAAGCTCCTTACCCTACCTTCTTATTGTATCATGATTCAAACTAATTTTGTTTCATTTAGTAATGAACCTAAACATGAACGAGTAAACGAAACGAACTAAAAGACCAATCGAACTAAAAGACCTAACGAACTAAAAGAAATAATGAACTAAAAGAACTAACGAACTAAGAGAACAACCGAAATAAAATATGCAACGAACAAAATGAACGAACGGACTAAAAGAAATAAATGAACGAACTAGTTCATTACATACGATTGAACTAAAAAGAGCGATCTTTGTGGTGAACTAAAATGCCCAAGCCTAATACTGATCTCTTCTGATCAACGCTGACTGCTGTATATGTTACAGAAATGTTACGTCATTCCTCAAATTTGAGGTTCGTGCCCTTTTCTGGTTTAAAACACATGTTTGTGGTTTGTGTAGCAGCTATTCGGACCCAATATGCGGTCAACACTTGCAATATTTGATTGCATGTGAACTGTCAAATTAAATTTTATGAAATCCAAATTTCATGCAATAATTTTTGAGTGCATCTTTTCATCTTCAGCTCTGAAAGTCAAAGATTTTTAAGTCAATTTGCTCTTAGTTGAAAATTTTATGCTTAACTTCATGATTTTATCCATACGCCACTCCATTTCATACTTTTCACTCAGTTTTTGCTGTTTCTGCACTTGAACAATGCACACACATACATATTTTACTGAAAAGTGTAAAAAATGACAGCTCATTTCATGAAATATATCTCAAGAAATATTTCAAGAGATAAATTTCATGAGATGAGCAATTTCATGAAATAAGCGGTCTACACTTGCAATATCGATTTTATGAAATATTGCATGAGATCAAATATTGCAAGTGTAGATCGTATGTAAAAGGCACTGTGTGAACAATTATGGAAGCTCTGGAATTAATTGTGTGATAAACTAAATGGCGCGTGTACACCGACTTTCCTGTTACGCATTTCCGTTGCATTTCACGACATCACTTCCATATGCTGGAAATCGATCGGTAAGATATTACATATCAAAAGCACTTGTGAGCTCGTGAGTCGTAAAGAAGTTCACAATTTTGTGCCTCAGACAGCATAGCAACCAGAAGGGGAAAATATTTGCGTAAAGTAATATTAATTTTCAATATATATTAACAATTTTGCAAATTAAATTAAATTCTTGTGCTGATGCACTACCGAAATCTAAAACGTCACAATTTCTAGTGGTCAAAATGTCATCGTCCTTTTGGCACAGCAAAAAATACAATTATATTTCAACAGACAGAAATTGTATTCAACTCATTAACTTATTTTCAACCACGAGCGAAAAGTTTCCGAATAGCACCCTGCCTTAGAACCGAATATATTGCGTATAGCTTAACAATTTTCATATTTCAATGTTCATGTGAAATAGTTTTGAAGTTTCGTAATTTGATACGAAATACGAGCTTACGAAGAACTTACGAAGTAATATGAAAAACCTTAATATTTTTTCAGTATTGGAAGAAATACGTTTCAGCAGAGTCTCTACCAAAAAACCAGAAAACAAGACTGGAATTTATTTCATATAATTATTAACTTAAATTGAGCAAGTAAAACTAAGGTGCTATTAAATTATTATAAATTCTATTCACCAACGTTTTAAGCATTGTTTACGCTTTCACTTATTGACAATCGCCAATAGTGAGGGCTCTATTTTTGAGTATATTTTTGCAACTGTCAATGCTAACTTTCAGGCCGTCCCCACGATGCATAGCACATGTCATCATATACATCAAGGCATCGAAAAATCTAGTGGAGACCGCGTACGACATGGCATATCTTATGCATACCAGAATTTCAATGGAATTGAAAAATTTTAAATTTTACGCGCTTTACAATTTTTAATTAGAATTTATATCACTTTCAATACAATTAAAAATGGATTCTAAAATGCATTCGAATCATGTAATTAAATTAATAAATAATTTCAGCTAACATGCCATGGCATAAAATCTCCACCAAGCAAATACTGTTAAACATTTTGACAGCTGGCGCTCAAGCCTTGATATATGTGATGGCATGGGTTATGTCTCATGGAGACGGCCTGTTATAATTATTGTACCATGCTATTAATCACAGCCAGAAAATAGTTTTCGAACATTTTAAATTCGAAGTTAATTCAAAAGATTGATCTGGCAGTGCTGTCAGCTGTTGAATATAAAACTTTGCATCTATTGACATTTGCAAATTATAAGCGTAAACAGAAAACTCAATTTAAAACATCAGCAATAAAATGTTTCCATTAAGTTCACAAAAGAAGTTCTGGACATTCTCCAATGATCTGCAGCTGAATGAATTGCGAACTGAGCAGAACAAAAAATTCATCGAGGTACATGGAGCAGCAATGAGCGTGAGTGGTTCTTTAAAAAAAATAAATATTTGATCACTTAGTATTCAAACGATAGCTAGAACAACGCGAAATTTTCTTTCTATCGCCGGCCGAGGAACGTCTGCTGTTGAAGCAATACGAACTTACCTTGAAGGATTTTTGTCGACGTTTCGAGCCGCCGATGCCGAAGTGCATTGTTGGAACAGCTTTTCATTATTTTAAACGTTTCTATTTGAACAACACACCAATGGACTTTCATCCCAAAGAAATATTGTAAGCGTGTTACTGAAAAATAATTTGGGTCAGTAAATATATGAAACAATTATTTCAGGGCAACCTGCGTATATCTCTCTTGCAAAGTGGAGGAATTCAACGTTTCCATTGGCCAATTTGTAAGCAACATTAAGGGCGATCGTATTAAAGCAATGGACATAATACTTTCCAATGAGTTGCTACTGATGCAACAACTAAATTACTATCTCACAATACACAATCCCTATCGTCCTATCGAAGGTTTCCTAATTGATATCAAGGTTGTTTCTACCCGCCGTATGATTACATATTAATTTATTCTTTTTTGCCTTAGACACGCTGCTCTATGCCAAGTCCTGAACGACTACGTCCACATATTGATGAGTTCATAGAAAAAACATTTCTGACTGATGCCTGTCTGCTGTATGCACCGTCGCAAATAGCTTTGGCCGCAGTTCTACATGCAGCTAGTAAAGAGCAGGAAAATCTAGATAGCTATGTCACAGAGAGCTTGTTTCATGCAGCGCGTGACAAGCTGCCGGTCTTAATAGAAGCTGTGCGAAGTAATTAAACAAATTTTTCAATTTCCAGATGCAGTTCATGACTGTTTTGTGTGTTCTTGGGTTTTATTTCAGAAATACGTCTTCTGGTGAAGTCGCTCGATGTGCCCGCTAAGGACAAAGTGAAGTTAATAGAGAAGAAGCTTGAAAAGTGTAGAAATCAGGAAAATAATCCCGATAGCCAAATGTTTGTTTGAAAAGAAGTTGAGTTTTTATTAGAATTGTTATCATTTGTTGTGTTTTTGCAGTTACAAAGAACGCATGCGCAAAATGCTTTGTGATGATGATTTAGAAATATTGAATTCCTCCTATCATGTAGCAGATTCCAGTGCAGATGTATCACTGCTTAATATGAGTCAGTAAAAGCAGATTAAGCAGATTACTTGAAATTTAAGATTGTAAGAATGTTATTCATTAAAACAAAAATATTAATAAAAACCAAATTTGAAATAAAATAAAACAAAAATAGTATCATCTGCAGAAATTTTTGGCGGCCATAGATCAGCTTTGATAGACCCATGTTTATAATTTTTTGTTTAAACACACTTACCTTTCACAACCGCTATTACAGAAAAAAAAATCAGAACAAATTTGTTTTTTTTTTAAATCATTATAATATTCTTTCTTATTCATTAATTCATTTTCATAAATTCTTTCTTATTTAGTCTGAAATCAGTTTTTTGTTTTTTTACTAAATATTTTCTATTGTAGTTATTAAGATCCAAAGGTTGCAAAATTTTACAGTTGCTACGTTTTTTTAAATCTTTTATAGTTGTCAATGGTTTATTTTGTTATGTATAACAATATAATCTCTAATTATTGTGAATTTCTTTATGAATGTCAAAAAATTCTTTCTTGTTTTTTTTTTTTGAAATGTTTATGTTTTCTTAATAATGTCTTGTAGATATATTCGTTTAATAAAGCTTTTAGTAGGGGGAATTTTCAAAATGCTTATATGTTATATATATATATGTATATACGTATATATATATTTTAATATTTAACATATGTAAGCATCAGCGATCACAAGTTAAGTTTGCTTGAGATGTAATAAGCTCATTAACGCTTTAGTTAAAAGTGCATTCATATAATTGTCCTTCAACTTTTAACTGCTTGGCAAGCATTTATATAATTTTAACAGTATTTTTGAAAGCTTACTCAATAAGTTTATCATCAGGCTGCTAAATAATAATAAAGTTAATTATAAGATATGTGATTTGAAGACATTAATGAATTTGACCTGTCATTGCAAAGTTATTTTAGCAAGCTTTTATAAGGTTATGTCTTCCTATTAGGCTTAATCATGAACCAAGAAATAAAGATCATGCAAAGAAAAGAGCCGCCATATTGTAAACAAAACAAAGCTGGTAGTTGTGACGTCATCGGTCACAATTTGTTTTATTTACGTGTAGCGATTATATGTGAAAAATTATTTCTTGAAGTTTTAAGGAATTATTAGTATTTATAATTCAGTATTTTTTTGTGTTTTTTATAAAAATGAAGTGTGCTGTAGTGACGTGCAATAATTGCAACAGCAAAAAAAAAAATTACTTTAAATTTCGTTACTGCATGAAAATATAAACAAACAAAGTATTCAAACACTTTTTTCGAGAATTAAACTTGTTAATTTTATAATTTTCCACTTTTATTTGAGTTTTCACATGTTTTGTATGAAAAACGTATGCAATATAGCTTTTTTTGTGACCGATGACGTGACACGAAAAAATTACTTTTTTCTCGCACTGCTGATTGCTTGATCTTGTCTTGTTGGTTCATGGGCTTAATGTAGCATAGCAATTACAAAGCTTCAAAGCTTTCCACTATAACTCAAATTTCACTTACAAGAAGCGGTGCTTAATCATAAAAGCATTATTTTTTAATTGCCAAGATTATGTGAAAAGCTTTAAAGCTTTTTTCTCATATTTATACATATTGCTACTCTGTGTTTTCTTAGCGATACTTAGATACTAGTTAAAGATAGATATTATTCTGTTATTTAAACAAAAAAATTTAAATACTTTGAGATTTGGTCTTACTTAAGCATATTAAGCAATAATTTAGTGTTTATGTTTGAAAAAAGCTCCTAATTTAGATATCTGCTTGAAAGTTTGTTTTATTTTGTGTTTGCTTTAGCTGTTGTTAACTTCGTTGATTAGAAGATCTGTTTGGACAATGGCTGTTGTTCTTGCTGAAGCTTTCTGCTAGTTGAAGCTTTTAAGTTTTGTCTGCTTTTTGCGCCACTGTTGATTACTGTTTGATTTTTCGTGTCGTTTTAACAATTTTCTTAACAAATCTCTATGTTGTTTATGCAAACCTCGTTTCGTTTTAAGAAACGCTTTTTTCATAAAGAACACAGATGGGCATGTATTGGTTTTGTATTTTTTCAATTTTTCCAATTTTCCCAATGGTGTGCTTAAAAATGTAGCTAGAGCTTTTGACAATTTGTCGTTTAGTTGCTTTTGCTGCACATGGTTGCGATGGTGGTACATGATGAAAAAATTTGAATCAGACCAGTGGTATCGTATGTGAAAAAGCACTTTTCTGTATATTTTGGTAAACATTTTGTTTTTTTTTTCTGCATTTTGCTAACATAAAAATGGGCGCAGAGTTATTTTCCAAACACTGAAAGCGCTATTCTGGCTTTGTCAGAATAGAGCTTCGAATCTTTTGAAAATATTTTCGCATTGTTTGAAGCCATTTTTATACGTTTCATTTGGTTTTTTTTTTAAATATTTTGAATTGGTTGCGGAGAAATTTTTTTATTTGTAAATTTTTTTCGCATGATTGAGCTTTAATGATTGATAGAATTGAAAAATTGAGTTGCTGATAAGTGTGAAAATTTGTGTGCAATGAAATAAAATGTGTGCAAAATATGAAAATTCGAACTTAAACTTAACGTCGAAAGATTTTTCTTAAATAAATATTGATGAACGAAAAAAATTTTAATAAAATTTTCATCAACATCAACGTATCATTTAAGATTATTAAAATATTTAGTGCTTTTTGTATTGTGAGGAATCTATGGTTAGTTTTTCTAATAAATTTATTTCGCTGTTTGTCTTTTTACGTGTTTTTAGTTAAGTTAATCATCATTATGAAAGATTTGATTTTTGTTTACAAATAGAAGAAATTCTCAATAAATTTCTTTTGCAGCTCAAATACTTCTCGTTTAGCAAGTTTTTCTCAAAAGCCAATTTAGTTCAACTTTATTAGGATTACTTCAAAATCGCGGCCTAACATTAGTAAAAATTTACTTGTTCGTTTTGTTTTTTTTTCACTTATGTTCTAGAATGAAAATGGTAAAACGTAGTAGTTCGTAGTAAATAGTAAGAGAAACAATTTTAGAAGATTATTATTAAGAGTAGGAAGACTAAATGATTTATCCAAAGTAGGGTTAAGATGTGGAAAAAGAGTTATAATTGTATGTTTGGCGTCATGTCAGTGTTAGTTAATGTTAACATAAATAATTTATTAGTAAGCAAGGCTATATTTTTAAAAAAAGAACTAGAAAAATGTTGGGAATTCTGACTACATAACAAAAGTAGATGAAAGTTTAATCATTACAAATTCTAATCTAAAAGTGTAGCAATTTTTTTTTACAGTGTAAGTTTTTTATTGAGATGCGTTATTTTGGTATGTTATGTTTATAATTCAGCTTTTTGAAGTAACGTTTACAAATTATTCTCCATTCTTGCTTTAAGTTCAAGGATGTGCTTTAAGTTTGATTTATCTGCATTTTTATGCAAGTGTTTCCAATATAGTTCAATGAGAAAACTACACAAAAAAGACAAGCTTTTCCTCAGTTTGATGATGCAGGTGCTTTTGTGATTATTCAGCAAACAAGAGTGTGTGCAGAAAGTTTTTTGTTTTTCTTTGCTTAAAGCTTATATTTAACTTGAGCTTCGAGAAGTTTGCTCTAAAGAACTTACCTTCATTGTATTATAATTTATTTATTTATATTTATAGGAAATAATTAAAATAAAAATATTGTGAACATTTCAAAAGTAAAATTTAAAAGGAAAAAACGTCTTGGTTGGATGAAATGTCTCGGGCAGAAGTGCAAAATTTCTCAAGTGCGGATTGACTTGTTTACAAGTCCTGGTCTTTATATCAAATATGTATTGGACGGAGTTTTAAAAGCTTTAAAGCCAGATTTTAATGGGAAGAGAAGCAAATAAAAACTCATTTATTCTCTTTTCTTTACTTTTGAAATGAGAAAATTCAACAATTGTTGCACGCACAAGCAGAGCTGCCAGATATTCTGAACCCCCCGTCCCCATTTGACATGTCTAATATCCCCAAAATCCCCAAACTTCTTCGAAAATCCCCAAATTTCTTCGAAAATCCTCAAATTTGAATAATAAAAATTACAACTAGAGATCACTGGTCCAAAACCTCTTAAAACAATAAAATAAACATTAAAATTTACCCAAAATAAACCACATATACAACTGTTTTCTTTGCCTCTTAATTATATTTAATTTTAAATCATAAATGAGATTCTGTGAACAAAATCAATAAAATATTTATTCAATTTTTCAAATGATCAACATTAAAAAACAAAATGTAAAGAACTACTAAGGAATGAAGGATTCTATTAATAATGCAGTAATTAGGAAGTAGGAAAAATACAGTAATTTTTCACCACTTTTATATTTTTAGATATCGATGGCGTCATTCCAGAGTAAGCTAAGTCTAGAAAGTGAATTTTGCAGGAGACGCGTTCAAAGTTTATTTGGAATTTCTTAAAAGCCGTATAAGATATAACATTTTTTTTACATCAATCCGAATTAAAAAAAACAATCTCCTTGAAAACATGCTAAGTTGACAACTTAAAGCTTATTTAGAAAAGTACCTTCCGGTAAATCTACTATGTTACGACTTATCTTATCTTAATAATAAGAGCGACGGGCGATGTGTGCATATTTTTGAGCTAAAATCAAATAATTAATCTATATTATTTTACTATCAAATCCACTTTCAACAGATATTTCAAACCTGTATTCATATAAATATTTTTATTGTAACCCATTTCTACTAATCTATAAGCTTCACCTTTATTTGATATACATTCTAATTAAAATTCTAGAAAATTATTATTCTTATAAAATTATCTGATAACGACGGTATATAAACTGGATACAAAGACAAGAAAGGTCCAACGTGGATTATCGATTACAGAACAGATTCCTCTGAATAGACTAAAATACCGCCAAATTTTTTAAGTTTCAAGAACATAGCTACCTACTACTTACTCAGGTTTGAAAAATTACTCTTAAAATAGTAGGGTATCTAATCCTAGTTTAAAATTATATAAAGAGATATATAAAAATTTAGAATTAAGCCATTAATTTTGTTTTTGAAATCCTTACAAAACAAAGAGAACACGATTTGTTTTTATTAAAGAGAAAGAAGATAAGTACAAAATTTAAATTGCTGATGAAGATGATCACTACGAATAGTTTTGCTTTAATTATTAAAAATTTGTAAATTTTGAGTTGTAACTGTTTTGTAGTTAGGGTACGATATCACCACTTGAAATTGATAAGTATTAATTTTCATAACAAACTTTTTATATAAAATTTTGGTTTTTTTAATAAAAACCCATTAAAAAAATTTAAAATAGATTTTTCTTGAAAATCCAACGTTACAAAAAGATATTCAATAACTACACAAATATAATTTCACAGTATGTTGTCAACTGTCTGAAAGACGTCAATTTAATTTAAATTTTTTTTTTAATTAATTTTTAAATAATTTTTGAGTTAACTGAATTTTTGCTCTTTCTCCTCTGAAATCCCCAAAAAATCCCCAATATAGGCATGGATATCCCCACCAAATCCTTCATCCCCAAACAAAAAAAATCGTCCCCAAAACTGATTTGAAATCCCCAAAATGGGGACAAATCCCCATATCTGGCAGCCCTGCGCACAAGCTAAATAAATAGAAAAAAGAACTTAGTTTTTTACCAAAATTTAAATTTTATTTTCAAAATAAAAAAATGTTGCCAATTTTAAGCTTAATTCTACTAAACAAAAAGTCCATGAAATGAAAAAGAAATAATTTATCTATATTTAATACTTAAAATAACACTTAATCTTAAGGATTTCACATATATAGTAGAGAGTATTAGAATATATATGTATTAAGTATAAAAGTAAATGTTTGCCTTTACCTTATTATCACTTTGAACATCGTCACCAGCGATCGCAGTTTCAATATTTAATGATATGATGCTAATTTTAACTAATTTTCACAGTGTAAAAATCTTAACAATTTCATAAAATTCTGATAGAATTGAAAAAACATATGTCGTAAATTAAACAAAAATATTACAAAATAATAGGTTATGTACACTTTTTTATCATTAATGAAATTTTGAGTTAAATGAGCATTAATTAGTTCCATTTCGATTGAAGTCCTTAAAAAACTTAACTTATTTAATTAACTAAGAATTATTTTTGCTACTTAAGTGTCTGGTGTTAAGGCGGAAGTCAGCTGAAATCAATAATTCCTGAGTATATCATAAAGTCAGACAGCATGTCTGTGTTCTTCACTCAGGAATTATAGTCAGCTGTTTTCCACTGATTGGTTGTTTAGTGATATTTTAGAGATTTACAAAAGAAGAGAAAGAAGAATCATTCAGGAAATAACTTAACACTACAGTTCAAAGTTAGGAAATTCACTATAAATTCATTAAATAGATAACATAGTTTAATAGTGCAGCAATTGCTATCATTAGTTCATATAACTAGGATTATTTAAACGCTTTTACTATAAACATGCTTTCGAACAACATGCAGAATGCTTTTTTTGTAAAGTTCTTATTGTAACAGCGAGCTTTTCTGTATAACTTGTTAGCTTGTTTGATTGATTCTCTGTTAAATAATGCAATTTTTAACATTCTATAGAAATTTCTTTTGAGGTGTTGTGATTGGTTATAATGAGATACATACGTAAATATATAATTGAAATTAATAAGTTTAACAAAAAATTATCAACTTAATGTAAGAATTTACAAATTTATGCTAATAACATTAAATCAATTAATAATTCATTAAATAATTTAAATTAGAAAACGATAAATATTGCTGCAGAGCAAAAAAAAAAAGAGAAAGAATAATTAACTAGGTTCATTTAAGGTTCAATGAGTGTTTTTTTTTAGAAATAATGAATATTTAAATTAAGATTTGGACTTTTTATCTGCGTGTGTATTGTGGTAAGAGTTGTTGTTGTGATTGTTGTTGTTGTGGTTGTTGTTCTTGTTGGATTTGTAGTTGTAGAAAACGAGATTGTATTTGATTGAATAGCAAGAGTATCAATGAGATAGAAACAATGAAATGGTAACCATTCGATAATAAATTTTTACTAGAATTGCACATATCTTCCTCACAAAAGCACATATGTCCATTGCCTGAACTTTCCATCATGCACACATGATCGACCATAAATAAATTTATTTGTAATTGTGACGTACACATTCGTCGTACAACTTCGTAGGCTGAAAAAGAGCAAAATATTATTGAATTTTTAACAGTGTAAGCAATGATACGAAGATAATTACAATTATTCTGTTATAAAGGGTGTGTTTGTAAGTCAGTGCTAACTTTGATTTTGAAAATGCATGAAATTTCATTTAATAGCCATTTATGTTTATCCAATAGAGAGAATAAATTCTGTAATTATAATTACTATAGTTCTTGGACACAATTTCTGGCATTTGCACACCACGGCTGCATCTAATGAATGTCATCCGACAAAGTTTACCGCTGATAATTAGTTTAATTTTTGAAAAAATATGATCCGATGAATCCACCAGCACAACGAAACAGTATTTTTCGGGTTATAACGGCGTTTCGATAAACTCATGTGGATTATGCGCCATTTTTTATTTTGGGCCCATTTACTGAAATTTGAATTTTTAAATTTGGCAATGTTGTAAAAGCGTGCATGTCATTACGATAAATTGGCATTAGGAGACTCCTATTGAATAAAATTTACACTGTTTTAAATAGATTGCAATGTGAAAATTTGTCGACATGTCTGTCTAAAGTTAGTACTGGCTTAAAAACCGACCTTTATAATATAAATAAATCAACTGATCTCGATAGTATTTTCTATTCAAATTTGCTCCGATGTCCCATCCCATTCCCATTAAAAACCTAAGTAAAGACAAAATGTCTGTGCGTTTAGAAAAACACTTTTTATGCCCGTTTCTGTCTTGTCTTTTAACTTATGTTCAACGAAATACTACTAAAAAGCACTATGGCCTAGAAAACAGTTTTTTTTTTGAAGAAAACCTAATTATGATGTTGCTACCTGCAGAGAATTAAAAAAAAATTAAATTATTTCCCAGTTGTCCCTGAAAGAATTTCATGATAAATTATTTTGTCCTAAGGGGAGAAGACTCTTCCGACCTTTAAATTTTTTAATTTTTTTTTAATTCATTTACAACCTACAGAATATAATATTTTCAATGTTTTGAGCTCAATTAGAAAGTCTATAAAGTCCCTAGAAAGTCAGTGAAGTGATGAGCGTCGAAAACGTTTTCTAGCGCCGAAAACTTTAATCGCGTTTTTCTCCGCGCCACCGAATATAACTTAAGAAGTAATTAATGTGTCAACTTGAAGCTTTGCACAGATATTTTTTTAAAAAATATTGGATACTATTTGGATATATTTAAAAGATTGTATTTATTTATTATAACTAGAATTATAGTTAGTCAGGGCAATTGGACTTTTCTCAGCACTGTTGCACCAGAGACAAGAGAAGTATAGAAAACGGCTGTAGAAACCAACTGTAGACATTGTCAAAGCGTATACATTCAGATTTTCTACGAACGTGCTGATATACTCATTCACTAGTTCAAATGGCGACTGGTACTTTCTTGAACATACGCTTATACAAAATGTCTATAGAAGAATGCACCGTGAGGGACATAATGTGTCACTTGTACAGGTGATAGAGGAACCAGTGGAAGAGTAACACTAAACAAAGGGTACTTTAAATTAGAGTTACTTTCGTCAACTCGTGTTCGACAACTCGTGTCAAATACTACTACAGATTGGCCACGGCCACCACTGACCACATTCAGCTTCCATATAGAATTTTGGCTAATCCACAGTGGCCGGAAGCAAATGGACCAATCCAATATCTTCATTTTCTATAGCTGAACTGCCATTGTCTCTTGAGGTTTGTGTATTTGAGCGTTATCTTGCTGAACTATACTGCTTGAGCTACATTTTCCAAAATTGTGTGGAAAATTTTATCGAGATATATGTGTGAGGAGGAAGATTGAAATTAATTCGTGTTAATATGCTGGAAATTGGACAAAACTAGCCCATACCGTACCATAGCCAGTGTAATTACTCCTTTCAAATTTTTTCACACAAAATATTGCGTCAATAAAAATGAAAATACAACGATCTACTAAAATAATATTTTTTAATTCGTGTCCCATACTCTCAATTGACTTATAGTTTTATTTCAGTGCAATTTCTTTGATTGTAAAACACTTATTTTGCTCTTAAATATCGATCCAAATATTTGATCGGTTCGTGTTTTCTGCTAAAAAAGTAGTGTATGGCAGAATAACTAAACTGTCATGAATACCCCTATGGTATTTATATTGTTCTTATAACCTTTGTTATAAGTATCAGTTGAAATCTTAAGGTTCATTACTTTGCATATAGATTGGAGACACAATTAGACCTTATACGAGTTTTTAACTTGAAATTTAACCTTTAACCTTTAACCTTTAACCTTTAACTTTTAACCTTTAACCTTAAAGCAAATGCAACTTTTCACAAATCATCATAAATGTTAACTTAAGGTCTACACGAGACAATTTGTTATAACAACTCCAATACACTCACACATTTTTTACTAACACACTCACATTTTCTCAGTCGGCAGCTCAATTGTCTCAACAATCAGGCAGACAGTTGAACTAACAACGATTTGACGTGGGCTGACAATTTTTGACGTTTTCTTTTGAATAATAAGCAAACTTGGTATTTTTTTGAAGTTTTCTGTATTGTTTCTTTCCACTTTCAAAAGAAACCTCTAAAAAACTAAACAAATGTCGTTTATTGTCATGCAATTGTTAAGCCCACCTACGTCACAATAGACAATTTTCTTTGAATTGAAAAAAGTTTGACAACTAATATGAATTAAAAAAACGATTATAACAATTGTCTTGTGTAGACGCAGCGTAAAAAGTTAAAGTTGATTGAAAATGTTAAATTTGATTTGATTTGTAAAATTGAAAAAATCAATTTTTTAAATCCGAAAAACTTGACAGACCCTAGACCTATTCTTCAGGGATCTATTTTGTTTATTTTTAATGAATAATGAATTTTCCTCGGATTAAGCTTTTTCAATACCCTCTTAAAATCACAAAATAATTCCAAATTCGTCTGTTTATGAAACTTACGTGATTTCGAGTGGCGCACCATTTTGACACAACAGCCATTGCAAGTCATTAACGGCGGCTGATCCCTCGGCAAGGCTGTGTAATTGAATGGGTCCTTACAGCGTGCATCCGTCCAGGAATCGCATTCGTAGCAATAAATTGAACGTGCTATCATTGATAGGGTGGTTCGGAAAAATAATATTATTAATAATTTTGGTATGGAATTGAATTTTAATCAGAGTGAATAGAAAAAACAAATCATAATTAATTCACAAGAAATAACAAAGACCTACAACAATTAAAAACAAAACTATCGGCAAATATAAATACAAATTCATACAAAACAAAAGCTTTGAAAAATTATGATTTTTTTTTAGTAAAGTTATTAAGTCTTATCTACAAAATTTGAGCTTACTGAAGGTGAAATTGAAGGAGTCGAAGGAAGGTAGAATAGTGTGTGGGTGATAAGAATAGAATTAAAGATAAGGAAGATTTGAAAATTCGAGTAAAAGTGTTAAAAGCAATTGACTAAAGCTACACGTTCAGATGGTACAGAGTGATAGATAGTTATTGAAATTTGGTTGTAAACTCGAATAATTTGAGCAGTTTTTAAGTGATAAAAGTTGTGCTGAATTATAGCCAATTCTATAAAATCTACCGATAGAATACCATGTGAATTATTTAACAAATTTTTTGGTTTCGTTTATTAGTTTATTTAGATTAATGGCGTTTTTTGATTTACGATTTATGGATTTGATGAACTAAAAAATGCTTTATATACAGCCTGAAGTTGCAGTGCTTTAAAAAAATTTGTGCAAAAAATAGTTTTTCATTCTTATATAAATACCAACAAAATTTCAAACATTCTTCGGCAAGATATCACACTAAATAAATATGCAATCATTCCAAAAAGTTCTTCAATATTAACTTTATATGAATACATATCAAATAAAAAAGATATACTACACTTAGTAAAATATGTAGGTATATTTACAGATGTCAAGTACATATATAAATGCCATGAACGAGTACTTATAAATAGTTAAATATTGAGTTAATTATCCATAGTCAAACTATTATCTTGCATTACTTAATATTTAAAAACATAAACGGTAATTTTTTTATTATTATTTCTTTGTAATTGACCTAGCCAGGGCAAAAGCTCTGTGAATACGTAAAAAGTTCAGAGTTTTATTTTCTTTGATAAATCCCTGAAAATATGCAGACAAAACTTATTTTTGCTTGTAACTTTGCTAGAATTTTAATATATCCCTTTGCAATGGCGGTTCTAGGATTGGTCAGTGGTTAGGGGGGGGGGGGGGGGGGGGGTGGGGGGGGCTGAAACGGCTTGTTGGGCTATTTTTAATTTTTTTCCCAAACAAAAAAATTCTCCAAGGGAAGGGATAAAGCCCCTTAAGCCCGTATGTAAATCCGCCACCGTCCCTTTGATTTAAATACTAAGCAAACTCGCAATTGTTTTTGGCATATTTTAATATCCTAATCAAAAATCTCAAGTAAAAGTGGAATTTAAATTTATTGTAAAATTAGCGCGAATGTTTAAGACGCTTCTTTCTTAATAAAAAACAACTGGTTCTTGTATAGAATATATAACTCGAAAATATTATCCGAAACTTAACTTGAACTTTTCTGTTACCGAATGATTAAAGCTATAAAAGAAGTCTCAATAGAAAATATGTGTTCAGTTTTTTTTCAAAAAAAAGGAACTTTTGTCCAGTAGTCGCTTATTCTAGGGATTCCTTTGATGTTAAACTTTCTACCTAACACTTATGATCTGACGAATAATATAAACGTTTTACTTATACTTTGTAGATTGGAAGATCGTTTGGTTAGGTTAATGAAGTACTATCTTGTGTTAAACAGTTATTTGAAATTATTCGAAGCTATTTATTAAGACTTTTCACTAATCCATATTGTCTGGGGCCCTATATTCTATCTGTTCCGATTCACTATCTTTAAAAATTAACTTAAATTTCAATGTATATACTTATACATATATCATGAATTCCAGGCAACGCACTGTATTTTCCTAACAAATTTTTTTCTTGTAAAATTGTTCTCAAACTATTTGGGATTTTTTTTAAAAAATTTTGTCGACAGTAATGAATTAAAATAATTATTCATAGAAAGAAGTATTTTTTCGACAGTGATAAATTAATTTTAGTTAAGGTTCTAATATTTCTTCTAAGGTTCTAAGAAATCAAATGTACTCGTTTGCATCACTTTTTTAAATTGAAACCAAGTTTTTATATTCATCAAAATGATTTAGCTCCATTGTGTACATTTAAGCTTACTGCCGATTTCTTCATCGAGTTTCAAATCGAGCTTGTTCAAGTTCTAGTTAGAACTTTGTTTTTTATACTAAAGCAATGCTCAGAGATGCCTCCTATAAATGCGTAGGCACTGAGTTGATTCGGAAGAAAGGTGATAGTTTAGTTGGAGGGTGGACAGATGGAGTAGTGTTGGTGAAGATTTGTTTTATACCCACACAGTTCGAAGTCGTCGGGAAACACGCACCGAAGAACGAATTATCTCTGTAATGTAATATTCTATTGGAAAATACCGGAGCTGATCTTGAACCTCCCTTGAACATTTCTCATAGTAGTACCTATATAATAGGCTTAGGGACCCAACATTGCATTAATGCCCAAAAGTGTTGAGAGAAGATGAAATTTTTTATCCTCTATTGCACAACATTGGATTCGGTCCAGAAGTACAAAATAAAATCTTGAAGCCCTTACCCAAATGTGGAAAAGGTGTAGAAAACTTTGGTGGAAAACAATTGAGTGACAGTTCAGTCTTAGTGCTTTACGTGCCTGATCAGAAACCAATTGTCAGAATTTGATGTCGCACGATTTGATTTGAGAATTTGATGTAGGCTTATTGAACGCCAGATGAACGAACCACAATAAGCCTAAACCATGTACTTTAAAGCGAATATATCTTCAAATACATCACCATATATCCGCGATTTTTACGTTAAAACACATTCAATAAACTGAAAATTAGTAAAAACAAAATTGTTCACAAAAACTTGACACTTCCCATTTCGGGATACAAACTTTTACTCAGTATCAGATGGAACAGAGTTTCAAATCAGAGTATTTGTGCCTTAAATCACTTCACATTGATGATATGAAGTGATAATAAGTGACAATAATGACACTAGGGAGACTACTAAGAAAGGTCTTATTCTCGGACTAGTCTTAATACACTGTGAAGAAATCGGACGTTAGTGAATCGCGTGAATAGAAAATGAATATAGCCCCTGCTCTTTAATAAGGTTACTCTCTTTAAAATTAAAGTCTCACGATCTGGTTGAATTCCCACTATTGAATGATACAATTATACAAGGTAGGATCTTGTACCAACTGTCAAAAATAGTATACTATGGATTAGAGAACGAAAAAAGTAGAGAAGAAAATAGAAAATAAAAAATTACAGTCGGTGCAAGACAAATGTGAGAAAATAGCCAGTTGTCACTCCTACCTTGTATTATAATTGTATCTTGAATAGTGGGTGCTATCTTAAAATTGAAAACTCAATTCTAAACCGTATTTTGTCTTATAGTACGAGAACAATTTATTCCTAATAACAGGGAAATATCAAAACAGGAATACTCTTTAATTGCTCATTGTAGGAAGTGAGTGTAAAATTGTTCATTAAAAAATCAAAATAAAACTATTTCTCTTTATAAAAATATTGAGTTTTTTTTTCTTACACTGAATTCCTCAGCTTAGAATAGCCTAGATTTAGAATATAACAAAAACAAAAAAATTTAAATGATATTAACTTAGATTTTTAAAAAATTTTGACATCGTTTTTACCATCATCAAGAACCTATCTTAATATTTCACACACATCCAGAATTGGAAACATATAAACAGAGGTCATGAACATGTAGATCCCCTCATAATCGTTGAGTTCTGATTTACAATAAGCTTAAATATATTCAGAAAAAAGCATAACGAATATTTTTGCGCTAAATAATAAAGATACATTTTGAAAAAATTAAAGGTAAATGAATGAAATCATTGGGCCAGCCGGGAAAGCAAAACAATTCGATTTTTCCTTGGAAAATTTTAAATAATACTAAAAAAACATTTAGATGGTAAAGAATATCACAACAACTGCAGCACATTTAGTGTAGATCATGTGTGTGTGAGAGGATTTTCAAAAATGGTTGTCTTTGCCGCCATTAAAAACCATCATAAAAAGTGTTGCATTTTTCGAAATTGCGTTCGTGTAAGCGAATGTTTGCAAAACTCACAGTTTGTAAAGCATAGGTTTAAAAAAACTCCTAATGATGTTTGCGTATGTGTTTGGGTCTTTGTTTTTTTTTCTTATTGCAAATTGAAGCCATTGAAAAGTAAAAAATTGTATGTTTTTAAAAAAAAATTTTTTTTGTTTTTTTTTTTTTTTTTTTTTTGATAAAAAAAATCATTCAATTCAGCTCAAAATCTATGAAAAATATTGAATTCGATTTTGTGAACGAAAACAAAAAAGAAAAGGAATATTATTTAAACATTTATAATTGATTGGCAAAATTGAAAAGAAATTAAAAGCGAAATCGAAATTAATTTAATTTAGGTAAATTATGTTTAATTTGCATTTGAAAATGATTTCAAGCATGGATTCATACTTTGACATTCGGCTGAGACTTGTGGAATCCACACGAAAACTAGCAGTCCAAATGTCGCTGCAAATAAATAAAGAAAAGAAAGAGACAAGAAATGTGGAGGAGCAACAAATATATCTGTAGGAACGAACTTAAGCTGATACTCTATAGACACAAATAGTCGTTATTTTATGATTTTGCTGAGCCTAGGAAACCTCAAACTTGACTTACTCGGTAATTTGCGCCTTAATATTTTTTTCTCACTAGAAATCAGCTTAAATCATAATTATAAAATACTTAAAATAATCAACTTGAAGACAACACATGTTCAAAAAACAAACATCACCGAGAAAACAGAGCCTTAAAATTTAAGGACTTGTTAGATTAAGAAACCCGTCAGCTACCTTGGCTGAATTAGGTAATTTAGTCTGCATCTTAACTTGGAGGCTCTGTTCTTAAACAGTTAATTATAAAAATAATGGAAAAAAAAATCGACAAAAAACATTTGTGTAACATTGAGATGTGTTTATGTCAAATGAAAATGTTAACTTCAGGTCAAACTTAGCAGCTGTTAGAAGATACTTTTTACATTTTCTAAATAATCTTAAATAGATAAAAAATTTAGTCGCTAGTATTATTTTTAGTATAATTTTTTTGTACAGTAATAACGGAAAATAGTTAAAGAAACAAAAACGAAAAAGGTGTCAGATTCATGTTAGATGTTTTTCAATTAGTACGAACCAAAGAAGTAATAATAACAGTTAATAATAATGATGCAACTTTTGCTGCCATCACTTACATGGGAAACAATTGTCTGCCGTTGATAATTTTGCATAAATCAAAATAACTTTTTTAATGGAATAACATAAAAGTAAACAAAAGATGAAGAAAATCAATTTCAGTTCAATTGGAAGAGAACGTCTAAGCAGATAGATTTGTTTTCCTAACATGCTTAAGTAAATGTTAAATTGTTTTTAATAATTGAAAAAGAAAGTGAAGTTGGATTCTTTAAGCAGCCACCAAAACACATGTCATCCACTATAATCTATTCAAATTTTAAATAACTTTATACTTTACTCTTTTCTATTAAGACAGTGAGTTTCTTTATTGATCTCACAACAGAAGTGGCGACTCCTACAGGCAGTATTTGTAAAATTTTATGAATAAAACAAATGTAATTGAAAATAAAAGTGATGTTGGATTCTTTAAGCATCCACCAAAGCACATGTCATCCACTACAATCTGTTCAAATTTCAAATAACCTTATACTTTACTCTTTTCTATTAAGATATATAATTTCATTGTGCGCAACTCAATAGGAAGGCAACTCCTACCGGCAGTATTTGTCAAATTTTAAGAATAAAACAAATGTTCTCACGCAGCTTTGACAGCTTTATGAGTTCACATGTTCATAAGAAAAAGAAGACGTAGACACATTTCGTCGCTTTCTTAATAAGAAAAATATTTCCAAATCTATTTTAAATCATGCCGCGTAGAATTTATTTTGAATTCACATAATTTCAAACAGTCCAAAAATAGAAGAAATAAAAAAACCACCACATTTCATGGATGAAGAAAAGTGTCTGTGAAAAAACATCAATATGGAATTCGAATAGAATTTGTTTCTTGAAAGACCTCGACATGTCAATATGTATTTAAAAAAAAAAAAAATAAATTCAATTTTGATCTTAACTGAAAATACAAGTCTTTCAATCAAAATTATCCATGTGTGATTCTAACTGTTCGTTTTTATCTAGTTGTTCATAATTTATTTCAAACAAAATGTAAACAAAATTTACTGAATTAACTCGGATAATGAGAATACTCTGTGCTGACAGGTGATCGTTTATAAAGTGTCTTTTGCCTTATTTTTATACCTTACTTAAACATTATAGAACCCATTCGAAATTGTGATAAAAAGAGTAAATATATTATTAACAATTTCGTTAGAGATAACATAGATATTATTCAAAACTGTACTACCAACCTGTGATCATAAGCATCCATCTACTTCTTAGACTGTCAGCTATTCCAAGCACGCAAAATTTCATTTTGACTTATGGACTCTTGAGAGAAGTAACGCTCGGTGTATGAATTTCTCTGATTGTCGCATGAAATGAAATTAATTTAATTTACTTTAAATTTATGATTTTCATTGATTCGGCCCACCTTTTACGAGTTAGAGCTTGCTTTTGAGCACTGTAAAACTCTTGTAGAATTTTCTCAATGATGCATTACTTCCTTTTCATAGTTGATGAACTGGTATTTATCGTACTCGGTAGAACCGTTCAAGCACCAAGTGTAGCATATCTGTAGCATTTTTAGCAATTTCTGTGGGTTAAATTGTAGCCATCGTCTTGCATTAATTGTTTAATATACTGAGCAGAGACTACTGAGTGTTTGAATGTTATTTCAAGAATTACATTGACATGATGTCAAATTCCTTAAAAGAGAGAAGACACGAGGCAATACGTTATTCATAAATTATAGGGTAGAATTTCTCTATAATTACAAAATTAAGAGGTAAAAAGAGCAAAGCTGCTCATATCAATGATAAAAAAAAAAAAAAAATAAATAAATAACTTCCCATTTCAGCCCTTGAAAGGACTTTGACCTAGCTTCTTATGATCAATTGTGTTGTGCGTGTTATTAAGTTTGTACACAATTGACCGATAACCGGACCTACATGCTTAACGCCGACTCCGAACGGCGATGAACGGAATATTCTCGTTCTCAAGAAGCTTTACATGGCATTTTGATTACTCTCTGAGGTTTGCCATTGTCTGCAGAGAGGTGGCGGCCGTACAGAAAAATTATTTTAATTCAAATAATTTTCTGTCGCTGCTGGGGTTCGAATCTGGGTCTCCAAGTTCGTTGACTTAGCGGCCACGCACTTTAACCAACTACGCCACGGACGAAAGGTACCCATACCTATACTGGGCATCTTATACCCAGTAAAATGTGATAATAACACCAACTGTTAACATGACGACATTGCGAAGATTTCTCTCAACGATTTTCTGCTCGTGAGACGATAGCGAAAAGTTAACCTATGATTTTTTCAAAATCGGTTAGAAAACTATTTGCAATATCGACATGTCGAAAATGGGAGTAAACTCATGAGAAAGTATAATTGAACAATTTGGCAGTTATTTGGGTGTACATTTCACTTCTTCAGCGATTTCACTTTCTTTAGTTAAGCTAAAAGAGAGACGTTTTACTTGTAATTTGGAGATCATCAGCTAAATCTCAGGCAAAATAAGATCAGATGATAAGTAAATGTGATGTTTTTGTTTCTTTTACTGCTATTGTATCTCCTGACGATGAAGCAATACAGCAGATGAAGTTTTTTACCACAGAAGTGACCCTCGACGTTGTTAATGGTTTTAACTTATAAATTTCTATAATTCATATAAATATACATTCATCTTCGTTAACATAATGTTAGAAATATGTAAAAAATTAAATATATGTAATGATATTAGATATGAAATAAATCAATCCTAACACATTCACTAAAAACGACTTATGAATGTTTAAAACTTAAAAAGATCCATTTCTTATGTGAATAAATGAAATATATACGTAGGCTGCTACTTATATTTTGGGATCTGGTTATTCCAGTCAAACTGACATGAAGGCCTGACGTGAAGGACGTCCAAAATCTATTGTTGTACCACAAATCATTGATAGGCATTAGGTGCCGTATAGTTCTGATTTGGCACCCAATGACTTATTTTTTGTTCCCGCAAAGTGAGGAGACAACGATTTTCGACGCCAGAAGAAGCCGTTGATGCGTTCAAAAACTATGTTTTGGAGGTGTCTCAAGCGGAATGGGACAAATGTTATGATAAATGGGTCGAACGCATGCAAAAATGTATTAATCATTAAGGGGTATATTTCAAAAAGCAATGAAGTCATTTTCATTGAAAAAAATGCAGTCTTTATATATGTCGTATTAAGATGAAGTATCATAATTAAAAATTCTTCGGCTCTCACGCGAAGTAAAAAAATATATCGTTACCAAGATCACACATAGTAAAGATCAATGATGACAAATATCATCGTATTTATATACGATGTCATGTATAACGAAATATCAGTCGTTATTCAAGAAGAAAATGAGCGATTTGATTGCTGTGACTTAGGGTGTTATACGCTGTCAGGAGGCAATGAAATGTTCATTTAATTTTCGCAACGCACATACGTCACGGACCGAACCGCGATTTTCTCAAAAACGGCTAAACAGTTTGAAGTGTTTACACAGGTGCTTTGAGCATATTTCTTAGTAATTGACTGGAGGTTCTCTTCTTAACAATAAATATTTTCCGTTTTATAAACATTTTTAGGCCTAAATTGATGTTGATTTCTTTTTTGTTAAGATGTCCCCATTTTGTCAAAAATTAATGTTTTATTTATTCCTTCAATAAAATTCAAATAACTCATGTTGAGGAATTTCTTTTTTTTCATTTCAGATAATCTAGGAACTCTTAGAGATCGGCTACGGCTTAAAAAATTATTATTTTTACAAATAATATATACGAAAGTTAAAAGACGTGATTCCCCTCCTAACAACGTACTAGAAAACATCAAAAAGAGCACAAATTGCCTTAGAATTTTGAGAATTTTTTATTTACTAATTGAATCAATTGAATCAATTAATTAAAAAAAATAATAAATAGATACTAATGTCATTAGAACTTTTTTAAATTAATATTTTACGCAAAATAAAATTATGTTGTAGGAGATATTAATGCCAGTTTTTGATCTTATGTGAAGGAGAAAAAGATGATATTTAACTGATTTTTAGAAAAATATTACAATAAGATTCTGACAATCATTATATCTCATAAAATTAAAATATTTTTTCAGACTTAACTCTTAAAGTTTTACTGGTATAGCCCGACCATTAAATAAAAAAAATATGATTAACAAAACAAACACATCCACATCGCCAAGGTGTATTTGAGCCAAATAAGCTGAAGCCTTAAGAATTAAAGAAAAATAACAATAAAAAACACAACTACAAGCTTTGATAGCAGTATCAGCTGTGACCAATCTTTGAAAAAATGCATAAAATTAGAGACATGCCTGATAGTTATAATACGATTGGGTTGCTCTTTGATTGTATGTAACAGAAAGTAAATAAAAGCTCTAAGCTGCTAATAATAGAAAGATTTGTTCTCGGCACAAAAAAATTTCTTAATTTTTTTTTTTGGCAAATTAATAGAATGGGTCAAACTTAAGTAGCTGAGTGGATCACAACGAAAATTACGTAAGACTGCTGATAGTGACCAACGAAACAGCTGCTTAGTCTGCGGTGTGATTTGCTCTATACAGAGTTGTTGTTGTTGTTAGTTGTTTTCTTTATTAACATGTTTGACCTCGAGCTCAACAATTAGTCTTAAGGGGAGGGTAAGGTTTGTTTCGTCTAAAAAAGACATTTTTTCATGAATTTTTTTAGAAAAAATTATTACAATAGGTTTATTTTACATATTATTTTATAAAAGTAAAACATTTGAAGAATATTTAAAAAAAAATTTTGTTAAAAAATAGAGAGAAATAACGGATTTATTGTAGATCTCCGCAGGCGCCTCCACCAAAAAATCAAAATGCTTTCTTTTGTTTATTACTTTATCTCTCCAGTCATGTCGAGTTTTTTTTTAATTTTTCAATTTTTGGCACAATTTTGAAGCCAAAATGACGATTTTTGACGAAAAGATCTACCTATTTGTTATTGTAAAATTGTTAGTAATTAAAAAATTACTCGACGTCACTAGAGAGCTACGTATATGTAGAATATGAGTACAAAATTTCAAAACGATCGGTTCAGTTGTTTTTTCTGTAGGCTGGTCACCGACTTTAAAAATGACATGTTTGGGAAAATCGATTTAAAGTTTTGTACACTAAGCAAAACTTAGTTAGAGGTACGGTCATTCAACCTCCTGTACATTCGTTAGTTTTGCTCCGAATGACCTTAAAATGTAATATAATATTCTTCAGATGTTTTACTTTCAGAAACAAAAATAAAAAAAATGAAAAAAAGTTATCAAACCTTACCCCCCCCTCCCCCCTTAATAAAAGTTTTACATTGACTTTTGTCGTAGAACACTCCCGTCTATTTATTTACTTCTTTAGAAGTAAGTGTGAGCCTTATAGAAGTAATATTGCATAAATTTTACATAAAAGAAATGACTTTTAGAGCAAAGATTGCTGAGTGAGATAAGGTCTGGCTTGGTATAGAAAATATTTGGTCCTAATTAGATGAAATACATAGCTTAACATACATTCTTTTGTATGAATTTTGTCATACAACACTCTCGGCTATTTATTTACTTCTTTAGAAGTTAGCTTGAAGCCTTATAGAAGAAATAATGCAGATCTGGCCACATATAGGAAATATTGGGTTCGAATAAGATGGAATACATAGTTTGATTTACAATCATCGTTTCGCTATGTTGTATTCTGATGTGGTGGGTGTCAACTCAACAACTTTGAGGCCATTGAATAGTTAATAGCACCAAGCAATCTTTACTCTTGCTTGGTTGACTGGGTGGTAGTTGAAAAAAAAACATATAAGCAACTCAGACAACACTTCAGCTGACATCAAGTATATTTAAATAATTTGAATGGATGTGAACGTAAATAGAAATGTTTGTTTACAAAATATATATGTTCACATTGAACTTTGGCAAAATGCCAAACCATATCTGGCTTGGCGAGATTTTATGTGATCTATTTGAGAATAAAAAAGAAAACAAATATTGAAAATGCTCGTGTAGTATTGTTTTTATAGCACACAGCGCACAATGTCAATTTATGTCACACTTTGAGATTTCAGATCATTTAGTTAATCTCATCAACCACTCTGTTCAACATTGGAAGTTCTCTGCTCTCTTGTTAATTCTCCGCTGGGCGCAGAGACACTTTTTTTTTAAATAGAGCATTTAATTTACTTAAGATTATTTGATTTGAATTTAATTATTTTGTTCTTTTTTAAGAGATTTATAAATTTTGTAATCGCTGAGTTCCATTT
Source organism: Pherbina coryleti (assembly GCA_943735915.1). Lineage (NCBI taxonomy): Eukaryota > Metazoa > Arthropoda > Insecta > Diptera > Sciomyzidae > Pherbina > Pherbina coryleti. Next base: position 3,033,684 of record OX030950.1, on the reverse strand, counting down.
TGAGAAAGCGATAATCTCAGATAAAATTTTAAAGACGCAGCTGCATCCTTCAAGCTCTTACTAAGTTATGCATTTCCGCTAACTTCCGTTAGAAAAAGTATCTAAAAGAGACGAGTCAAAAGTAGTTGGAAAAACACATGAGCGAGAGTGTTAAAAATAGTAATCAGTACAAGCTGAGTGCGATGTCCTTGCATGGGATAGATTTGTTCTAAATAAATAGAAATATTTTAAGTTATCCAGAGTTATCCATTTCTGACTATTTTTAAATCGATTTAACGACTCTTCCGTTTGGAAACAAAACAAAAGAAATCAAACAATTACCATACGTTGACATATCTTAATTGACTCTTTTTTGAAATTTTGGTATGTCTGTCAGAAATTTGAAATTTTCTGCAGCAGTTGGATACATTTTTCGATATCAAAACAATTTTTCATACTTTTTATTAAATAGTTACAAACTCGGAATCAAATGAAATTCCAAAACCATATTTCTCTCTTCTTTCTTCATTTCAATTTAGTTTTCTTTTTTAATCCTTATCTAAGTCAAAGTTTGTTTTTATTTTATTGAAGATTTTCATATTTTAGATAATGAATAAAATATTTTGCTTTTGTTTAAAAGTTTTTTTTAAGGGTGTTCACATATAACAATTGATTTATTTATATTTCTATTTTAGGTTTAGACAATTCTCAACTGTCAAACTACACCAAATGTGTATTTACATTGCGATATATGCACATGAGTGTAATTAAAAATTATGAATGCAATGCAACAAAATGCAGCAAAATCGATACTCATTTAAAAAAGCTTCTATTTTCTTCTCAATGCCATAATTTCATGTGGAATATTTAAGCATGTTTAAGGTAATTAAATCACACTTTGTAAAACATCCTATTATTGCTACCATCAATATTTTTTCTATCCCCCCTCAATCTAATAACGTAATTGTTACTTCTTGTCTTCTAATTTTTTGCCACACAAGAAGCCGCCCATTAAAATTAACAACAGTCAACTTTGGGGGTAATTTTCCTGCCTGACATCCTGAGACACTGCGAAAGGAAGTGATTTTCACTCGGATGTAGATGTATGTCACTCGGATTTGTTCTTAAAGTGATTGCACATAAAAAATGTATTCAAAGACCATGTATTTTCCCAAACGAATAGGTTGAAGGCATCAAGTTTCTCAAATTCTAAATTTTAGTTCGGGTCTTCTTAATGCGCCATTGTGTGTTTTTATACATGGAGTGCAATAGTGGCACACTTCCGTTTTATATGAGAAATCTTTAACTGAATTTGCTGAAGTTCTAAATTTATATTTATATATTAAATTAAAGTTTAATATTTTAGTCGTTATTATGATTAAATATTTTAATATTTGCGTCGTGTTTGGTACTTTCAGGTTAACTCTTTTTTGTGCTTAGTGCAGCTTTTTCACATAAATCAATATCACAGAAAATGGAACAGAATGTTACGAAATTTTCTCAGCATCGATTAGGTGTCATATTTAAATGTCACTGCCTCGTTTCATACAAATAATTATAATATTATTTTCTTTTTTCTTTTATTTATGTGTTTTTTTTTTCATTAATAAATCTTACAATTTTTAGTTTTATCGCTTTTATTACACCTGAGTTTTTCGCATCATTTTTAATTACTTAACACCTTCTCAAATTAAAGCATTTTTTAGAACAATTTTAACTATTCACAAAACTCCGAGCTCCGAAAAAGTTAAAGAAAATTAGTTATCAAGACTTTTTAACATATTTCTATTAGAAATATATACTATATATGCGGAAAAAATATTGGCAAAAAGTGTTCACAGCAGGAGCCACGGCTTGTAACTTTTGTTGAAGGAAAATTCTATCTGAATAATTCCTTTTGCTTCGTACAGTGAAAGAACGATGACTGAACGAAGCACTAGTGGATTGAAATCGAAAGCAAACTTTTTCGAGCTACCACATGAAGCACAAGGTGGTTGGTTGTTGATTGCTCTCTGGCAAGTGTTTGGTGCAAAGAGCTTTGAAATACCAACCCCGCTCTTAGATCAAGCATGGTATTCATAACTTTGCAATGCTTCTTTTCGATATAAACATAAAATGAACTAACAACAAAAATAAAAGAAATTTGTTTTCTTTTGTTACAAGTATCTACATGTAACTAGTTGATGATACTGGTAGAAAACATTTTTGACAGCATGAGCTTTCATATTTTCACTCAGAGATTGCAAAGTGGTTTGGGAAGCTTGAATGTTCTTTTATATTTCGATGTGAATTTAAAGGAAGTTAAGGGAGATATTCCGTTATTATCAAAGAAATTAACTGTCTTATTTCAAAGATTTTAATTTTAGAATTCCCAAAATAAAGACGAAATATTTAGAAGTACAAATGCTAGAAATGTGAACTTTATATATTTAATGATTTTTAGGTTATGATTAAAAAAATATAAGCAAGTTGCTATCAAAAATAAATTGTTTCTGAAAATTAACTGAAAACTTAATTTTAATCTTACAAAATCCATTGACTGCATTTTAAATATAAATGGTTATAATTTTTAATAAACACTTCATTAGAAAAATTGGAAGATTTCAAATTTTAGTGGCAGCAGCAATCATGGTACAATAACAAGATAAATGCAGGGGAGAGAGCAAGGACTCAGAACTGTCATATCGGAATCTTTTTAATTGGAACAATTTTAATTATTTTAAACGTTTTTTGATTTTTTCAATTCTATTCTACGCCCAAATATCAATTTATCTATTCAAGCCCGTTGTCACGTACTTTTCATTTATCCAAAAAAAAAAATATATTTGAACAAAAATACGCGAAAGGCCATTTTACTTTGTCGAATTTTTAGTGATAAAGCTTTTGCTGTTAAAAGCCAATCATAGCTTTTAATTTGGAACCATTTACATATTCAAAATTTTAAGACAACCTCGTATATCCTCTGTTCTAGTCAAATTGGTCAAAATCGATGACTGAAGAACCGTTGTGTAAGTTAACAACAACGGTTTTGTAAGTTTCATTGAAATTAGAGAAGCATTTTGAAAATTTGACCTCGAAATATGCTGAAGATTTATCTTTAACCCACATGAAGAATTTTTTTATTAAAAAATAATTTTCATGATAATTAACATACAATATACATATGTGATAAATAAATTTATCAAGGGATCAAATCAACGTTTTTAAACTATTGAAAAAAAAAATTACCATCAATCAAAGTATACCATGATGCAGAAATGGCAAAGTGTGTCAAAGGGTGTTCCTTTTTTGCAATGTAAATATTTAGGAACTATTTATTTTTGTTTTAATAACTAAGATACCATTTTTTCCACCTTGTTGGCGAAAGTACCATGAATTTACAACTTACTTTGAACTATATTTACAGCAAATTCAAATATTATATAATGCTCATAAATGCTTTAAATATGCACTTTTAAAACAACTTTAAAAATAAAGAATTGAATTGACAATTGACTCTTATCTAATCAGCTTCAAATTTTAACAGCTGTTAAAAGTCAGTCAAAAGACTGTTTGAAGTCCGATTTATGTACAGGTTTAAATCAAACCGACAAGCCGCATCGATTTGAAACGATAGGTCTACTTTGACAAGAGCTTCACTCATAATCTTGTTCAGATCGGGTTCAAAGTAACTGAGCAATCGTGAACACTTTATTACAATCAAGGCATATTTAACAAGGTAGACTCTTGTCGGAGTGGCGGGTACAGCAGCTGTCAAACACAAGAAGAATATAAAAAAGAAAGAACAGCGAATAGAAAACTGCGTTTATTCGTAAACAACCGATTTTGACAGGTGCTGTACCCACCACAAGAGAGAGTTTCAACAACTAACACTATCTTGTTGAATATACCTTGATTACAATATTTATATAGTTAAAGACTTTACTGAAAAAAACAAAAAAAAGTAGTAGAAAATTATGGTTCCTACTGTAAGGTCATTAAATTTCTAAATATTCACTCTGCGACAAATATGTAACACACATGTATATATTTGAATTCTATTTTAAATGACGAAACGAAAATCTCTTATTAACATGAAATAAATTTGATTTGAAAAAAAGTAAGAAAATATTGGAAATTTATTCAATACATTAATTCATTCTTGAAAATGAAACAAAAACATAGCACATTATTACAGAAGCAGAAGAACTTATTATTAATTATATAAGTATTTTTCAAAAAGAGTTTAGGAATTCCTGCTTGCTTAAGACCTTAGTTATGCGATTTGGTAGTGACTTAAAAAGATTTTTAAAGTATTTTTTCCACTTCAATATTAAGCTGCTTCTTAGTTGTTCGATAGTCAAATAACCCCCTACAGTTTGATTTCAACACACACCCAACCTTGTTAACGACGACTAAGAATCCGCTCTTCCTTTCTTAAATCGTAAAGACCAACCATTAATTTTTTAATAATAACCAACCACCCGGTCAGTCGAGATTAAATTTATTTTCGTCAGTAAACAACACGTGGATACATCGTTTTTTCCATTTAACATTTTCTTCGACAAAATTCAACCGTGCTCCCCGATGTTTCGCTATAAGCAGCAGTTTTCTTTTCAATTTTTTGAGTTTAATTTTTGTTGAATTTTTTTCAAATCCTTTCTACATTTCGGACATTTGTTTCTACTCGAGTTGTTTCTGTGATTTTCCTGGTAAGGAGGTATGAATTGGAAGGCAATCGCAATATAACGCTCTTATTTCAACTTATAATCAACTTTGGACATCCAATTTTCAGAGTTTTTTATTCAATTTTGAATCACTTTATGACCTCTCTTTAGTTTTTTTTGCATTTTATATTTTCCTTATGAAGATTTAATGCAACTTGCACTTTTATACTGTTAAGCTATCTTCGACATCCCACAATTAAATTCTGATTACTTTTTGAAAATATTTCCTACCACGTTGTATCTTATGAAAGATTAAAAACTAATTGTCTTTCTTTGGAGGCTTTTAAACTCTCTCTAACTCAAATTCATACAAATGTCTTATCATTTTCTCGTAACATTTTATGCATATTTTATGAATTTGAAAAAGAGTACAATGCATGATTGAATAAATAAGGTTGTCTCGGAGCTGATCGCACACTCTTCTCAGTACCCAAAATTGTCAAAATCAATGAAAAGCAACAACAACAACTTCATCAGCTTTACATGCTATAAATTTTCGCTTTCAGATTTTGCAAGAGCTGTCAACTTCGATTTGACATTTATGGGAACTCGCTATCACCCATGCGACAACCTTATTCAACCATGGTACAATGGTTCTCAACGCAACGCGATAGTCGCGATAACTTTTTATTCTGTCAAGAAGTCTGAATCCACCGTAAATGAACTGCAATATTATCAAGGACATTAATTGGTATCCCTGTTTTCCTCAATTTTGTCTTTGCCTTTGATTCGTATCGTTTTGACGTTTACGTTGGTTTTGGATGAATGGATTGTTATGTTTTGTTAATGAAAGTGATATTTTCGATGTTAAACGAATAATTATTTAATTCAGATCTTAAGAAATAATGTAAAAATTGCATGAAATGGATATGACCACAGCGAAACCTTTCGCTTGCAAGTCTGATGGCTGCGGCATGTCCTTTACCAACGAGGATCATCTTACAGTGCACGAGAAGAAGCACGAAATGATGCTAAACCTTAGCCTAGGTGGACAAAAGTCTGGGAACATTTTTGTGGGTAAGTAAAATAGCATTTATATACCAGCAATTTAATTTATTTGCTTTTCATCATAACAGCTGATCAGACGCCAACACCCACACGTCTCATCAAAAACTGCGAGGAAGTAGGGCTTTTCGATGATCTGCGCCATGTCAATCCCTTTGATGAAACTTTTCGCCGTGCCGTTGAGCAGAAAAGTAGTCATACATCATGTTCACAAGCTGAGAACTTGGCGGAAGTAGATAGAGATCCCGCGGAAGACTCATTGCATACTCCTCAAGTATTTCCGCAGATGGACGCAAATGATGGCATCGAATTTCGTAGATGCGAATCATTACAGAAAGTTTCGGGAAGTCTTGAAGTGACTGTTGTTGAGCCTAATTGCGAATTAGGCATAACTGACCCTGTACCCAGTCCGTTGGAAAAAACTTGTACATCACGTCAAATTTCATCCTCCGCAACTATGAATTGGGGCTATGGGAAATTGCAAAGGTATCGTAGCATAGCAGAAAAACCGTCAGAGAATTTAGAAAAAGCTTTTAATTTGCCACCGTGTGTTCAGCTGCCTGTATCTATACAATTGATTCAACCCCAAGTGATAACATTAACCTTCCCCAACAGCAATGGTAATCGTGGCACAAACACCGCTGCCACAGCAATCCCTGTCCAAACGGTTAAGCCATTTATTCTACCTAAACTAGCAACGTCTTCTTCAACAGTAGAAAGTAGCATGGGTGCAACTTCAAACAACGGTCTTACAACTGCTGTAACAACAGCAGCATCTCCAGCTGTTATTCAACCTGAACCTAGTAGCGCAAGTCTAACGCCTACATCTCAGCTGCCAATTAAAGAACGTTTAAAGGTTATTCTGAGTAATAGCAGCAAATCACGCATTATTGAATTGCCCCAGAATACAAGCGTACGTCGACCGTGTAATTCATCTATCGAGGTGAACTCTGTCTCGAAATGTGGTGAAGATTTTATGGAACGAAGACGAGCTGCTTCAACACGTTATCGCATTAAAATGCGCAGTGTCCACGAAGACTTGCGACGTCGTAATCTAGAACTACAAACCGAAAATGAGAAGCTAAAGCAGCGTCTTAAAAAGTTGGAATCAGAGCTCGCAACACAAAAGAACGTTTCTTCGATGCAGGTTGCAGGTCCAGGTAAAGTAACTTAGATAATATATTCTATTCGAATATTTCGTATTTTGTTTTTCTTCTAGAATCCAGCTACAACTCACAGATGGCGTGCGTACCCACTCAGATACAAATCCCACCATCTACTGTGCATTTGGTAATGAATATACCGAAGTTAATCATACCGCCAACTGGACAACCAATTATGACAAATCCTATCACATTGAAAGTGGAAAAGAAGTGAGACAAAAATGTTTTAATAGTGCTTCGAGAAAGAGCTTTAAATAAGTCCTTATTTACCTTGTATGTGCCATGTCTACGAATTTTTGTAAGTGATGAAATATTTTACACGTTTTAAGAACTTTTATTTAGTGTTTTATTTTTATATTTTGTTGAAAATATTGCTCAAATTATATTGTATTAAATTGAAACAAATTCAATTATTTATCAAAATTAAGACTAATAAATATCAAAAGAAACTAACAAAATTACATTTTCTTATTTAAACTAGTTAGGGATATAAACTCTCTCTGTAAATCATCGACAATACTCTCAATAACGTCCAAATTGCTTCTCGACTCGGACACTGATGACTCTGATTGCAACTTTCGAAACTATTTTTAAATTCAGATAAATTCATTTAAATCCATTTTTTGCAGTTCTGTTTTATTAATTTTGCTTACATCTCTCAAACTGTTTTTCATTAAGTCTTTTTCCTTGGCTAGACTTTTGATGTCTTCATGATATTTTTGCTGCAATGATGACGTTTGTGAAGTTTTCCGATATTTCTGCGCCAGCAACTCTAATTCTTGATTCCTCAATTCATCTTCAGCTGCCATCAAATAAGAGTCATTACGAAGACGCTGAAAGGAGAAAAATATTGAAGTCAAATCGATGAAACAACCATTATTACTCAATCATAAACAACTTCTCTTTCAATGTGGCGAGTCAGCGCGTCCAACTCTTTTTCCATTTCTAGGGCCTTTTTGCGTCGTTCTGATTCTCGCAGTGTAGCAAGAACCTCGCCCTTGCGGCTGCGTATTTCTTTCTGATACATTAAAAGCATTTTACGTTGCGTTGCTAGGCGCTCTTCCTCACGTTTCAAGGCATTCTGATAGTGTTCCTCCATTTCTGTTCAAATTAAAAAAAGTTTTTTGTGCTCTTGCGATTTCTTTCGCTCATTACCTTTTGCTCTCTTTGCATGTTCCTCCTCCTTCAAACCATTTTCTAAACGTTCCAACAGTTTCTGCTCTTCCAGCTCTAGCTCTCGTAAGCGTGCATCCATGTAGCGTTGCTCCTGCTGTTGTAATTTCATTTGTTCCTCTTGCTGCTTAACCCATTCTTGCGGAAAGTTAAGAAACTTTGGATAAACCCCTTTCGGAATGGCGTTAAACTGCTTCAAATAACGCTTCGGATGCACGATACAAGGACAACGCAACATGAGACTGTACGCCTTGCTGATGAGTTTGCATACATCGATTGGATTTTGTTCGTGAAAAAATTGTTCGATGGCATCTGCGTTAGGCAATCGCAGCAATATTTCTCGGTTCAGAATATTATAGGCAACGACACAGAATACCAGATAGGACGAGGGACTAGACAGTATATTATCCCACAGGCAAAGCCATTGGTCTGAGGCTAATACCTCAGAGAATACGTTCGATAGCAAGGACCAAGCGAAGTGCTTGGGTAGAATACACATGCAAGTGTAGTAACGGAAGAGTTCTTTGTCAAAATATTGCAGTACATTTGCACACATACCCAAGTAGTTGGCCGGCGCAAGTGGATGAAATTCAAACCATAATTGAAAGTGATTCATTATCAGTGTCGCACATAGCTCGAAAACTATGAGCCCATTTTTTGGAAATACTTGTAAGAAGGGGTAAATCAGATGTGGTAAGAATTCGGAATAAGCGAAAACCTTGCACCAATGCGCTAAGCATGACCATATTTTCATCACTGATCGCCGATTAGATTCGTTTTTTATTTTCAATTGAGACGCACGTTCTTTAATAGCGCCTGGAATCCCCATTTTGACAAGTTCTTGAAATACATCACTATTACAAGGAAGTTGCAATAAGGAACACCAAATAACACCGCGAAACTTCGCGGGATAACAACCAAATTCCTTTAATATTGCCATGAGACACTCACGCTTAAGCAACTTTTTTAGTTCTTCATTAAAATTTGAGTTTTCACAGCTTGGCAAAGCTAGTGGCTTCTTCTGTTTGAGCGAAACTCCCAACATTTGAAAGCAATACTCCTTCGTTTTAAGCATATTGTAAAGTTTGCAGCTGGACCAAATGTATACCTCACCGTTATTAGCAAGTACTCCCACCAATTGGCCATTACCAGAGATGGATAATTGGCAGGCGTTCGCCGCATGTATAATAAGCACAAAATCTGGTTTTTGACAGTCTATAAGAATCACTTGTCCAACAGTAGTCAAGCCTAATAACAGAGTTTCCTTGTTCTTTGGCATAAAAGCACAGACTACGAGAATGAAATTCTTGAGGCGCAAGATCTGTTGAATATCATAGGTGTATGTGCTGATTAGCAGCAAGTATTGATCCAATGTGGACAAGCAAATAATGCTGCCATCGGGTTGAAATGCAAACGCCACAATTAGGCCATTGGAATAGTCTTGATCTTGACAGAAAAGCTTTAATTCGTCAACCAAATCATCATCCTCTTGTTCGGTTGTCAACGAAACTACTGGAACACTCTCATCAGGTAGGAGTTTTAATTTCCGGTCACGAGCCCTGATTGGATATAAAACACGCAACGTATGCAGCGTTATTCCAGACCAAATATTTATCGCATCGTTAGTAAAACATGTGAAGATGTGCTCGGAAAATGGTATATAACATGCATATTTAAGCGAGAAACGAACTGCATCGAAGTCAAGACGATGTGTTGCCATAAATTTCTCCAAATTTAATAAAATAGCTTGAGGACCTACATGCACCAGCACAAAGGCGGAAGGTTGTAGAGGCTCACCTGGGAAGGAAATCTGTACTACACCGTGCTCTGAGATGTCGATAGCATTGAGAATCATTTGTTCATCTATTAAAGTTAATTTTTTTTTTTACTTCTACAATTCATGACCATATAAAAATAAACTCATACTAACCAATGTCTATTAGCACCACGACACCCAATTTAGTACCAATTAGAAATTCACTAGGGCTGAACAGAGATGGTATTATAGTGGTCACTTTAGGTACTTGATCTACCATACGCCAGTATTTCTTGATAGTTAAATCAAAAACAAAAATGTTACCCCTGTCAACAGTGGAACATAATACAATAGCTATATTTAAATACCACCCACCAACCTCCTATCAACTACCACCAATAGTGAACGCGTTTGACTGAAGCAAAATGCAGCCATCCGTATCCTTATCAATTTATCCTGATCTTTCACAGTATGATGTATCGTGAGTATATTTCTATAAGTAAATAACACTCAGTTACATTCTTTTAAAAATTCCATACTATTTACCCATTTTCCAGTTTGTTTAATTTGAATGGGATTTTCGGTGATTTTATTGTCTCTATAGAATTTACTATCTCTAATGGTTCCCCAACTCTCCGTTCATCAGAATCATTTCGAAAAGCTACTCTATCAAAATCTTCATCATAATAATCTGGGTTTGGTACAAAAGTTTTCTCCTCTTGATCGTCCATTTCACGAAAATTGTTTAAGATTAAACAATTGCAGGTGCAACAAAAATTCTATGCAGGTTTAATTTTAAACTAGTTTTTATGTGCCATAAAGCTGTTTTATGCGAATGATGACATCTAGTGGTAAATAGTGAAAGCTACGTATGTTCACGGCTAACACCAACCACGGTTGCCACTTTGGTCATTTGTGTCCAAATTTGGTCATTTTTGTTTCACTTGGTCGCTAGGTTATTTTTCTACATCTGGTCACTTTTTATAAAGAAATGACATTTATAAAGAAATAAAAAAGAATTTGATGTTCTCAAAAATGAAATGCATTCACTCAGTGGCGTAGATCGATTTTTGTAATGGGAGGGGGTGAAATTTATTTACGTGACAGTTATACATAAAAAAAATTTGTAAAAATCGAAAAAAAAGTGAACATTTAAGTTTATATTTTTTGTTGATATTTTTAAACTGTTGAAAATGCTGGCTTAGATTATTTGCTTACTCAAGGATGTCTTCAGCCGATAAAACTATTTCTCAATGAATCGCCAGTGCTGTCAAACCATTAAATCGGCCCTACATTGGTAAAATATAAGTCATTACAAATATTTTATTAATAACGAAATATATTAGTGGTCCTCATGAAAGCTCGCAATCTTGCGAATTCGTATTTGCGCAAACTTGCGTAAGCCATTTCATGAACACATCCTGCAGGTTACGAGTGTGTAAATCAGCTGTTGTCATACGAGTCAATTCATACGAGGTTTACGAACTGAAAACGCATGGGAAGTTTGCAAACACCGCGTAAACTCTTTTTGTATGGAAAAAGAGAACAGCTGATATACGCAGTGAAAACTTGAGAGGTTTAAGCCGCGTTTCCATGCTATCTTTTATGATCTTCTCCTATCCCATATCACAAAACACTTGCTATAAAAAGCGAAATGCATATATGGCAGTGTAGCTATAAAAGTTTGACACGTCACATTTGTAAACAAATAAATTAATTTGTAAACAAAATCTCTCTAAAGTGCATCATTTAGGAAACTTAGAGATATAAATACTTTAATCAATACTGGTGCTATCGCAGTGATGCAGGAATTTCGTAAGGAAGCAGATATGAACAATATATTCTATTGACGTTCGGCCAAGTTGCTATCTTACGTGATGCGACTCTTTACTTACAATTGATTTTCGCGAAGCAATTACAGTACCAATGCAATCTGGAAGAATCTGTTCTACCGTTTATATATTTTCAGTTTATTATTTTGAACAAGTTCATAATTTTGCTGTAACTAAATTATAAATGAGTAAAAAAGAAACAGAATTCGCAAAAGGATATCATACTTTTTTATTCATTACTGAAAGAAAATAGGCTGCATTAATTTATGAGCAGAAAATGCAAAAAAGTAAGTAAAAACAAATGCAAAATGCACGAAATTAATAAATAACACAAAATTAAAAAAAACAAATATAAACGCTTTGGCGTAAGCCATCATCCATCCATCCAACAAATAGAAATTAGTCGTCCGTAAAAGCTGCAGTTTTTAAGCTCGCGGATGCTTGTCTAGTTCTCAGAACTTCACGCAAGCCATTCAGCGCTGTACTCGAACGTTTTGCAAAGTTCGAGAGTTGTGGCTCACCAGCATCTTTGCATCTTTGAAGAACTGCCATCCCTTGATATTATCAGGATACCGGGATCCATGTGCTTCAACGTAAAATTCTCATCCTGAAACATGTTGCGGTATATAGGTATAGATAGAAATCACCACTCTGGCACATGAAGCTGGGAATTCCGCGATAAAACAAGAACCGTTGAAGACAAAGCCTTTCTCTCGAGTACACAAGACGCGGACATTTTTTCCACATGCGTTTCACTCAGAACACACAATGTAGATCCATTTTATTCTTCCTTATGAATTGACTAACACAATTTGTTTGATTTTTTTTTTATTTGAATTGTCAAAACTTGGCAGTTCACAAAAAAAAAAACTATAAAAATGTTAGACAAATTTATAGCAAGTGATACACTTTTATAGCAAAAGTTCAAAAAGCTGAACTTTTCCTATCTTCTAGTATCACATGAAATCACAGGGGATATCACATGCTATAAAAACAAAAAATGAATGCCTGTTTCACACTCGCGTTCGTCAATCCCATATGGTGAGGGTCACATGCTTTTTCTTTCTAGCAAAAAATGTGATTGTGGGAGATAGTATGTGATAGCATGGAAACGCGGCTTTACGTGGTATACGAGGCATTTGCTAGCTTTCATGAGGACCACTATTGTTTTTATCTTCTTTGGATTGTTTTTATCCTCTTTAAAGCCGAAATGGTAACTTTAGGCGTGTTTGTTGACACTGGCAGCTAAAATTTTTAATAGCATGTATTTTTTTGGAAAATGATCCTCTATGATTCAGATATAACTTTCACATTTCCAACCCTTTAAAAACTTTAGAAGAACTAACGACAAGAAATTTACTGCTAAAGTTAACGGCTTTTGAAATTCTTCAGCTTATTTGTCTATTTCTGTAACTTAAAAGAGGGATGAAAATTCTTAAGTATATTCAATCCTTTAAGTATATCTTCGTGTTTATCAGAGAGACTCTGCCAGACCTATGCTTGCTCCATCGTATCTTTGACCGATCACGTGTCAAAAAAAAGTAAAAACTTAACCTGTGTTCGAAACTGCCGGTACAGATTTTAGAAAATTTTCGCGTAAAATATTCATGCACATATCGAACGGCGTTTGCAATAGGAATTCGTCTAATGTTCTTGGTAAGTGTAATAAAATTATAAAAGTTATTATAAAAATCAGGCACCGATATAGCACAATATAACAATAAGAAGCCAACAATATTGAGCAGACATTTTTACATCTATTTAACTAGTAAATATATTAAACATTTCAATTCAGAAAAAAAAAAACACTAATATACGTCTAGACTAAAAACCTTGAGAAAAGACCAATATTGCCATCTTCCAGTTGTTGAACTTTATTCTAACAAGTGCTTGCAATGGTTTAGACCCTTGTCCACCACCTATAGTAAACAATATACAAGGAATGCAAATATGCAAGCAATAAAGCCAGAATTATGCAACCAACCATTTGTATTGTATGGAAATATTAAACAACGAGTCTTCAAATTTTGCCAGAAGATGAAATTTATAATTTTAAGGCGTAGCCCACACAATAAATTTCTTCTACCATTTTCACTTTAGACTATTTTGTGAACTAGTGCAAAAAACCTGAAAGAAATTGGTTTTTGCTGTTACAACAAAATTTATTTTTTTGATTTTGGAATTTCAAGCAACTAAGAAAAAAAAAATTCTATTCAAATGAGTTTTCAACTAACAGATTAATTTAAAATATTTGTCTATTTTAAATTTGGAAAAAGAAAGGTTCGTATAACAGAAACGTAACAAAAATTTTTTTAAAATTTTGCTTACAGTGTCAAAGCAATAATGGAAATTAACTAAATTTAAATTTAAGAAAGTTTAAGGATGCTTTCGATAAGAAATAATTTTTTGTGGAGCTATCTACTATCAGCAGTTAACATAAGCCTCAGGGAGTACACGATATCACATTCAAACTTTCAAAGAACATATATTTATGCACTTTAGAGGATATAAATTTGTTTGTACAGTTCTCGACTTGATGTGTATAAACATATTGCACTCCATCTTCAAAACAGGCATAACTAAAAAAAATTTTGCAGTCATCTCTTTACTCTTTAATTAAAAAAAAAAAAAAAATAGTTTTGTCTCCTTTGGGTTCCTTATGGATTCCTTATGGGTTCCTTATGGAAAACAAACTGGTTTTTTGCTTTTTCTGAATTTTGAGTTGTGTTTGTTTTGAAGATGGAGTGCGATATGTTGTCATAGTTTAGGCCTGGTCACTATCCATAAAAAAATTAATGTTAAACTTTCCTCCCTACTATCAAAACCTATCTCGAATGTTTCGACAATTTTTCCGATTGTCTTAAAAAAAAAGAAGGTGTGTGCCTATGACCATACGATAGAAGTGATATCTTCTCATTTTCCAAATCTAAGAGTTCTATCTATGTATGTACATAAATAATAACTTTTATGTTCTATAAAATATTACAGTATAGACTCGATAATCTCAACGCAATTGCTCGATTCCTTGTATCCTCTATAGCTTGTATCCTTGATACACGAAATTCCTCAATTTTTGCAACAGTACGAGACATTTATAAGTGTAACTTATGTAAAAAAGTTACCTCAATAACTACAACTGGCTATGCTTTAAATTTTAATATGTTTGGTTTTTTCTTTCTTGATTTATTCGAGAAAAGTTCTTAGCACGATTATAGGTGCACAGGTCGACATTCACGAAAAACAAATAAGATGCAGTTCTAAGTATAAGATGCATGGGCCACTCAGGCCATGCCACAATCGATATTCTGCGCACCTAATACCCAAATCGTGTTTTCAGCCGTCTTGGCAATGTCAATTGGCCGCTTCAAAGCTGCGATTTTACGCCTTTGGACTTTTTTTTGTGGGGAAGCGTGAAGGACAGATGTTATGCCAAAATTACTTTTTTTTTTGTTAATAATAATTTTGTTCATTTTACAAAAAGCTCATAAAAAATTTTATTTGGCCCACCCTATACGTACAAACTATAAAAAGCACAAACCTACACACATATGATAAAAATGTTGACACAAACAACAACAACAACAAAATGCAAACGTAAGATTGTGTGTAGCAACGACTACGATGTGAATGCGCACATGTTCGATTGAATCGAGAAAATCCCTGATCAGAAATTGCCAAACGCGCCTAAAGAAGTTATCACTTCAAAAACATCAAATTGGTTTTTTTAGCATAACAATGTTAGGTGTGTTTTTTTGGCATCGCTATATACGCTTGTCCAAAAAAACGCTCATCGGCGCTTAATATTTCGCTTAACTTTTTTCTTAAAAACTTGGCAGCATTGCGTGTTACTGTCAAATATTGGGTGATATAATAATGGGTGATCCAAGTAGAGAGACTTTTTTCAATAGTCTAAAGTTTATGCGGACAATCCCGCATCCATCTGAGACGTAGCCGCGGCCAACATTTGATAAACATTGTCTTGAAAAAATAAATGCCAAAAAATGTTCTTTCAAATGATAATACATATTCCTCATTAAAATTGAATTTTCCGTGTTTTTTTCTTAAAAAGGTAGGGAGCTTCGAAACGGATCACCCTTTATTTTATTTTTTTTTTTGTTTAAAAAAATAAATGCACAAATTTCTACTGTTTAATACTTTTCGATACCAAACGTATTTACAGTTTCTTTGTAATCTCGGGAACAGCATTAAAAAGGTCAGCAACCAGACCAATTTCAGCGAAGATTGGCACTTCGGCATCCTTTAGTCGCTCCACACAATAGTTTTGGAGTCTTTCATACCAGCCAGATGTTGAATAGCGCCAGAGATTCCGACAGCAAAGTATAGGTCCGAAGCTACAATTTAGCCTGTCTGTCCGATTTGCATGTCGTTGGGCACGAAACCAGCACCGACAGCAGCACGTGAAGCACCGACAGCAGCGAAAAAACTTGTCTGCCAAATCGTACAGTATTTTGAAGTTGTCACCCGATTTGAGGCCACGACCACCCGATATAATCACCTTGACTTGAAATCACCAGTGGGCGCCTGTTCGATGGCACCGCTACCGCCGTCCGCAGAGACAGCTTCAAAATTCGTGCCACGAGAACTTTTGCAACACCAGACACCTTAGAAACAGCTTCGGAAACGTGTCCGCATTTGGTGCCTGCTACCAGCAGTTACGTCGCCTCCGATTTTCTTTGCTGCCGAGATTGTATTCAGCGTTACAGGATTCAAAACCTCATTGTTGTGTTCGGCCACGACGAAAGTGCTTTTGCAACGATGCAAAACACTGCTGCGCAAAAGGTTTCGGGTGCTGGCGCTAAACATATTTTTTATGCTTAATTTTTTGATGCTTTATTTGTTTTTCTGATTTTAAATAGACTTTTTTTCTATCACCGGTCTGACGTAAACATGGTTGTTTTCCAAAAAGTGCTGCCAATAAATTATGTAAAATACCACTTTCTTGATCTGGCAATAGTGTTTCTATCGGCGACTATGAGCTAAGCGGCTATAATTATCCTGTCTTAGCTAAGCAATTTTTTGTATGAAAAATGTTGTTAAGCGTACATAGCGATGCCAAAAAAACGCAAATGTTATTTAGTAACATACCGTTTGGTGCTGTTGCATCGTTAAGCATCTATGAGTGAAATTTAATATCTGTAGGTGTCAATGTCTTCAGATGTTACCTTCGAATAGTGATACTATTTTTTTTTCGCGCAAGACTCCCAAAACATTTATATTTTTTACACAAAATTGAATCTTTCGAAAAATAAGAAAACTTTTGTGGAAAGAGTACATTTTTGTATACGTAAAGCCGCGTTTCCATGCTATCACTTACGATCTCCCACAATCACATTTTTTGTTAGAAAGAAAAAGCATGTGACCCTCACCATATGGGATTGACGAATGCGAGTGTGAAACAGGCATTATATTTTTGTTTTTATAGCATGTGATATCCCCTGTGATTTCATGTGATACTAAGAGATAGAAAAAGTTCAGCTTTTTGAACTTTTGCTATAAAAGTGTATCACTTGCTATAAATTTGTCTAACATTTTTATAGTTTTTTTTTGTGAACTGCCAATTTTTGACAATTCAAATAAAAAAAAAATCAAACAAATTGTGTTAGTCAATAAGAATTGTGTTATTCAAGGAAGAATAAAATGGATCTAAATTGTGCGTTCTGAGTTATGATCGCTGATGGTTACCAGTGAAACTCATGTGGAAAAGATGACCGCGTCTTGTGTACTCGCTACGCTTTGGCTTTGTCTTCAACGGTTCTGGTTCTATCGTGGAATTCCCAGCTTCATGTGCCAAGTGGTGATTTTACAAACCACAACGGTATTGGTGGCAAAACTATATATCGCAACATATTTAAGGATGAGAACTTTACGTTGAAGCACATGGATCCCGGTATCCTGATAATACCAAGGGATGGCAGTTCTTCAAAGATGCAAAGATGCTGGGGAGCCACAACTCTCGAACTTTTCAAAACGTTCGAGTACAGCGCTGAATGGCTTGCGTTAAGTTCTGAGAATTAGACAAGCATCCACGCGCTTAAAAACTGCAGCTTTTACAGACGACTAATTTCTATTTGTTGGATGGATGGGTGATGGCTGACGCCAAGGCGTTTATATTTGTTTTTAATTTTGTGTTATTTATTGAATTTCGTGCATTTTACATTTGTTTTTACTTACTTTTTTCATTTTCTGCCCATAAATTTATGCAGCCTATTTTCTTTCAGTAATTAAGAAAAAAGTATGATACCCTTTTGCGCATTCTGTTTATTTTTTACTCATTTATAATTTAGTTACAGCAAAATTATGAACTTTTTCAAAATAATAAACTGAAAATATATAAACGAGTCTTCTAGATTCTATTGGTACTGTAATTGCAAGCGATAGAAGCAGCATTGATTAAAGTATTTATATCTCTAAGTTTTCTAAATGATGCACTTTAGAGAGATTTTGAAATACAAATGAATTTATTTGTTTACAAATTAATTTATTTGTTTACAAATGTGACATGTCAAACTTTTATAGCTACAATGCCATATATGCATCTCGCTTTTTATAGCAAGTGTTTTGTGATATGGGATAGGAGAAGATCATAAAAGATAGCATGGAAACGCGGCTTAAGCATCCCATTATGGTGGGAGAAAACTTCAGTACAACTGCCGCACTATATTTAAACTGGCTTAAACATTTTTTAGTTGCAAGAATATTAAATAAAAATAAAATTTCATATTTTGATATCTTTCCAACAATGCATATAGCACTGACAAAAAGTACAATTTGAATGTTTTTTGATACCATTTAAAAACATTTTTGATGGTGCTTATTCATATACGAGTAAGTGAAAATTTTAATTCAAGCTAAAAAGAGCCACCTTAAAAAACATATTGTGGCGTCCGAGGCGTAGTTGGTTACAGTGCGTGGCCGCTATGTCAACGAACATTGGAGACTCAGGTTCGAACCCCAGCAGCGACAGAAAATTATTTGAATTAAAATAATTTTTCTGTACGGCCGCCACCTCTCTGCAGACAATGGCAAACTTCAGAGAGTAATCAAAATGCCATGTAAAGCTTCTTGAGAATAAGAACATTCCGTTCATCGCCGTTCGGAGTCGGCGTTAAACCTGTAGGTCCATTTCTCGGTCAATTGTGTACAAACTTAATAACACGCACAACACAATTGATCATAAGAAGCTAGGTCAAAGTCCTTTCAAGGGCTGAAATGGCCAGTTATTTATTTATTTTTTATTTTAAAAAAAATTTAATCATAAGCAGCTTGACCAAAGTCCTTCCGAGTGCGGAAATGGGATATTTGTGTTTGTTTCGTTAAAGTCGTTCCTACCATGAAACAACTTTTTAAACATTGAAACAACTTTAATAAACATCAGTACAATCTAGTAAAATGTATCAATTTGTTAATCGTATTGATTTGAAAAGAACCAACATTTATTTATTTTGAATATAAGCTGCAAGTAATGAAATTTTTACTTTTCGTGAATGCGAACGAAAGAGTACTAGTCCAGAACAAACATATATCGTATTATTTTCAAGACAAGCAACCCAGTTTAACATTAGAGACAGCGTCATCTGGTGGTGAATAGTTTATCTTTAATGCTGTTGTCAACAACCCAACAAACAATCCTTTAACATAAATTAAGATTGGCATTTAATACTGCATTTGGAATAAGTTTAGTTTTTTTAATCAATAGATGGAATAAACTACAATGAAAACAAGTCATATTATGCAAGAAAATTATTGCTTAATATCTGTTGAATGCATTTATATTTAGACTTGTGCCTAGTTTTGGATGCATTCGATATGCACATTAAACAGTTGTATAAATTAAATATAAGATTTATTTTTTTTAAACGATTGACGATTACTATTAATTATTAAATTAATTTTTTCTAGTATTACATTCCTACGTTTTGAATACATGCAATTTAACAAAGTGCGATCACACACAACTGTTGGCCAACTTTGTTTTTGTGGGAACATCGCTTTAATTCAACTTCCAACATTTAAATTAAAACTAAAATTAAAGTTAAAAAAGAAACAACATGTTTTTGAGTATGTAATGGACTATTTATATTTATGAACTTCTAATTACTATGAATTATTATATGTATTTGTATAAACATTGCAAAATGCTTTAAATAAAATCGATTTTTCATATTATTTCTCATGTTCTAATAGATACAAAGTTAATTCTCAATTAAATGCTAATAAATTTACAAAACAAAAAAATTATTAAAGCTTTAAGTTGAGATTCGCAATCCCGCTGTTTAAATTTTGTTATCTTTTAAGTAAATCCTAAAACCAAATTTAAACACTTTAAAATATGTTGCTCTCAAATGTGAATTTTTCATTTTTATAAGCTTTCAACTTAAAACTAATCGAATAACTTGCAGCATAGGAATCTGCATTCTAAGCAATTGAATTGAAAAATTCTTAAAGTAAAATTCATGAAGCTTTCATCTGCTGATAGCAGTCACACTATTTTTACAAACTTTTAAAACATGCCTCCATAGGCTGCATCCATTCCACTATCGTTCATAGCGTATCCAAAGATTGTGAGATAATTGATGATATTGCTGATAAGTGTCAGGATGCAAGCCATCCAGCCAATCTACCAAGGAAAAAAATAATCATTAACACTTCGTGGTGCGAAGCTTAATATGGTGGACTTCAACCACTTACCACATTACTGTGTGCTAGTACTATGGGCAGTGCGAAGGCGCTGACAACCATGCCTGCTGTGAGGAAGAGTGCGAATTCAGTTTTAGGATTAGTTCCGCTGCCGGAATTCACTCGTTGAGCTATAAAGACTGGTAGAACGGATAACACATAGAAGATCAGCACAAAAAAGGGGTAAAACAGCTTCGGTTGTGGCACGGCGCAAGCCAGAATGAGGAAAGTCATGCCCAGACTAGTCATTAATGCGCAAATAATAAGACTGTTGAAGAAAACAAACAAATATAAACAAGCTCAAGAGACGGATTGATAATATCAACATTCTGGAATATAAACATTATCAGCACAAAAAACTTACGCTTTATTTGCATTGTTGTAGATTTTTGGCCATTCGATGGATGGAGTTAATGAAAGAGAAATATGTTTATATATATATAAAAATTCCTAATTATTTAAATAGTGTTTATACAAATTTTACCTTTAAGTGCAGCCATTTTAGAAGTTTTGAAATATTTTCACTTAATTTTATCAGCAGATTTTATATAAAAGTGCACAAATTTTATTAATCACCACATAAACTAACAACAATGAAAATGACGATGGTCAGATTTGACAGTAGAGCGGGAGTGCTGCCAGATGGTTTGTTTTTGTGTATTAAGCACTCGAAGCGTGAGTCAATTGAATTGACTCAATTTGCTAGTCATGATTTTTAATCCATGGTATAATACATAGTAGAGGTAAATGCAGCGCTAACTGTGCTCTCTTCTTCATTACTGCTGATATTGTCAAAATCAACTGTGTGGCGAACAGAGCTGTAAATGTTTGAATCATTTCGGAATGAACACACTCTTAAATCATTCAAAAGCTGCATCAACCAAATTGCAATCTTATGCTTCTGTAGAGTAAATGAATTACAAATGCACAATTCATCATTCTTTGAAGATAAAAGAATGCACACTCAATGCTTTATAAGGAATGGGACTTATGAAAAATATCAATCCCACTCTTGTAGGCTTAAG
This sequence comes from Pherbina coryleti, assembly GCA_943735915.1. Taxonomy (NCBI): domain Eukaryota; kingdom Metazoa; phylum Arthropoda; class Insecta; order Diptera; family Sciomyzidae; genus Pherbina; species Pherbina coryleti. Next base: position 3,012,348 of record OX030950.1, on the reverse strand, counting down.
AAATACGATGAATGCACTCAGTTTTATAATTCTTTTCAACTCTGAAACACTGGACATTTTATTTACTACCATGAAATACTACTAAATGTACAAATATACATATACAGACAACAAAAAAAAATCCTTGCGGCTGAAGCCATCGCCGTCTGCATTCACTAAAATTTCAATTCGGCTGCAACTATCGATGGTGGCTGAAGCCATCGGTGGCTGCACTCGTTAAAATTTCAATTCAGTGTGCATTCTTTACGTTTTGAAATTCATGACTTGAAAAAAATTTTAATCAGCCTAAAGACTTAAGCCTAAAGAGTTCACACTTTGAATGCTACAAAAAAAGAGTTCAGCTTTGAAATGATTCAATCTTTTACAGCTCTGGTGGCGAATATGTACTAACTGCTGTACTTACTACTTACTGTAGATGTGGTCTCTGCTTGCAGTTAATAGTTTTTTTATTTAATTTTGGATAATGTTTGGCTTGAAGTAATTTTAAATTACTTTAATATCAACAAAAACACGAAAAGTAACCATTTTTTATAATTTTTAATTTTGTTTATATATCGCCATTTCTAGGTTTCTCATAGCTTTGAGATTTTATACGAGTTGTCAACTTCGCTTTGAGATTCGCGGCAGTACGCTCTCATATAGTGCATGATTTAATCATATAAGGCTATACAGATGTACTAGGTATTTCCCCAAAAAGTAAAATTCGGTACCCTTATTTGGAAATCAGGCAGAAATTAACCACTGAATTAACTGAATATCATACTTATTAGTAGTACATTTTTTATAAAAATTCTTTTGTCTACTGCCAATGCAGCAATATTCTAAAATTAATACTTTTTTAAGCTAAAAAATGTTGAACCTAAAAATTTTTAAAATAATTGTATACTCTTAGGCTAGAAACTCACTGCGACAAAACAGTTTCAAAACAGTTTTCTACACACTAGTTCAAATGAGCGCGCGCTCATTCTGTTTTAAGACGAAAACAAATTTTATTTGTCTGGCGCTATGCAACTTTACGGAAACTGCAACATTGTAGAAAACTGTTTTGAAACTGTTTTGTCGCAGTGAGTTGCCAGCCTTAAGATTGTGGAACGAAAAGTTTTTGTATGCATGCATTCACAAGGTCTTTTATGAGTCGTTTATCCTTAAGAATATATAAAACTAGTAAAACCAAGAATTTTTCAAGGAAAAAGATTAAAAAATATGATTTAAAAAAAACATGTATGTATATGTTAGGAATCGTATTGAATATTATTATTTTATTTTAGAATTTACTAACCATTTCTCGAATTCTCTAAACAATCAGAAAAAGTGCATAATTTAGTTGAAGAAAAAAAAAATTTTTTTTTGTGGATTAAATTATGAATTATTTGAATCATTTAGGCCATCGAATAGTCGGACCAAACTATTCTCCGAATTTATCCTTCCTCAAAAAAAGATACAGTCACAGTTAAAAGGTGAAAGTATTGCATCTACAAAACATCACACATTCAATAAAATTTCGAAATTTACACAAATTAATATCAAAGCATACCGTGCAAGTTAAGCTTTGCCCATTTATTTTATTTTTCTTTACAGAATCAATAAACTTGAAAATTAAACTATTCAAAAAAACTACACAGCAAAACACTGATCACTGAATATCACAAAAATTTGGTTGTCATTGTTTTCAAGAGCGTATGATAGGTACCCTATAAGGGTATGTCAAATATCTGGACAACCTTATATTATTGAATCGTGGCTAGAAATAAACATTCATTGAACTATGACTCATAAGCAGAGTTTGTTTGACTCATTAGATTTTTAGAAGCTTTACTTTAGAAAGTGGAAGCCAAAACAAAAAAAAAACAAAACGCTGATAGAAACTTAACTATACTTAAAATCTTATGCTTACTGATATTTTTTTCGTTTCTTGAAAAATTTGTGCATATTTTCTGCCCTGTTTGACAATTTTGCATTGTTTAATTTCTCTTTTTTTTAAAAAAACTTTGACTTTGAAATTTTATCTTGTTCTTTACTCGAATGTTTTACTTTTTATGAAAAAAATTGGAAATTTCCAACACTACAATAATTTAGCAAAACCGCTGACTTAACTGTGTGAAACAAAATTTGACAACTATATATCAGAATATATTGCAGCGCCCTTACCAACCCTTTTCTTAACGTTGGCGAGCTCACCATATTTAACTCAACATATAAAATTGATTTGAAAACTTTTATGCTTCTTTCACATTTACCAAATTTAAAACTTCTACTTTATTTAAGATCAGTCACCAAAACATTACAACCTTCAATTTATTTTTAAAATTTTCTTAATTGTAGGTAAGCAGTAGGGAGTCTGATAACGAAAGCTTCTTTCAATCCTGGAAGTATAGGGATTGAATAATTAAGCCTTTTTATCATCTTAATTATTTATATACTTACTTACTTAGGTGGCCATTGCAACCCGTCGTCGGGTTTCGGCCGACCTCATCAGCTCTCGCCAGGCGCCTCTGCTTCGCGCGCGCCTTCTCCAATTGTTTTCACCAAGCGCGGTTAGGGCTTCCTCGACCTGGTCAATCCATCGGAGGCATGGTCTTCCTCGTCGTCGTCGTCCTTCGGCTTTCGATTCGAACACCTTTTTCGCTGGAGCATCGTCATCCATACGATGGACATGACCCAGCCAGCGTAGTCGCTGGATTGCTATACGCTGAACTATATCAATGTCGTCGTAGAGCTCATACAGTTCGTGGTTCATTCGAATGCGATAGTCGTCGCCAACTCGAATCGGACCGAAGATTTTGCGAAGAACTTTTCTCTCGAATACCCCAAGAGCGGCTGCGTCTGCTTGCGAGACAACCCATGCCTCAGCGCCATAGAGAAGCACAGGTATGACGAGCGTCTTGTAGAGTGTTAGTTTCGTCGATCGAGAGAGGGCTCTACATCGTAATTGCTTACCAAGCCCATAGTAGCACCTATTAGCAATCATTATTCTTCGCTTTATCTCCAGGCTGACATCGTTGTTGCTGTTAACGGCGGTGCCAAGGTAGGTGAATTCCTTGACCACTTCAAAATTATATTTGCCTGTTGAAACGTGAGAGCCTAGACGCCGCGCTCCCCTGCCTGCAGGCAACATATACTTCGTCTTGCCCTCGTTTACCGCCAAACCCACTTTGGCTGATTCCTTTTCGATAGCGGTGAAAGCAGCGGTGACATCTCTCTTGGTTCTGCCGATTATATCAATATCATCAGCATACGCAAGGAGCTGAACACCTTTGTAGAAAATGGTGCCATTGCGATGCACACCGGCCTTTCGTAGGATCCCTTCCATGATGATATTGAAGAGATCACAGGATAACGGGTCGCCTTGTCTGAAACCTCGTTCGGTATTAAAGGTTTCGGAGAGGTCATTTCCTACCTTAACGGAGCTGCATGTGTTGCTCAACGTCATCCTGCAGAGTCTTATCAACTTTGCAGGTATACCAAACTCAGACATTGTTGCGTATAGGCAATCCCGCCTCGGGCTATCAAACGCAGCTTTGTAATCGACAAAGAGATGATGCGTGTCGATTTGGTTTTCGTGGGTTTTTTCCAGGATTTGGCGCAATGTAAAAATCTGGTCTATGGTGGACTTACCAGGTCGAAAGCCACACTGATAAGGTCCAATCAGTGTTTTCATTTGCGGCTTAAGTCTTTCACACAGTACGCTCGAGAGGACCTTATATGCGATGGAAATAAGACTGATACCTCGGTAGTTGGCGCATATTGTTGGGTCTCCTTTCTTAAGTATGGGGCAAAGCACGCTGAGATTCCAATCGTCGGGCATGCTTTCCGCTAGCCATATTTTGCTGATGAGTTGATGCATGCACCTTGTCAATTCATCGCCGCCGGCTTTAAACAATTCAGCTGGCAGGCCGTCAGCACCCGCTGCTTTGTTGTTTTTGAGCCGCTGAATAGCAGCTCGAACCTCGTCATGGCTAGGTGTCGGGACTTCTATTCCATCATCGTCAATTGGTTGTATTGAACTGCATTCTCCTTGGGCGGAATTGGTGGGATCGTCGCCCGTAAGTAGACTGGAAAAATGCTGTCTCCACAATCTCAGTGCGCACTGCGTATCTGTAACCAGATCTCCATTCTCATCTCTGCAAGTGGATGCTCCGGGCTTGAAACCTTGGGTTAGACGCTTAACCTGTTGATAAAATTTTCGTGCATCCTTCCTGCCCTGGTACACTTCAATTTCCTCACGCTCGCGCTTTTCTTGCTCTCTTTTCTTGCGTCTGAAAAGGCGTCTCTCTTCCTTCCTCTTTTCGCGGTATTTTTCTCGCACGGCTCGCGTTGCAGCTGACTGCAGCGTCTTTTTATATGCGGCGTTCTTAGCTGCTGTCGCTTCGCGACACTCCTGGTCGTACCATTGGTTCCGAGGTTGTGGGCGCCGGAAACCAAGCACTTCTTCAGCGGCAGTGCGCATGGAGTGGGAGATGTGCGCCCAAAGTCCACCGGCGTCATCGGGTCGAGAGGTTGGTTGGTTGAGCTTAACCGAGAGTTGAGCGGAGTAGGCCTCAGCTGTCCGTTGTGATTGCAGCTTAGCGACGTCTAGCTTTCGTTGTATTCCTGTGCGTATGTTCTTGGCATTGCATAGTCGCATGCGGATCTTGGCTGCAACAAGAAAGTGGTCCGAGTCAATGTTGACTCCTCGAAATGTACGCACGTCCAGAACACTAGAAGCGTGCCTTCCGTCGATCACAACATGATCAATTTGGTTTCGTGTTTTTTGATCCGGGGACAGCCAGGTAGCCTTGTGGATGTCGAGGTGTTGGAATCTGGTGCTACTAACTACCATGTTTCGGGCCGCGGCGAAGTCGATCAGCCTTAGACCGTTGTTCGTAGTGGTCTCGTGAAGACTGAACTGACCGACAGTGGAGCCAAAAATGCCTTCTTTTCCGACCTTCGCGTTAAAATCACCGAGAACTATTTTTACGTCGTGGGCCGGACAGCGGTCGTACACGTTCTCAAGGCTCGCGTAGAAAGCATCCTTGGCGGCATCGTCCTTTTCCTCCGTCGGGGCGTGCGCGCAAATTAAGGTTACGTAGAAAAATTTCGCCTTGATGCGTATCGTCGCCAACCTCTCGTTCACGGGTGTGAAACGGGAAACAAGGTGGCGTAGTTTTCGTCTCACGACGAAACCGCATCCGAATTCGCGCTTCTCCGCATGGCAGCTGTAGTAGATATCGCAGTCTGCTCGTTTAGAGCAGCCTTGCCCTTTCCATCGCATCTCCTGGATGGCGGTGATGTCAGCCTTTATTTTTTCGAGGGCTTCCGCCAGTTGGATAGATGCACCTTCTCTATATAGAGTTCGGACATTCCAGGTGCATATCCGTAAATCATTGTCCGTTTTTCGTTTGCGGTGGTCGTCAACGTGTTTGGGGTTATCATCCGAGGCTGTTTTAGTTTTCATTGGGCGGTGTTAATGTGGCGGGACCCAAACCCTGCGCACATTCCAAGTTTAAGGTCTAGGAGAGACCTCTCAAGTTTAATGTCTAGAGAGAGACAAAGGGGCTTTTGGGCAAGATGCTTTTAAGGCGGCACCGACTCGCCTTGTCAGTGCCAGTTGCGGGCTTTGTGGGTTTTTTGTTCAAGACGCAGCGCTGCCCAGCACTACGTCCTTCCACACCCTAGCTGGTCACCCGCTAGTCACTTAAAATTACTGACTTGTTATTTAGGAAGACACCTTAAACCATATACGCATAGATTTTTTAATTAATATCTTAGCATTTATTATATACTATTAACTTTTTTTTACAAATTAAGATTAATTTAAAGCAATAGTTTGTAATCTGAATAATTCATAAATGTTAGACCTAATTCAGATTTAAGTATATCTTGCGTTAACATGAATTCCGTTATTGGTTTATATGGTTTTTCCTTATTTGGTCAGATAAGAATTCGGGTTTTCAATTAGTTGATGGTTTTAAGGGTTATAACTAAAAATGTGCACTGAGTTTATTCACGTCAGAAATTCAAAATATTGAATTAACATATACTGAAACAATACTTTCTAGTTAAATTATAATATTATAAATACATTTTAATTAATGAACTTCAATGTGGTTTTGTCGGCCACCCGTCGTAGTTTTGACCGTAGTTGTAAAAAGCACGTTGTACGTCGTTTGTAATGATTTCCTTAAGGTACTTTCGGATTCGACGTATCAACTGATTCACATTTTTGGCCTTTCAGCCATTGTTGTAGACTTAACTTTTAAGTTTTCCGAAGAAATCTTCAATTGGTCGGTATTGTGGTAATTTAGCGGGGTTCCTCCTATCTTTAGGTACAAAATTTATATTTTTGCTGACCAACAACTCTCATGTCGTATTTGCATAATTCGAGGAGGCTTTGTCCAGCTAAAATACATAATCATCATCCTGATAATATTTCTGTATAAATTGAATTAAAATTTAGCTTAAGGAATAATTTTGACAGATCACGATATTATAATCAGTCCATTTGTCTTGAAGCATGGCACCGAAATTCCTTTGTCAGAGACAGCCATATAAATCATAACTTTTTCTTGTATTTATATTTTATATTTCATTGTTCAAACTTTTTCTTGTATTTATATTTTACATCAGGAGAGCTTGAAGATATGTCATTTGCTTAAAAAAGTACCGTTTCCTGGCATTTGTGGTATACTTAGTATGAAATAACTCTCCTTATCCAAAATGAACGAATTTCCATTGTAATTTTTGACCATGTACCAAAATTGAAATTTAACTTATTGAATTTGCTCTTCAGTGTACTCTAGAGACCGCTGGTTCTTTCTGACTTTAATATTGAGTGATTTTAATGTTTTACAAATATATGACTGCGAGTATTTTAATTTTCGAACGGTATCATTTCGACTTATGCCATCTTTGTTGTTAAAAGCAGTTATAAGAGCATTTTAGTTTTTTTTTTTAAGTCATAAAAATCGGTTTTCTTTCGGAACGAGGTTGCCTATCAATTTTTAAGGTACTCAGGATAGAATATATCGCCCTTTTTGAAACGCCCTTCTCTAAATGCTGGTGATAAAAATTGACAATACGCTCGCGGAGATGTTGATGCTGTGAAGGCATTTTAAAGACTAATGAAACAAGTACGCTGCCATGCATCATATGATAAAAAGATGCTGCAATAAATCATTTAATCACGCAATACCTTTGTGGCAAACCAAACCGTGTTGAAACTGCAACCAATGCAAATTAGTGTAGATTCTTAGTTATAACCTATTATACATAAACTGGAATTTAAATTGGTGTAGATTATTTCTGTAATTTATCAAAAGTTGCTACAAATATCTCTATCCGAAAAAAATCACCTAAAACAAAAAAAAAAAAAAAATAACGGTTAATGTCAAAATTGCCTATGCAAGTAAACCTATTTTTATTTTTAATAGTTTTTATTGCAATAACCTCTGCGTTTTTAATTTTTTTCATTGACTTGTGTCATCGTTCTGTGAATATCAAAACTATCATATTTAAATATTGTAACTTCTATTTAATATCATAATTATTTAAATTCATTTGAATTTAGTAACTTTTGAAGATTTAACATTAAAGGTCATCAAATATGATTGCCAAATTGTGACAATTGAAGTTGCTAAGTTAAAAGGAATAAAAGGAGGTAGAAAAGGAATTTACAAAATACAAATTAAAAATAATGTACACAAAAGTAGTTATTATAAGTGAATTATTTTAATTTAAAATTCTATGCTCCAATCAAACCTTTATCCGTTTATACGATATCATAAATAGGTCGAAAACACTGGTAATAGTCCGTATGTATTTGATCATCGGCGTTCACATAGTACTTCTTCCAGCATAGGAAAGAAAAAAGAGCTTTTCTCAACAAAAAGTAAGATTGTCGTTTAGAACATAATGAAAGTTTGCACAGGGCAGTTCAACTCCCAATAGACGATGCATGGCAAAGTTTGATGATTTCAAAACTGAAAATGCCAACGACTCGCCGAATTTAATCTTTTTATATAAACTTGAAGTTAAAGTTAACAATTTTACAGACCAATTCCTGTAACACACACATACGATAAAATGTTAACAGTGGAAGTATTCCTCTGCTATGTCAACCATATCATTAACCTTTTGCACGTACACATATGGCTCCTATTTATAGGTACATCCCAGAGTTCAATGAAGCTTCTGCTAAATGCGCATGATCTGTAATGCTGAAATTTTATTAATGAAATTTGTCCTATCCCACACGAAAATTCGTTCACCATTCCACCCACCAAATTTAAATAGTTCACCCAAATACAATATGCTAACGGGAATTGATGTTCGCATTGCAGCCAGCTAGGCCCACAGCCACCTGCTGGCTGTTCGTTCGACTTGTAACAGCCACAGACAATTGCATGGTGTTTACTTCGGGCAAAGGTGCCACTCGTGTTCATATGTATATATACTATATAAACATATTTAGTGCAGAGCTTTCACATTTACACGCTTGCGCACTGTGTGCAGACAAAGCTGGTAGAAACCTTAAAGCTGTTCCCCAACGCTTAACATTGCGGAGGTGGCGATAACATTTTGCGTCACAGCTACAAGTAAGCCATGTTCTAATGCCATTAAACAGTTCGACGGAATACTTCGATGGAACGAAAGTGAAAAACCGAAAACGGAAAAGAATTTTCTCAAATTTTTATTTGCTTTATAAAAATAAAAATATAAGAATTTTAAACAAATAATTAAATAAATAAAATATTAAAAAATATCAAGAATATTAAGCATAATCGACGACTTTGTGCAGAGACATTTGGGGCCTGGTGTAGTACAAGGAGTCAGTCTGTGCCAAAAAATTTTGCTGACGTTTGCAAAATCGATTTTCATTTTCGCACAGTGAAGAATAGGACTTCATATCAAACAAAAGTGAACTACGTATAAAACCGGCCATATGGAAAAAGTAACGTCGGACAACAAAGCCTAAAAATACCAAAGGAAACCTACTGCAGCATCTTAGAATAATATTCAGAATAAATTTCGCACAAGGATTTTAACTACAATATGGGACAATTTGCTACTATATCGTTTACTTTAACAAGCGTTCTGCTGCTTAACATATGTGGCTATTGTGAAATGTCCGTATATGCAGGTAGATAATTTTACAATAATATAAATATATTTAATTTAAAGGGTTGAAATGGAGAAAATTGATAAAACATTTTAAAATTTTCATTCGATTCCATCTATTATATTAAGACAAAGAATTTTCTGCCACCCACACAGTTTAGCTCGGCCAGATATATGCATAGGTACACAAACGCAGCACGAACAGCAGCAACAACTAACATAGTACAGATCCAGGATTTCATTAAGAAACTGTCTATTCCATATGACGATAACGTCGTTGCTTTTGTTGTTATTTGTTCCGTTTTTGTATTTTTCATACATACAAAGATTTTTCGTTTCCGTTTTATACTCGCTCGCACACTAGAAATTCGTTGGTGGAGTTCAATTCACAGCATAAAAATAGATATTCATGTAATGTCGTCGCAAAATATAGAGCAGTAAAGAAGCTATCTACGTCATGAAACGGATTGCTACCAATAGTTGGATTGCGTGACCTAACCACCCCGACTGAAGTAACACTAGCGAACAAAATTTGTTTTTTGTTTGCATTGTCAACAAGTTTCTTTTCACACCTGAAGGTTTCTGAGTGAAATGGACGAATTTGAAGTCTAGAATTTTAACTTAAATGATTGAGTGATATGGCAGTTACTTCCGTTTCCCCATAATTAATCAGAAATAGACATGAAAATATATGGACTTGAGCTGAAGGTCAATAATAACCATAAACATCGTCATCATCAGTCCATATGCTAGCGTTCGTAAGTTATAAAAATAAATGTGCAATATGGAAACCTACCAAAAAGAATAAAAAAAAAAATCGAAAAAAGATTGTAGGGCAAAAATGCTGTCGCACACTGTTTATTGTCTATACTCTGATATCATTAAAATATATGCAAAGGATTTTCACAAGTAAAGCGTGTAGATAATCATGGCTTTGAGTTTATTTTCACCATGGTGCTTAAGTGGAGCACATTAAGGCTAAAAATAGTTTGAAATTAATTGCATTTTATCATGGAGTTTCTTTCTTGTTCAATAAAATGCCACAATTTTGTATAAATAGCTGATTACTTAATTTTTAAAAGTTGGGCTGATGGCTGTAAAAATCAACCATTTTCTCAACGACGTTTCCATGTTCCGGATATTATATGGTGACCATCCATCCATTCAGTATAATACGGAATAGTTCTGTATTTCAAGCGTTACTTCTGTAGGGCAATCTTAGTTGATCTGATGGGACTAGATCAGATACAGAGAATTTTTTCAATTGAGACAATTTTTTCTGAACGATATCAAATCTTGGAGTGTAAATAATGTTATCTAAGAGCCAGAATCATGGTGAGATAGACAAGGTGATCGTGACAGCCATGATACAATTATACAAGGTAGGAGTGACAGTTCTTTCGTCTTGCACCAACTATCAAAAATAGTACAGATAAGAGAACGAAAAAAGTAAAAAAGAAAATAGAAAGTAAAATATACAGGCAAATGACAGTCGGTGCAAGACACTCGTGAGAAAATAGCCAGTTGTCACTCCTACCTTGTATTATTATATCATGGTGACAGCTAAATTTTTGGTTAGATCTGTCCAATTTATGAATGAGTGAATAAAGGAAAAAAGATGATTTCGTATGGTTTGACAGTTCAAGAGTTCAAGTTTTTGAGAGAAGTTGGCGTCCGTGGCGTAGTAGGCTAAAGTGCGTGGCCGCTATGTCAAAGAACCTGGAGACCCAGGTTCGAACCCCAGCAGCGACAGAAAATTATTTGAATTAAAATAATATTTCTGTACGGCCGCCACCTCTCTGCAGACAATGGCAAACCTCAGAGAGTAATCAAAATGCCATGTAAAGCTTCTTGAGAATAAGAACATTTCGTTCATCGCCGTTCGGAGTCGGCGTTAAGCCTGTAGGTCCATTTCTCGGTCAATTGTGTACAAACTTAATAACACGCACAACACAATTGATCATAAGAAGCTAGGTCAAAGTCCTTTCAAGGGCTAAAATGGCCAGTTATTTATTTTTTTATTTTTAGAAAAGTCACAAACACCTTGTTTTTATTAAACTATAGTCGCGATTGTCGAACGACGATTTGATTCTGGACGTCATGGAATTTGTCGACAATTGTTTTGATTCTGTACGGGCTCTAAATCTTCTAGAGGACAATTAATTTTTTTGTTTTGAAAATGCAGTTCTTAGTATAAAGTAAATGAAAAGAAAGAGGAATTAATCGATCTAATTGAAGACAATGTTAACTTTTATTTTCATGCTTTTTTACAAAATTTTATAAAACCATATAAAATCTAAGTAAATTGTTAAGGGAATAATTTTAAACTTCATTATATTGTTATTTTAATCTTAAGGAGTTTATTATTTGTTAAGTCCCGTGTTCTTCTTAAGGGCAAAATGTTTTCTTATTTAATCTAATAGAGATTTTTTGTATTTGTGTCTCTTTCAAACAAAATATGGGTTCCATCAGGACTACGACGCAGACCACCACCACCATCAGTAAATCTGCAAGAAGCGCTTCAGCAGAAGCTTGAGCAACAATATGAGATGCCATCGGATTATCTAGCACAGCTAATGGAAGAAAATGCACGCAGACGTTTGCAGCAACAGTTTGAACAGCAACTGGCTTTGATCAACAGGCAGATGATACGTCAGCGTCAACAACAACGTCAAAGACAGCGACAACAGCAGCGGGAACGTTATCTGCAACTACAGGAAATGGAAGAAAGGGAAAACGACCAAGAGGAGGACTATGACAACAGTAATAGTAACAACAATAACAACCAGTACGATCAGTATGACGATCAAAACGCAGACTTCAGCTTTAAGTATGCGACAAACGAACTGACTGGCAACGAAATTAACGAACGTATTCCTTTTGCTGTTGGACCAGCAGATCCACGTTTCTACGAAGAGGAGACTCGCGACGATACTAACCTGGACTCTCAAGCTTTGGACGAGTACGAAGAGTATGTGCCCGCAGAGACTAAGCCAATAGCTTCTCAGGTGACACCTCAAACGGAAGGATCTGCAAGTGCCGGAAACACGGTTGAGCCAGCTCGAGCCACTGTCTTGGCTCCAGCTCCAGTTGAAAATTCTAAGCTTACAGATAGTCTAGCGACAGCAACATTCCACAGAATAAAGCCACAAACAGCTGCAGCCGCGGCCGTTGCGGCGAATGTTGGCGTTGGTGTAGCACCTATGAAGCCCGTACACAATGATGCGGAAGCTGTTGCCAATACTCGTCATGATATAAGCGCTTTGATTGAGAAGCTTCAGAAAGAGGGCAAGTCGGGGGCCATACTTAACAGTCAAAATCCGTCGATTGGACATGATTCACACGTTGTAGTGCGGCAACACCTAGGTATGGAAGGTGAGATGGGTGTTTATGTGGTGGCATTAATAGCGGGTGTGAGCGCCGCTATTACCGTTGGTCTGATAGCGCTCGGTGTGGCTTGGTACACGTAAGTTCCATAGCGATCCTCGCAAAATAAGTTTTAATAGTTTTTTAAATTTATAGACTTCGCAACAAGACCAAATTGGCCGCCGATGTCGAATATCCTGCATATGGAGTAACTGGCCCAAACAAGGATATTTCACCTTCGGGTGATCGTAAACTGGCTCAAAGCGCTCAAATGTATCATTATCAACATCAGAAGCAGCAAATTATTGCTATGGAGAATAGACAAGCTGTTGAGGGTAACTGCGGTCTATCCGATGTTGAAAGCGATGATGACAATGAGGAGGGCGATTACACGGTGTACGAGTGTCCAGGACTAGCTCCGGTATGTTAATGAGATTTTAAAAATTTTAAGGGTATTCATGAAATGGCGTAACACTGGAGGTGTTGTTTTTGGGGGTATGGCCCATATTACACGATGTCCGTTTGTCCGACCTTTGTTGTTGCTTTCAATGTGAAACTGTCAGAAAACAGTGAGAGTGAGAGCGGATGCAACAAGAAAATCGCTTATCTGCCCTAGCGTACGCCGGACAATGCACTTGCCAGTGAAGTTAAAGGCTGTTGTACAGTTGTGCAGTTAGGTTTTCTTGAACACACCATACTTTTGATTGAAAAATTTATTGAAGTATGTCTTGTTTGTCAACGTCAGCTGTTTGTTATTTTTATCGGAAAGCAAAAGAAAAATATTTATAAACTAAATATAAATATGCCGAAAAAATTTGTTCAAACAAAAATTATTAATTTTTGGAAAGCTTGACTTTATTTTTGCCATTCATCTCTAATTGAATATAAATAACAATTTGCAACTTGACTATCAGTGATGTACAAAAAATTTAGTAGGCTCATGCTGATTTTTAAGCATAAATAAAGGAAATTTTGTCTGCTTTAATTTTTTTCGTTTTTGTAAAGTTCACAAATCCTTAAGTGCACAGGCAAGTGCACTGAATCGTGAATACTCCTACTGTTTCGAATTTCGAATTACTTTTACCAGGGATGATGCGTCAGACTGCTTCAACTATTGAAATTATAATTTTTATTATTAGAGAATTATAATTATTGTTGATTATTAACTTATATATTTTTCTATATATTTATTTCATTAAGACTGGTGAAATGGAGGTAAAGAATCCCCTTTTCTTGGATGAAACTCCGGTGACACCCGCTGCTGCAACTTCTTCGGTCAACAATGTAACACAAGCTACACCACAGCAACCACAACAGGCGATGCGCAAGGACACTGGAAAAGCTTCTACCTCAGTGGCAACGTCTTCCGAAGAGAAAAACAAAAAGAAGAACACGAAATAAATTTTATATTTTGAACATTTTTGGATTGAGCGCTTTTTCTGTTGGATAAAATCATTTCGATTTGGTAAAGAATTTATAAGTATAAAGTTATTGGTTTCGACATCCTTGATATCTTTTTCTACGTCTATTTCATTAAAGTATTTCTTGCATTCTTCTGTCAATAATATTAAATAAGTTAAAAAATGATTTTATATAAAAGACTTCTACTTATTAAAACATAATTTCATGGTATTTTGACCACAAGTTTTTGCACTAAAATAGATATATTAAAAAGTCAATGACCTAAGGGGTCACACTATGAAATGTAAAATATTATGGTACAGTATAACTCGACCATTTCCAATCAAATAATTAAATAACATGGAATGAAATTCCAATTTTATAAAATACATAAAGATTAATTTAATTAAGAGACTCCCAGAAATTTTGGACATCAAGAATTCTTCCCTTACATATATATATGTTTATATATATATATATTAAGTGCTTGTAGTTTTTGTAAAAGCCGTATTAAATGAATTCCAAAATTAAGTTTTATACTCGAATAATTATCTTTTTTATATAGCTGAAATAAGTTAGAGAAACTTCATCCGAGCCCGAACAGAAAGTTGGCCTTTTTAATTGAAATTTTGTTTTAAAAAATATATAGGACATTTTTATTTGTGGTTACTACTTTAAAGACCTGCATTAAATCACTCATGGAATTAAATTTGAAATCATATAGTTTTCGTTTGTGTGTTTAAATTGTTCTTGTTTATGTAATTGTGTAAAATGTGTAAATTTAAGCATTTATGAAATATATAAATTATGAATTTTTGTTGTTTATAAAATACAAAATAGAGCATAAAATTATATATATTTTCATATACATACGTACCATAAAACAAAGTCACAAGCATTGATTGGATGAATTTAGAAAATATAGATCATATATTGAATATTGATATGAAAATTTCGACATTTTGGCATAATTTATGGCTTTTGTTCTTAGAAAGGCAATTGAAGAGATTCAAAGATGGATTAAAAAAGTTTTTGTTAAAACATGATAAACTTATTGTACAATTTCATTATTTATGAGATATTTTGGTTAAATGACCAAATCATCATATATCAGGAACTTATTGAATCTGTTTTTAAGTTTGGTAGTCTTTGTGATTATTCACATTAATATCTGTGTCAATTTAGAAATACAATTCTATAAATTATAAAATTTTTACAGTTTTGGGTAAATTTTATCATGGTAATGTTATTTTATGTAAAAAATATATACATTTATGAATCAAATATTATTGCGAATTTTTTGGTAATAAAAAAAAGAGAAAAATACTTGCAAGAATATTCAATGTATGCATAACAGCAGCTTTATATGGTGCAATTTAAATGATAAAAAAATAAAACAAAACTAGCATGAAACAAAAAATAGCTGTCAAATTTTATGGTAATAAAGAAATACATAAAAATATAGTGTAAATAATGTGAAATATATGTAAAAACAAAACAAAAATTATTTACACATTGAGAAGAAATACATTTTAAATCACAAGTAAATCACTTTATATTGACTGAAATTCCACAATTATTTATAATTCTTAGCCTACTGTTTCAATTATTTTTATATTATTTGAAAAAAAAATATGAAATAAAATACAAAAATTAAAATAAAACAAGAATCATGAATTAATATAATATAACTGAATGCCACAATATAAAACACACGAACTTTCGTATCTTTCAATAACTAAGACTTAATCATGATCTGGGTATTTTATTTAAGAATGTAAAAACACTATTTGTTTGTAAATACACATTGAAAAATTAAGAAGAAAAAGAAAAAAAAAACCAAGAATTTAAAAATATTTTGATCTTCAATTTTTAAACAAATTCCAAGTACCATTGGCTTTATATAGAAAAATATACAATATTAAGTGAAACTAAGTAGAGAAGCAAATAAAACATAAATGAAATTGGAAAAGTGTAAAATTATCAGTAAAAACATATACAAATATATATATGGAGTACACCAAGCAGAAAACGGTAATAAAATATGCATACATTTTATGTTAATTGTGCAAAATACATATAATATATATCTATATATTACCATAATTAAATACATACATATTATACAAAATACGATAATATACAAAAATAAATGAAACCAAAACAACCAAATGTTGATTTTCTGATTTTATATTCTGTTGCAGTTAAATTTTTAACTGTGGCCGTCATAAAAACAACAGCACACACGAGTTACAAATATCAGAAAATAACGGTTATGATCACTAGATTTTATTTTAAAATTAATATGAGAAGCGGTTGGTGATTCTGTTTCTATGAAATAATTTAACGAAAATTTGTTCAGGTAATTGCTGTGTTTTTGATAGAAATTTTTGTAAAAAGAAGAAAAAGATTTTTAACCTTCTTATAAGCTAAGTTGTCAATGATTTCTTTGCTGAGAAAACTTATAACAAATCGATTTTTATTCATCATCATTTTTATTCAATCATTTTTTATTCATCAATCATTTTTCGCCCCGGGCACTAAATTTTCTAGGTACGCCACTGTCCATTATAACTTTATCAATTACTGCAACGTTTGCAAGGACCATGTTACACGGTGCTCGTTTGCTCGGCGTGCAATGAACACTTTTATTCTCTTTTTTCAATTTGCACGTTGGTAGGTCACACGACAGAAATATGCTCGCCGAGCTAGTTTTGACATTTCATTCAGTTCCTTGCTTTTTCTCCTACACTTTATTCCAACAAGGGTTTCCTATAACTATTTTCTTCATACTGTGATAGTACAATAATAGCACTTTTCTTCACAAAATGTACTTTTCAGCTACTTAAACGCCCAAATCTTTAATTTTACCACACAGCAACACTGTTGTACGGTGCTCGCTGCCACCGAGTGGTTTACAAAGTGTTCATCCTCTCACAGTCTCACTGATTTTTGACTGTTTTGCATTGGAAACAACAAACGAGCACCGTGTAACATGGGCCCAAGATACATGTATGTCAAAGAAACTAATACACAAAATTATTTAGCAAAAAATATTCTCAAGATAAACTACATAGAATCGTAGTTTTAACCAAAATGAAAAGAGAAAAATCATATAACATATAGGGAGAATACAAATGAGAAATGAGTTTGTAATGTTATTTAAATACAAAAACATAACCAGCTTTCATTTACAAATATTGCGAAAAATATTTAAAACAATAGGACTGATTTTAACTTTTTTTAAGTTTGTCTTGTTCTCGGGTTGCATACCTATATCCATATTGCATTGAGTTTAGCGATATTCTATTTTGTTCTGAACAGTGGCGATTTTGTCTAAAGAACGGTTGAATTGATGGATTTGCAGTGACACTTTCAATCTCCTTTAAAGTACAGCCATCTGACAAAACGTAATAAGCTGTTCATGCTGGCTATAATGCAGCATTAGCATTAATTTTAACATTTTTATTTCGAAGACTGATCTTGGATACATGCATAAGATTGGCTGTAAATGTATCATAAAATAAAATTATTTATTAATTATACCAAAGATAGACAACTTTCACAACATGTTGAGCTGATCAGAAGCTGACACTTATGCATTCAGCAGGCAAACACACAAAAGTTGTAGCTGCTGAACGCAGCCATTACAAGATGACAAAAAACTAACTTCGAATTTCGGAAGTATCGACGAAACACAGGTTGACACAGACAAAAAAGCAGAATAAAAGTTGACTTTTTTATTGTCAATTGTTTTGAGAAAAGCTGCTTTTTATGTTTCTTTTAGTTCAGTGGTGCTCACTACATGGTTTCCCATAGCCCGCGGGCATCGTGTGTTGTTAAGCTTTTGCACACGAAGTACCAATCGTCTCGCTGTGTTTGTACACTCCGTAAAAGCTTGTTTTTTCTGCTGTGCTTTAAATTTCAAGTCAGTATGCTTTGAGCGTTCATGTGGAGAGGGTGTTGATCGCTGTTTTATTTATGAATATACGTTAATATATTGCAATGTTTCAGGAAAAGCTTTAATACATTTCTGCTTGATGTTTTCTATGTTAAAATAGCAAAAAGCAAACACAAAAATAAAAAAGAAATGATTATATTGAAAATCCAACACCTGACAAGAGTTCCTTGCACCAAACGTTGTGAGAGCTTTTAACAACTTCTTGTTTCAGTGTAAAGCTGTGCACTCGAAAAGCTCTCTTTGTTGTTGTTTGAACCTTGCGTTGATCACCACTGGTTTAGTTGCTTTTCACGAAAAGCTTCTTTTTGCTCCATCATGAATGTCTTATAACACTCTAAAGCATTGGTGAGAATTTGTACACAGCTGAAATCTTGGGGTTTATGTGTATTTGTGCATTCAAAAGCTTTCCAATGTTTAAAAGTGTGTAAATAGCTCTAACAGCGTACGTGTGACAGCAGAGAAAGCTCTTTGCCCGCGAGCGACAGAATACCCGACATTGCTCTAAAGTCTTGTTATAGTTGAATATATTTGCGAAAGTGTCAATAATGATAATTTCATTTGAAATAAATAAACTCTTATGCTTTAACCTCAACCTAATTTCATAATCTTCAACGTCTTGAAATAATTTTATCTTGTTTTAGTTGTAAACCTTAAGTTCTAAAGTCTTGTTTTAGACGAACATATTTTCGTTTTTCGAAGTTTTCGGAGTTGAAGTTTTTAAGTATTTCATGAAAGGCTGGGTATGGTTTCTTTTAGGTTTTTCACAATTACAAGCTTGTTTACAGATTCCTTAATTTTTCATAACGGTTGGTTAATTAAATGGCTACTTCATTGGTATAAGCATCTTACCGAGCGTTTCCACCGCCCGAACGAACGAAGAAATCATCGCGAACAAATCGTCGCGATGAATTCTTCGTTCGGTCCAACTGTTTCCACCGCACGAACACAAGTTGCGAACATTGGTAAGTCGCCATCTTGTTCGTTCGTGCAGTGGAAACACTTAAATTCAATGCTTGCGAGCATCAGCGTTGATCAATATTTGTTTATGCAAACGTACTAAATTTGATTAATTTTTACTACTTTTATGCCTTTTAATTTAGGTTTTATGTAAGTATTTATGTAAAGAATTTATTATATAAAGAATATTATATAAATCATTTGCTTATATAAAGTGCTAATAAAATAACAAAGTAAATTAAAGTTCTTTTGCGTTAAATTTTCAATATATTTTCTTTCTTTTTTGTTTTTCCTACGTTATTAACTACAATTTCAACAAATCTACTACCTATGCGCAAATAAGCACTAGATTCGCCCAAAAAGATCGAGCGTCGGCCGATCAGAGCGAACGAAGAAATCTTCGTTCGTTCGTGCTGGAAAAGTGTTTACACTGCGCGAATAGCGCTCGCGAGCATTTTGTAAAAAACCAATGTTCCGAACCTTGGTTCGGACCAAACTGTTTACGAAGATTTCTTCGTTCGTTCAGGCGGTGGAAACGCTCGGTTAGCATTTATTATTTTTAATATTTTACGGGCTCAGAAATTGCTACTCCCATACCTTTGTATCAAAGTTTTTAAAAGAGTTTACAAATTTTTTACCATAAATCAAATTCGTTTACTTACACCACAAACTTGTATTTGTATATTGTGTTATTGTTAAAAAGCTTTTTAACCAACAATTTTAATGCTTTTTTTCGAAAATATATATGAAAACGGCTGTGAGAGCATAAAATGACTCTATTTGGTAAAAAATTTTCAGGTACTACCATCTCTGATAAATACGACTAGTTTGCAGCCCTGCAATTAGCACAGGCTTGGGCTTGAATTGAGCACATGCTTGAACGTGCATTGCTGTCAAAAAGTTTGACAACGCTGTTGACGGTTGTAAGTGTATTGAAGTTGGAAACAAAATTACAAAAGAAAATTAGTAGAATTCGAAGCAAAAGAATTATAGTTGATTAAATTGTGTTGAGTTCAAGTTGTGTTCGCGTCGTGAAAAGCGACTTAATTTTCTCATTGGCGTGCTTCTTTTTCTTGATTATTTTTGTTTTATTATTTTAATTGAATTAAAGAATAGCAAAAAGTCCCAATGAAATGGAAAAATTTAACGTGAGTGCAACAAATATAAATTTGTTGGTAGCAAATTAAAAAATAAAAAATAAATCAAGAATATCAAGTGAAAACTTCTGGGAAGAAATAGAAAATTATTTTGTGAAAAATTGTCTGCGACAAAGAAACGGTTTTCTTCAGAAGTATCAGAAATTACAAAGGATACGATAAAAATAGACAAACAAATTTAATTATTAAAAAAAAAATTGAAAGGAAGCGGCCAACAACGTTCCCTAAGGAAAACTTTAACGGGTGAGAAAAAAAGTAGCGTAATCAAACTTTGTGTCCCCTGTTCTGGGTCCACGCCCCATTATAATTTCTTCATTATGCCATCCACCCAGCAAAATGCGACAGGGGTGGGCAACAAAACAACTTCTTTGGAAGAAAACCGAAACGTCGGAGCAACGGCTATTTTTAGATAGAATTTATATTAGATTTTTTGTTTTAATACACATACACAAATCCACATAAATCGACCAAAAAATATATATGTGGAGACAGCCTGACGTAGGGATATACTAACGTAGTGAGAAGAAATATAACGGATGAATAAATAGATGAATATAGCACCTAAATAAATCTTAAAAGAAGCTATAAAATAACCTCATATTCGTCACACGGTAATGTCCATGGAAATATAAATAAATGCAAGCACCGAGACAGTCATCGATTGAATTGCGCCTCAATTAGCTGTTAAATTACAAATAAAGAAGGAATCATTGAATTTGCGCCCAGAGCGCTGACGTTCATTCGTCTTCATTCACCTAGCAAAGAAATAATTTGATATATCATTCAATTAAAATGATTACGAAACGGTGCGTTGAGTTGCGCCGAGACATGTAAGTATGAGCCAAGTTAACAGCTGCTTTCCTTCTTATTGTTGCTTTTGTTGTTGCGACGCGGACACCCCTGTATTGATTTGCTTGAGTGACTGTCATGGACAACCTGGATGACCGGATAGTTGACGCAACGCACCGCTCAGCGCCATATCAATTCTTAATGGCATGCGTCCCATGTTTTTAAGAGAATTAAAGCCCTACTCTAGGAGAAATTATATTATACTTTTTAGTTCCTTTTAAAAACGCGGTATATTAAAACTTTTGTTTTTAAATAATTATTTTCTGCTTTTAGTCTTTAATAACATAAACTTTTACAATCCATTTTGAAGAATTTATGTTTTAGTCTTTTAATATTTCCTAAAGAGCGATACTTAGAAGTTTCATTTATTGCTATTTAGAGAATATTTTCATGTGAGTTCTGTAGTTCAGTTCGTACAGAGTTGCTTAATAATAATAAAGTTGAGAGTTCGAACCTCAAAAATGCAAAATAGTTTTTTTTTGTTCAATTTTTATATGCATTCCTACGAAAAATTATGGCTCTAAAAAATCATATTGCTTATACTGATCTCTTACTTTTATAAAATTTGCAAATATTGGAGCACTCTGAACAGAAATCAGGTGCATATCATGTTGTCCAGTTATACCTCAAAACTAAGTATCATCAAGGAAACCTCTTTATTCCTACGAAAAATAAAAAGATCTCTACGTACCTCCAATGGCAGGTCGTTGCAGCATTTGCGTGGCTCAAGTCTATATTTGGTTCATGTCTCAATTTATTGTACCACACACATTGTCGGTATTTCACGTGTTCCAATTAAAACAAAAACCATAAAAACTAGAGAGCGAAAACATCATGAAACACCTTAAATTCTGGTACTTGAACTGGAACGAAAAACAATAACTGTAGCATCAAAGTAAACACCGGCATATCGCAGCATTGTAAGTTATTAGTTTTTACGGTAAACTAGAGCGGAAGTTCACGTTGTTGTCGATTTATATACATAAGTATTTAAATTTTATCATGTAACAGAAAAATATGCTTGGCTCCTTGATATTTTAAAAATACTTTAAAGTTGTTTGTTGGCAATTGTTGTTATTTGTTTTTTCTTGGCATGGATTATAAGTTTCTTTATCAGTGAGGAAGTATTTTAAAATACAAGCAGCTGTTGTTGCAGTTTCTGCATTTGTTTCTTTTGTTTCTACTGCTGCTGCTGCCGCTGCTCCTTCTCTTGCTTATCCGCCACTGATGTCAGGATTTGCTGCAGACAAGATAAACGGAAATGATGACATAAATCTCTTGGCTGGTTGCTGTAAATTTATGCTTCTCTTGCAAATTGTTTTTTTCATTTGCTGCGATGCTACAGCAGGTGTTTGCCAGGAGATATAAAATTGCTGGGTTTTATGTGGCAGAAGTAGCAGATGTTATCTTTAAAGTGCTTACATGTTATTGGAGTCAAAGAGCAAAACAAATAAGAATAAGAAATAAAAAAAAAAAAAATTAACAAGTCAGGTGGAAAAAAGACCTGAAGAAAATGTTAACATTTTTTAACACAGCTGTATTTTGCATTGAATTGGAAATAATAGACGCTGACACTGACAGTGACAAAGTGACAAGTTAAAACAGACGTGAACGTTATGATGCAGCTATATTTGTATTCTTGCCCCAAAAATTATGGTGATCAAATCTTATCCGTTATTCAGAACTTAATAAACGTAAAACTTAACAGTCGAGTCTGAATACAATTATAATTCCTGAAAGTTGCCATTTCAAAAATCTTGAATTGAGGGTAAAAGTGTTGGAGACAATTTTTTTTTCTCAGAATTTTAACTAAATGTGTTTAAATCTTAAAATAATTTCATATTTCGCTAAATTCCTAAAAAAGGTCAGTCTAACTTAAATTTGCTTTGTTGTGACAAATAATTATGTGAAATTTTCTTGAAGGCCCGCGTCGCAATTGTTTAACATAGTCTTATCTTTCTTGCAGAGTGTGTTAGTTGCTGTTCTTGTTATTCTAACCGAGTATTCTTTCCAAGTGTAAAGTCGAATTTAGGCTTCGTTTGCATAGATAACGTAATTTGCTTATGACGATTTCTTTTTATCGCATGCAAACAACAAAAGCCAAAAAGTCGGAGTCTATGGAGCTCAGTAGAGTTCGTTATTACTTATCAGCTTACAAGTAACTTTTAATATTCCATGTTAATCTATTCTTTTCTTTAGTTTAGTTGCTACATTCTATCATAATTTATAATCTTGCATGACTAGTAAGAATTTTTTGTTTATGTTACTCAATTAAACGGTGTTTTATAACGTTTTTTTATGTAGTTCTAAATAAGAACAGCTGTAATTGTTCAACTTTAAGATGAAAGAAACACGAACATAACCGAGTGGCTAGAGTTCAACAAAATTTATTTTATTGTATGCAACATAAAACTTGGAGGAACCTCTAAAACTCGAAGTTTTAATGAAATTTTGAGGAATAAGTAGCGTAAAAGAAAAACGACCTTGTTTCTCCAATATTATTGAGTAATTTTACTGTTAAAAATATTTTCACATGACAATTAGTGTTTATATATTAAAAAAAAAAAATTAACAAAAAAAAAAACGTATAATGTAAACGAAGAATTTAATTTAATTCAAATCCAAAATCATTGAAAAATAATAAATAAAGTTCATTATTTAACATATTGATTATTTATATTTAAAATTTAGTTTTTGGACATATTGAAATGAAACTGAAAACAATCAGGTTCCATTTTTCAGGTTTTTTTTTTAAACTGAAATACGGTGGTCAGATCTAGCACCTCTATTATCATTTGTGCACAGTTTGGTTTGGCAGTCTGCGGAATGACCATCGTTTGCGCCGTACGTTCGGTCAATGTGCGGAAAATTAACTGGCCTTGTAAAAAAGCAAATGAACTGTTTTCTAAAATATTCTGTTTAGTGATGAGACTAATTTTTGACTCAATGGGCATGTCAATAACCAAAAGCTGCATGTGGAGTGCAAAAAACCAACAAGAGATTCTCGAGGCACCATTATATCTACAAAAAAGCACTGATGGTACGCTTTATGGGCCGGTGCAATCAATGGCCTTTACTTCTTTAAAAATGAAGGCGGCAAGAGCATTACCTCTCTTTCTTTTGAAACCCTTAAAATCCTAGGAGCGCAGAAGGTATGTTGGTTTTACCTAATAGAACATATAAGTCGAAAATGTGGCATATCCGTGTAAAGTACCAACTTCAAATAACCGATAAAAGAAGATGCCTCAATCCATTGAATTCTATAAAGAAAAAAAAAAAAACATGAGTAAATGAAGAATCATGCTAGTTCAATATTTTTAACGAACTGCAACAAAAAATAGGTTAGAGCAAATATTACATAGGAAAGAGCACAAAGTCTGCTTAGAACTTCATCTCTTGTCTTATTTGAATTGATGTAGCTCACAGCGAGGCTCAACTAATTGTTTTTATTATTTTGTTTTTATTCTACGCCAAGACACACAAAACAATCAATCGATCGATTCAATAAATTGATCATCAACCAATTATTGATCACTTAATAGCCTGTTTTTTTTGTCCTCTTTAAAGTTTGATTAACTGCAAATTCAGCACGTCGCTGGTGACCAAGTTTTTCACAACAAACATTTTCCTTTCTTGTGCTCATTTATAAACTTGTATCTACTGTGTGCGCTTGTATCTGCAACAGCCTGTTCATTAAGTTGTTAGAATCAAGTGTGTGTTTATAGTGCAACTTGCAGCAAAATTAATTTTTTTTTCTTTCTATTTGACCCACTTTTATTTGTGGGTCAAAATCATTCTACCAACTGATGCAGTTTGCTGTCGTTTGCTTTTGCTTTCTAGATTTTCTTCTATCATCGCGATGTGGCCTCGCCTCTTCCACAGTTTCTTACAGCTTGCTTGTTTATTTGCTTAGCGTTTTCCTCAAGGCGTTTGGCTTAAACCAAAAACACTCACACACATCTATTAGTTTTAATATCTGCTGCACAGATACGCTGTCGCTTAATAACGCACGCACTTAACATGCAAGCGGCCTACAAGTACAACAGAGGAATATTCTGAGGAATATTCTTGGAGAGCAATTAAAAAAATGTTTTTTTATTTTTATTTACATCGCTGTAGCCAAGAATTGAAATCTTTCCATAGCAATAACTTGTAAACTAGTTACTTATGTACATGTGAAGAAGAAAAAAAAACGTCATGTCTTAAGAATTATATTCTTTTGAATTTCTGTTCAGTTTTCGTTCTTTGTGTTTTTTTTTTTTAAATTTCATCTTTGTGCTTGTTTTAATTGCAGTTGTTGTTCTTATTACTTATTTAATTTTCAGCTTTTTTATATTAACACAGAGCTGGTCTGGCCCGAAGGTCAAAATTATTGTTATTAAATTGTCGCTAGCACGTTGGCCGGTTGTTGAAC
Organism: Pherbina coryleti; assembly: GCA_943735915.1. Classification (NCBI taxonomy): domain Eukaryota; kingdom Metazoa; phylum Arthropoda; class Insecta; order Diptera; family Sciomyzidae; genus Pherbina; species Pherbina coryleti. The sequence continues at coordinate 2,987,147 of OX030950.1, read as the reverse complement.
TTGATTCTCCGGCGACATGTATTGACCTTGTATGTTTTGAAAATATTTTAAAGGTCATCAGTTTTCGAACATTAAAAAATGACAGCTAGGAGAATATAAAAATGGCTTGTTCGAAAAAAGTGATGTTCAACTATAAACCATGAAACGGTTGAACAAAAATAGAAGAATTGATTTGTTTTTAATGACATTTCGTGGCTAGGAACTTCGAGGACCAATGAATTTAAAAAAAACTTTAGTTTTTAGACTGAACACCATATTCACCTTGTATACACACGCTGTAAAGGGAGTTCGTATTTGAAGTACATAACTTTGTTCTAGCTACACGAGTATGCACTTTCTATGTGTGTGTGTGTTTGTGGTTCATTGTTACTACACCGGATTGAAATAAAATTTTTACAATGACTCCCCGAGATAGCAAGGTTGTGTTTAAGTCGTTGGCGATACCCGTTTCGGAGAAAAGGGTTGGTGAACATTTTTTTTAAAACCGGTTTTGCCAAATTTCAAACTCAGAGTTCATATTAAAAATCAAAGCTCATGTGGAACACTTTCTAGTACATACACTTTTGTGAAGTTTGATGTTTCGTATGAGAGGTGGGCGTGTTTCTAAACCAAATTTCCCAAATTTCAAACTAAGAGTGCGTATCAAAGCTCATTTGTAAAATTTCAAGTGTTTAGATTAATCTTTTTACGAATTTTTAGAGATTTTTCTATTTTGCTGACGTCATTCTGTATTGAAGGTAGGCGTGGTTTTCATTAGATTTAGAAAAATTCTATATGTAGAGTGCATATATGTACGCCTTGATTTGTAATCAAGGTTTAAGATTATTTTTTGTGGAGTTTTTAGAGTTTTTTCCATTTTGATAGTTACTTTGTATAGGAGGTAGGTGTGGTTTTCATCTGATTTGGCTCATTTTCGAATTTTATCTTACTTCTTACTTAAAAATAACTTAAATATTAAATTTCATTACGATAGCTTCAAAATTACGGCTGAAATCGTAGCGATGGACAGACGGACAGACAGGCAGACATTCGTGCATCGCTAAACCCACTCAGGAGGTGATACTGATCAAGTCAAAGATGGGCTTTACTCCGTGACTAACTGAATATACCTCTTATGCACTAAGCGTCGGTTGTTTTTTAAAGATTCTAAAATGTACAGTACCACAATTTGCATTTTGAAATATTTAAAAGCTACAGGAATGCATATGTTTTGTCCAATGAAGAGAGATAATTCTAAACTGTCATCTAATCTTTTTCGAAACATATTCCGATTTAAAAAAAAAATATTTTGTGACAAGGCAATAAGCGTTAATAACTGAGAATATTCATATAGTTTTGTATGAAAGGACACTTAAATCCATGATTTTGTTTCCATTTTGTATCTTGGATTGCTCTATGAGGGTCTATAGGTCCGGTGTCAAGTTTTTTGAAAAAAGCAGTTCGAACATAAATTCACTATCTTGAAAGAGGACAGAAATATCAAATGATATAATGACAAAATTCATTTTCAAATTTGCTAGAAAATATTTCCCGTTTTCACCAATATGGCGATTGACATTCATAAACAATTTGTTGCTTTTTTAAAGATTTTTCCGCAATTACCATTTTTATTTAGACTGGCAAATCAAAAACTGAACTGTTTGGTGTAAACTTTTTGTTTTGACATTCAAAACACATGTGGAAAAAATCTCCTCGCGCCTCTACTGAAAGTGTTTCGTGAAAGCGATGAGCTACCAATTTTCTTAAACTTTTTGTTTCATTCATTTCCTTGCGCACTCACTGATACTCACCTATAGATACATTTTGAGTATTATTTGTAGTTCTATATTCTTGTTGTTGTGATATTGTATTGTTGTTGCAAGATAGGTGTTGCTCTTGTTGTGATTGTTGTTGTTTTTTTGTTGCTCGTTTCTCTTTATTTATTGTATAAACTTATGGTTTGTTTCCGCGAACATTATTGTTTATTTTTTATTGCGAAATATATGTTGGCCAATAGAACAAAAAAGTGCTCATGGAACGATTATATACATAAGCGACTTATGCAAGTTTGAAAAGTGCAAAAGCAACAACTGACTTAAATTGTTTAAATGAATTCCTCAAGACTTAGATATTAGAATTGGTGTGTTTTTCTTTTTTGTTTCACAATAAATGCACGCCTTTTTAAATTTATTAATTTTGCTCTCTCCCTCACCACATGCTTCCAACTGCTTCTATCTGGCTAATGTTATTCTAATTAATTCCAAATTTTTTAACATGCTTTTCTCTTTTGATATCATAAATTAACCTATCTAGAAGTGGTTCTGTTGTTTCACTGAAATTAAAAAAAAAAAAAAAATAATAAAAAAAGTATATAATTTCGCAGTTTGTATTCCTTGCATTATCTTGAAATTCTTGAGGCACCAGAAGCGTCTTATTTAAGTACTTATTTCAATAAAGCTGGAGAAATAATAATTAACATTTTAATTGAAATTTATTAGTTGAGGTCAGAGATGAGTTGCACTATACGATAAAAATTATTCTATACGTGAGATGATGTATGTGCTATTCTCTAAAGTATTTCCTTTACATTTCTAGAGTACCTAGTTTTTCTTAATATTAATTAAGCAAAAACATATTTTTACTCCTTATATTTCTAAGCTGCTGAATGCTTTGATTTCTTACTTTCTACAAGTTGCTTTTAACGAGTTGCTACTGTCAACTTGCCCTTACTTCACCGCCCCACTTATGCACTTCTAAAAAAAACCCATAATTTATTTATTATATTCAAAGGAAACATTGTGGTTATTGTTTATTGTTTTTGTTTTTAAAACGATAAAGTCCAAAACATTCGTAAAAAAAAACAAAAATATTTCCAAAGTTTTTTCTTAAACTTACGACAGTATTTACTCGATCGCCTTGAATGCCAGTCGCAGGAATAAACTTAAATTGCTTAGTTGTTTACAGCGATTTTCTTACGAGCCTCCCACTCCAGTCGAAGAAGTATTCATCGTATTGTTTGTAAACATTTCTTGCCTCCTACTTTGCTCCGTTCTCCCTTTTGTGGTAGTGCAAACACGATAACAAAAACAAAAACACAAAACAGGCAGCTGTGCACTTCTGTGATACGCAAATCCTATGACTTTTGCCTTAACGCTTAACGTAGGCGCAGAGCTAAGCGAATTTTTTTTTTAATATTTTTATCCATTACGTTGTAAATGTTTTTTCCCCATCTGGTTCATATATCTGGACAACCCACATTGAATTCAATAGAAATTTCCGCTTCGGCCTCAGTCACACGGGTCTAGATTGGTGAATTGTTTTTCTTATGGATTTATTGAATAGCCATTGCAACCATAGATAACCATAGGTTTCTTTGTTTTTCTAAGATACATCTTGAATGAAAATAGAATTGAGGTTATTAGCTACTGACACTTTATGACGTATGTTTATCGTTAGCTCATCAGACTTGGCTGAATTATTGAAATTTGCAGCATTTGCAGATATGAATCCATGTCCATTATACTATAATCGATTAATTCATTATCGATTTTTATGGGATCGTTATTGGAATTGCGTCCGTGGCGTAGTTGGTTAAAGTGCGTGGCCTCTATGTCAACGAACCTGGAGACCCGGGTTCGAACCCCAGCAGCGACAGAAAATTATTTGAATTAAAATGCCATGTAAAACTTCTTGAGAACAAGACCATTTTTCCGTTCATCGCCGTTCGGAGTCGGCGTTAAAACCTGTAGGTCCGGTTCTCTGTCAATTGTGTACAAACTTAATAACACGCACAACACAATTGATCATAAGAAGCTAGGTCAAAGTCTTTTCAAGGGCTGAAATGGCCAGTTATTTATTTATTATTTTAATGGAATTGCAGAATAAGATGTAAATCCACTTCCATTATTTAATCGATTTTATCTTAATCACGCTTAGATCGAGACAAGAAAAATAGTTTAAATAACTTAGATTTAACAAAATCGGAGTATTTTCGGAAAAGTTTGAAGAGTGAGTGGATGCTGATGGATAATGTTCAATACACTGAGTAAATTGAACGCCTTAAAATCAAAGAAAAAAAGTTGTTAAAAGACTGTAACCAAATATCTTTGCTACAAGGAAAAGATCGTTGCACTAATGATTTATTCTTTAACTAAGCAACTGCTACATCTTTGAAACAAAAGACTGAAGTTCTTTGAAGCTAAATCATTCAAAAAATATTTGCCGTAATGATAAATTATTTACTATAACGATTTAATTCTTTGTTAACAAGAATTTGTTGTGGGAAGGAGAATGGAGAAGGGGTGAGTAATAGAAAGAAAAGGCGGACATACAAAGATAGTATTAAGAAAATCGACTTTTTTAAAGACGTACATCTTTGTCACAAGAATTTAAGTCTTTGATATAAAGTATATTTTTCATGGGAATTTAACAATCTTTGTGCCTTTGCCGTAAGGATGTTTTATCTTTGGGCACGATTTAACCAATAAAAGTCTTTGTGGCAAAGTGTATTTTCTTTGGTTTTACGATTTTTTTCCCTGAGTGTATTTGTAATTTTTCCCCAGATGGAGACACTAAGTGAAAAAATTGCTTAAATTTGAGTTTATGCTATGTCTACACTGGGAGTTAAGGAAGTTTTAACCAATATTTAACTGAAGCTGTTCACATAGACATTTCCATGTGTTTTGATTGGCTTCTTTTTCTGAATTCCTACCGCCTTTATTTTTTATTTTTTGATTTCAGGAAGAACATTCCGTAAACCATGAATCCAAAACTAAAATTAAATTCATATATTTCTACAGCTTTCCACCACGCTTAGAGCATCCTACACATTTTCACTTGATTGCCCCTTCCTTTCCACTAATCTTTCAGCACATTTCGAACCAAGGCAGACTTGACTAAATAGGTATTATACCTGAAATCTTTGGTTCAAAGCTAAAAAAAATCAGTGGCGAATCGACTCATTTGGGTCCTCTACTAGGGAGGACCTACTACGCTCTAAAGCAACAATCGTTTCTTTTGCTATCCATGGTTAATCCAATTAGTCACTCGGTTGGACGATTATGTCGACCGTAAAATGGAGGAGGCGTACGGTAGCATTTCCGGTAGTGTAGATAGCAGAGCTGTCAGATCTAACCACCGTATGACTGCTTAATCCTTATCGAAAATGGAACCTCTAAAAAAACATTCTTTACTTAAACACGGCGTGGGTATTTTATCTTTGGGAATGACGAAGATAATTCCTTAATTCTTTCAAAAAGTTCAACAAAATAAATGAGACGGAATAAATCACTTTTGTTTCATTTAACACCCTCACAGTTTCAAAACGTCTGTTATTTCTTTTTCGCTTTTGTTATTTCCTCAAAAAATATGCTTCATGTCTCGCAGTGGGATCGTTGGAAAAAAGTCTTTTTTAGTTTTTCTTATAACTAATGAGCTCTAAAACTGCTACCTAAAAACATGTCGTTTATATCATCTTGACGCCATATTTTCCAATGATGTAAGCGTATTTAAACTATTTAATTCTACAAGCATATAAATAATATCTGAAATTATTCTTGTAGACTTATGACTCAACCCTACTATGTGTCGCTATAATGGGCCTGGCTAACTTTCAGTTTTAAAATTACTCGAACATTAGCGAGACACCGAAAGTCATTAAATTCGCCATAATACCTGCTTCCTGCCTCGCCATAAGGCGCTTGTAAAAAATATAAATTAGTTTTTGCTATTTATTTTCCTTTAAAATGCTTTGGCGTTTCCTTACACCGCCACACTTCTATTCTATCTGGGTGCCAAATGACCACAGGCTGTGCTCGGCTTCGCGTGTTCTTTTTGTTTTATTTTTATTCTTGAATATTTGCCCATTTTTTTTTTTTTATTTTCTAATTGTTGCGGATTGTTGTATACAATCATGCTGTTTCGTTGCGACGACGGTCGTGGCCACATGTGCAAATTTGAATTTATTGTTTATTGTTATGATTTGATTTGTATTTTCAACATTTTAAATCTTGTTATCAGCGAAAAATTCATTTGTGTGGTGTTTTGAGTGGTCCAAGAAAATATCGTTGATTCTGTTTAGTTGAACATTTTTACATACATACGGCAGTTAAGTGCTGATTTGTGGTTATGAAAATGTTTGACAAATTTGAATTTTAATGAACGTGTAAGTTCTTCCACTTGAAATTTGGAAATTTCGCCAAGAGGATTAAATATGTTATTATGTTGCTCGAAAATTCATTTTACTGCCAATAAAGTGCTTTAAAATCTTGTGTGGTTGCGATAAATGTGCATTTTATGAGCATTATGAATGCTCATGTTTTAAATGAAGTACAATTTTTTTTTACAATATTTTTATCTTTTCGTTTTCGAATGAGTTTCGAATGAGTAACTACCCTGCAGTGTAACCAACTAGTTTAAAACCAGTCTGCATACTAGTTGAAAACTGAGCAGCACTAGTTCAAGATCGTATTTTTTTTATATACCCAACTGGTATTTTTAACATGGCGATGTCATACGAAATATCAATTGTCCTATTCTAAGCACATGAAAACTAGTTTACAACTAGTATGTTATTGTTACTTAAATTCTAGTTTGTTGTGACTAGTTGTAAACAAATCATATATTGCATAAATTTGAACTTTGAACGGCTTTAACTAGCTGGTCAAGTGGTTACTTTTGACAATATTTAAACTAGTTTCGCTTGGTTAGTTTCACAACTAGTTTATTGCGATTTAACATTAACTAGTTGTGTTTCAACTACTTTTGTAACTAGTAAATTGTGACAAAATATGAACTAGTTTGCTTTGAACTAGTATAAAAACTGCTCATGATTTACTGCTGATTAGTCTTACACTGCAGGGTATTTACAGCATTTCACATCCGGCCATTGAGTTTAAAAACACTCCCTCCTGTGTTGTTACTACCTTCGATTTGCTGGCCAAAACATTGACTTAATAGGAGTTTTAAACTTACCGACGTGCATACAGAACACATTCATGCCACACTCTTCCATTTAATGTCTGGCACGCACGAAATACAAACTATGCAACAGCGCGTGCGCATGCTCACATTTTGTCGACACTATTTAAAACAACCACGTTGCTGGTGGTGGTTGCGCTGCTGCTGCTGCTATAGGTTGGCAACAAATAAAATGCTGTTGACCACAGATGTTTGCTGTTGATTCACCATTCGTCTAGCTACCGCAAACCGTGCATTCAAAATCGTGTTTCTGTCTACAAGCCAAGCATGACTTTTACGCTGTTCTGCTTCATGACTTCTCTCCAGTTTTGTTTTAAATTTTATTGCATAGTAAGTTCCATATGATGTCCGAACAACAAAACTTGTTTCATGATGATTTGTAAAATTTACATCAAACTTTCAAACATAGTTCTATCTACGAACAGGAAATATTTTTCCTCCGACTTTATACAAGTTTCCTTCTAATTTTGTATATAAATACTTAAAGTTACAACAGCTTAAGGTGAATGTTTCGGGCTGTGTGCATTTGTGTGAACGGAGATAACGACCAATAATGAGTAGATGCTATTGAGTCAGTTCTAGGTAGATGTTAACTATAAATAAATAAAACAACTCGTCGTCTCACTCATCAAATAACCCCCCCTTGTTAGTCTAAAGTTCCATTTGATTGATGTCACATTTTCTTATTCTGTATCTCTACATTGTAAATATTTGAATAATTTTTGCCAAACCCGCCGCTATAAGATAAGCGAAAAAATTTCAAGAATTTACAATCTTATAATTAAGCTTGTGAACTTTTTCAGGTTCATTCATATAAAGTTTATCAGCAAATAAACATAAATTGTTTCCAACTGACAAATATGCATGAAGTCAGAAAAATAAGCTTGGCAACTGAGGCACTAAAAGTTATGCTGAAAAGTTATTGACAGAAGAACGCTTATTGGTTCCAAATATCAACTAAGACAACAGATACACAGTGGTTGAAAAGTGGAAAAAAGATTTTAAAACTCATGACAAACTCATAAAATATTTTTTATTATGTTTAAGAAATGTTAAAAAGGAATATTTTCAAAATATTTCGGTGGAAATTCCACAGGTTTTTACAAAGCCTCGCCAAAGTCGATAAATGCTAAAAAGTAAAAAAAGCCTTAAAAATTAGATCATTTCTTTCAGAAGATGAATAGCATTATTGTATACGATTTATTTTACCTACCATAAGCATTATTGAAGTACATTTTTGCAAAAATTCAGTAATAAATCTCCAATTTCTCTAATCTCATAATATTCTTTAGCATACTTTCTGGCTTCTGGTGATAAAGCGAACATTTGATTATATAAATTAAATACAACCTTTTTATAACGTACAGTGTATTTTGTAAGTGAAATGGTTTGAGCTCGCAATATGAGATTGGCCTAAAAGTATGCTCCCAATTTTTTTATATTTTCTAACTATCACATGATAAAATAAATAACTGGCCATTTCAGCCCTTGAAAGGACTTTGACCTAGCTTCTTATGATCAATTGTGTTGTGCGTGTTATTAAGTTTGTACACAATTGACCAAGAACCGGACCTACATGCTTAACGCCGACTCCGAACGGCGATGAACGGAATGTTCTCGTTCTCAAGAAGCTTTACATGGCATTTTGATTACTCTCTGAGGTTTGCCATTGTCTGCAGAGAGGTGGCGGCCGTACAGAGAAAAATTATTTTAATTCAAATAATTTTCTGTCGCTGCTGCTGGGGTTCGAACCTGGGTCTCCAGGTTCTTTGACATAGCGGCCACGCACTTTAACCAACTACGCCACGGACGCCACAACTATCACATGAAGAAACAGTATAAATTAGCAAAAGCGAAATAGAAAAGTTTGTTAATTTTTTGTGTTTTTTTTTTTATAAGAGTCAAACAAATATCTACAAATGATAGGAACAATTTCATTAAGCCAGTGATTTTAGGTTAGATTTTAAGTGTTGTTTGTGTGATGGTCAACCACTGTGCGACACCCGGAAGATAGCTATGTTTGTTTTTCAATTGACATACATAACTATAAGCTTCTTCTGCTGATCTGAAGGGAATAGATTTTGTTTCATTTCTTCCTCTTAAGCGGCGTGTTATTGAGTTGGTTTTGTCCTATTTTCAGCACTCTTCTTTAAATTGTTATTTTGTCTTTATATTTTAGCAACAACGCAGTTCTTAAAAATTATTGGAATTTCATCTCTTGAAAAAATTGGGTGTGTCTGACTGAGATGAACGGCTTGCCATGATGCGCTACTCGGAAATATCCCGAGATTTATCCTCGGATAGCTTAAGATATGTTGAGGTGTGTTTTTTTTAAATTGTTCTGAGTAAAATAATTTTTATAAACATCGTACCATTTCAGCTTGACGGTGATGAATGTATGTACAAAAATCTACGCGAAGAATCCCCACCGAGTGATATATCCACCTACAGTGGGCCCTTGTTGAGTCGCTCCTCATCATGTCATCACCAGCATCAGGCTCAGCAACAGCCCCACGGACAGACCATATACGAGGTGAACAATCAAGCAGCAACAACGACAGAAAATTACAATCAGCACAGTAATAACAATGCCAACTGTCCAAGGAACTCGAAACGTTTCTCCTATGGCAGCAGCAGCAGCAACAACAGTGGAAATGGCACAGCTAATGGTGCCGCCACTATATCCTACACACGCCAACGCAAGGATAGCGCGCGTTCCAATAGCATCTGCTACGCCGCAGATAGCGACCGCATAAAAATATCCGCCAGCAAAACCATGAATGCTAAGAGTGCACGACGCAAAAACTCCATCGGCTGCCTCAATACGCTATCCTCATCTCCAGGTTCGCCCGGTTGCTACTATTGCATTGGGTGAGTTTGATTTTTTGTATTATTTCACTATGCTAACTTGTAACTGTTTGTGCTCCCAGCAGCACTACACCACCACCTGGAAAAACCCAAAGTTTACCAGCTCAGTCGTCAATTAAAAGTGTCGTCGATACGGTTCTATTGAGCGCGTTGCGTATCACCGCAGATGAGTTGGCCAATCAAATTACATTGTTAGACTTCCCCGTATTTGCTGCCATACAACCAGACGAGCTTACCAGCTGCGCCTGGACAAAGAAGGATAAGCATCTCGTTACGCCAAATATTGTTGCGTTTACAAAACGCTTCAATCACACCAGTTTCTGGACTGTGCAGGAGATACTAAGCGGCGAGCAGCCAAAGCAGCGTGCCGAAATATTGACGCATTTTATAAAAGTAGCATAACTTAGCTTAGTCATATTTTTAAAGTTGAGAATTTATATAATTCTTATTCCTTGATTTAGGTTGCCAAAAAACTACACGAACTGAACAATCTACACTCGCTTTTCGCCATTATTTCTGCCATGCAGAGCGCCAGCATTTATCGTCTGAAGAAGACTTGGTCTTGCCTCTCGAAAAAGGATAAGCAATCTTTTGATCGCCTCAGTGACATTTTTAGCGACAAAAATAATTGGGAAAATCTGCGCGAGTATCTCGAAAGCTTGCGCCTGCCTTGCATACCTTATTTGGGTCTTTTCCTCACTGACTTGATATACATTGACTTGGCACATCCGCACAAGGGTGGCCTAGAACCAGAAAAACGACGCAATAAGATGAACAACATACTGCGAGTGATTTCTAATTACCAGCAGTCGGACTATAACAGTCACATACAACCAATTGAGGGCACACAGAAATACTTGACATCAATTCGTTACATAGAAGAGTTGCAGAACATTTTCGAAGAAGACCAATACAAGTGGGTATAAATTGAAGGGCCAACAGAAAATTCAATTCGAAAAAGTTTAATGTTGATGGCTTGAACTATAGATCTACGCTAAGTAAATAAATTATTTTTTTATAGGAAATCTTTGAAACTTGAGCCTGCTTCTCCTTCTGGCCCTAGTTCTTCATCCTGTAGTTCAAAGGAATCATTCAACGTAGACGCCGTAACACCAGCACTAGCATGTCTGAATTTATCACCTGCCAAAACTATTAGCTCCATGCGCATACCCAATGGCACCAAATTCATTCCAGGACATCGAAAATGTCGCAGTCTCGGTTCCAAGTACGTGCATGTCTATTTTCTTCTTATCTAACTAACATATTTTCTCGACTTGAAAGAAATATCATCAAATTCAGTCTCTTCTCTGATACTAACTCAATTATTATTCCAACATTTATCTACTCTTGTACTTTTACAAAATGCTCACCACTGCTTCCTCGTTCACCATCCACTTCATTGTCACAATGCAATCGGAAACTACGTCGTCGTCGTGTCTTTCCAACAATATGTAAAAATCGAAAAACTCATCGCACGTTCATCTGTTTCGACTTGTTGTATTTTGCTTTATTCTGTTTGATTTTCCATTGGATAATTTTTATTATTTTTGTTTTTGTCATTGATGTTCTTGTGCTGCATGCAGATTCCGCAGCACAAGCTTGCCTAGAAATTTGTATCAAAAATGTCAATGTTCTATACTGATGATTGCGCCTGGTATCGGTACCATCTCGAATAAGCGCTGCAGATGTCGGTGAGTTTGAGAGACAAAAGCAAAGAATAAAAAACGGAAAATATGAAAAAAATTATAAAACACGAAATCATTCACATTCATACAACACACCATTCAAATTATATACACGTCATTTAAGTCATTATATTTTAGAAGAAATTGTAATTTTTTTTTTTTTGTTGTTATTTCAAAACGAATTTAATTTGATTGATTGAAATGATGCGAAAAACCAAACTGTCGCAAATCAAATTAAAATCAATAACATTGCATTTCACCATAGGAAATGCAGACTAGTTTCCCGGTCAAAAATGTATAAGAAACTTTGTTAAAGGTGTTTTTGGGGTCGCTGATTTCGAATTTCTTGTCAATAGATAGAAAAGCAAAATGTCGCATTCAATATGGAAATCACAATTTTAAAGGTCCGTTCTTATATAAGGGGGCGGAGGGCGGTAAGAGTAATTATTTTTGCTTTACTTTTCTTAAAAAATTCAGTAATTGTGATGTGATGTGCTCGAGATTCTTGAACTTTGTTAAATGTCAAAAAATTAAACAAAGTATCAAAAAAATATTGAATTAGAAAATTTTAAAACGTTATATTCCACAATCTTCTTAGTAGATTTGGACGTACATAGTTTCTCTTCCGAAGTTATAAAAGAAATTGTGGATGTCACTCACTTCTAATGCTCAAATGTTGAAATTGTCAGTTAACATTTTTATTGCACGTAGCAGCACAACTTCATACATCTAGTCGCACATGATGGTACACATTTTTAAAATTGTTCAATCGAAACTTTATTCTCATATACAAATTTATTTTTGATCAGCAATCTCGTAAAAATTCTCTCACTACATTGTTTGTAATCTAGAGCGCCGCGACTTGCTGAGCTCCATACAAGAAGTGTCAATAAATAGAAGGATTCGCCGTAGACTAATAAAATTTGACACATAAGTTGAAATTAACTATATTTGTCGTCAATTTCAGGCTTTTTTGGTCAAGCGGTTTTTTTGAATTAAATTTAAAAAATTTTTTTTTTCTATATTTGATCACATACAAAAATTAATGTTCACACAGATAGTTTGGTTTGAGTTCAACTAAAACTTTTCACACAGAGATTCGTCGGCAGAATTGAGTTACGTGTTATATTTTTTGTTTACTTATGACCCCTTTTACATTGGTCAAGACTTGAAATCAAGTCTGTGAGTTTGTTGATGAAAGACACGGACATCAACGTAAGAGAGGGTAAGTTTAAAAGGGAATAGCAAAGAATTGATTTCAAGTCTTGACCAATGTAAAAGGGGTCTATGTATTCTCATATTTTTTGCACATTCACCTTTTAATCTGAACATTAGCATACTTTTAAGCATTTCTCAAATTGAGTTTTGATAAACTCAGAAACAAATTCTTGAGCAACTCTTGAGCAATTCTTGAAAAACAATTTGAGTTTAGTTGAGTTTCATCCTGCAAAATTGTACTGGGAACTCAAGAGTTTATTTTGAGTTCGATGGCAAAACTCAAATTTGTACTGGAAACTCAAACTAAACTTCCTGTGTAGACATAGCATTAAGAGCTCATGAATTTTGCTTTTTACTTCCGCTTTGCGAGCACTGTACGCCGTTAAATTTCAATCAATTCTGAATTAATGTAAACACCAATTCATGAAGATTTAAAAAATATAATTTTTTTACAATTATTTAGATACCGCAGCTAATTTTATTTTTTAAGTTTGTTTGCAAATTATCTTTACATTACATCAACTTCTAACATACACAGCTACACATGAAATTTTCTATACTCAACTCCACTTAACTCTACATAGAGCTCTTGATAATGATTTTATTATTTCGTATTTTCTTCTTCTACAGCATCTTTGGAAAAATCACAAATATTCACAACGATTATGGCTCGTACGCACCCACCAACGCCTTCGGTTGCACGGACGACAGTCGTCATGATCACAGCGTGCTAAGTCAACAGCCACGACATCTGCTGGATGACTCTGTGCTAGAACATTGCCAATTGTCAGGCGATGCCATATCGACTGAGAGTTCTGAGGGTGTTTTCTGTCATTTTGAGGGAAGGGATTTGGATCTCATGTATGCGCCTAGCGATTCACAAAATTGCATTCAAGGTTGCGTACGTCGCAAGACCGTTCAGAAAGAGGGACGCAAACCGGCTGTAGCCTCTTGGCAACGTTATTGGCTGCAAATTTGGGCCAACTCGCTGGTTTATTTTCCGCCGAAATCATTCAAGGGCAGCGAGCGCAGCGACTTTAAGCGTGAACCATGCAAGGTGTGTCCGTTGGACGGTTGGTCTGCACACGTCATTGATAATCCGAAGCACAAGAACTCTTTCGAATTGTACCATCCCACGTTGGGCACTATTTACAAATTTCGCACGGATAGTCCGCAGGCAACATATCTCTGGACCAATACGATTTGTAAGGTGTCTGCGCAGCGTAGTATCCCAAAACCGCTGCCTATCAACTTGATGTCGTTTGAATGAGCTGTTGTTTGATTTTTTGAAATGTTGAAATGAATTTTAGGGAATTGAAATGGTTTTAAAGAACAAAGAAAAAATATTTTGAATAAGAAATATGCAGCCCATAAAGGGACATTAAAAAACTATATAAAGGAAACTTTTTTATAAGTAGAAATAATCTAGAAATAGAATATAACATATAATGCTTATTTGCTTAGTGCTGCCATATTTCGGTGTTTATTGCAATGATGCTTAAATAATAACGAACACTTTATTTGATTTCCAAAGTAGTAAAGTTTCTTTGTTAAACTTTTGAAATGGCAGCAGAGCAAACCCGCTTTAAAAGCTGTAAGAAAAAAAATCTACTTGATATTAAAAAAATACTTTAAAAAACTCTATTTCGAAATATTGCTTGTTCCTGATGCATGGCTTATCATACTTCAAAATTCTTTAAAGCTTTTATATATTTTTTTTAAAAATATTTTATTGATAAATTTAAAACGACTTCAATTAAGTAAGACTGACACGAAACAAAATCATTTTCGAAAATTTCGAATTCATTCACAAAACTAAACTCAATCCACAAAGATGCAACACACTCAACACAATAAAGGGCAAAAGATCGAAACAAATTGAATTGAATCTTAATAAATTCGAACAAACAACCACTCATAATTTATAAGTTATAATATTGCTAAATAAAAACGTTTGCTTTATTTTTTATATAATAGCTAACGAGAAATATTATAAAACCTTTAGCCTTAAGAGAACTATAAGCATTTAAATAACTTTATACTTAATTTTAAAATAACTTTTTTAAGCCGCAGTAGCCTTTCATAGTTTCTGAACGAATTAAAAATTCAGCAATAATTATTTCGGTAGAGCACTGAATGAAATTTGATATTCTTCTTTGCTTTGCTCCTAACTCGAAAGCCATAAGATATGTGGCCCCTTATTTGCATAAACACTATCTCGAATAAGTTTTGCACTTGCACCAAAATATTCATAAAGAAAAAAACTCGACTTGAAATTGTTATCGTCGAGTCATGGTAGATTTTAGCTTATACTTTAAGATAAAAGCATGAAGCCACTTAATGTGGACTCTTTATATACATGTTAATCTAGGCGTATATAAATATTCAAACATTTTATTGTAAATAGCATGATCAACACATTTTTGAACACTTGAATCATAACTGTCTGTTTTCAATCTGGCCTAGTACAGTAGTTCTTTTAAGATAAAGAGCGCTCTTTCTCTGTGCTGAATTCTTTTCTATGTGAATATAGCAAAAAAAACCCCATCTTCAAGAATTTATAATTTGAAAATGTTAAACGTAAAATAAATAAATATTGATATGATAATGCAAAAAAAAAATATACATAAAATAAAATAAAATATTGCTTGGTTATTTTTTCTTGATACATGTGTCCAATGATGTTGCAGTAAAAAAAGTACAAAATACAAATTCCTAATGGTTTTTGGACAATCGTTTTGATATAATGCAATGGCTTTCATAGTCATCGAACTAACCTTACTATTATATAATACATATATATGTTAGAATAGGCGGCGTAAGAAATTCAGAAGTTAGCGCAGCGGAATGCCTTCCATTTAATTTCCAGGAGATTAATCTTCCGAAACAATACTCTCTATTAAACAACAATCTGCAATAATGCAATATCTCCCAGCAAATTATATGAAAAAAAACAACATCTGAATGTCCGGTAGAATACACTCAAAGTGATTTATTTTATACTGGTAAAACGCATGAACCAAGAAATAAAGATCATGCAAACAAAAGAGCCGCCATATTGCAAACAAGACAAAGCTGATAGGTCTGACGTCATCGGTCACAAATTCTTTTGTTTACGTGTAGCGATTGGATATGAAAAATTATTTCTTGCAGTTTTAAAGAATAATTATTGTTTATAATTCAGTAATTTTGTGTGTGTTTTTTATAAAATGAAGTGTGCTGTAGCAACGTGTAATAATTGCAACAGCAAGAAAAATTACTTTAAATTTCGTTACTGCATGAAAATATAAACAAACAAAGTATTCAAACTCTTTTTTACGAATTAAACTTGTAAATTTTATAATTTTCCACTTTTATCTAAGTTTTCACATGTTTTGCATGAAAAACGTATGCCATTTGACAGTTCAATAGCTTGTTTGTGACCGATGACGTAGCATTAAAAAAATACTTTTTTCTCGCACTGCTGATTGCTTGATAACGCTTGCTTGTATAACGCGAAACTTTCAGCAAGGGGAACGAAAAAGGGAAAAAAATGTTGGGAAAATAGTTAAGGAATAATCTTTTTTGATAAGTTTTCAGTATTCAAGTCAAAAGTCTTAGTAGTCCGTGTAAAGGTCGGTTATAACGAGTTAAGGCATGTATCGGAGAACTTATTCCTGTAGTAAACGCTTGCCACAATAGTTGAGTGATGACTGGTTTTAAAACAGATAAAATATCGAACATATAAAATCTCAATTACATAACTTCTGGAGATATTGCCATAAAAGTCACGTTTAATAGCGATTTTTGTGTTAGAGTTAAAGAAAAGAGTTAAACATGAATTTAATTCATAATCAAATTTACAAATGCAATTTTAACAGTTAGTGAATTTTGCACACTTAGTTACGAGAAGAAAAGGAGGCATTCATGTTAATGTCGTTTATTGGATTATATCGAACAATGTGCTCAAAATAAATAATGCGTTAACAAGTAGCAAAAAGAAAAACATAAAATATATTTAACGCCAACAGCGTAGACAGCACGTGCATCTGGGGAATACATTATTTTGGAGTGGTGGGTTCGATAGACTTCACAAAAATTTGCTGTTGAACGTTGAAACAACTTTTGGATACGATTTCATGATAATGGGAATTAAAGTATTTAATGAAGCTTTGATATTTTACGTATTCGATTTGTTGGCTGGTGTTCAAAGTGGCGAGTTGTGGCTCAAACTTTAGGTGAAGTTAACATATAACAAGATAAACTAAAAGCAGTTAACCCGATTAAGAATAATTATGAAAATAAGTGTGAGTGTTGAAGTTTGGCAAATTTTTTATAAAAATATTTCAAGAAACATATTGAAATAAAGGAAAATTCTTTTCAGATTTCAGCTGTTTCTATGATGATAGTCGTGGTATTGAGTCTGGTGACAGCTACCATGGCATATAGCTCCCAAACAAATATGTAAGTTGTATCAAGTTTTAAGATCAATATCAAAATCAGAGCAGAGCTAAACAATTTCATAGTGTGCCTAAAAGTATGCAATTATTTTTTTATTGGTATACATGTTTAACTTGGATATGGATTTAAAAATATTTTTTCCGTATCTCTGCAGTGTTAAACACACGCAAGCAAAGGATCCCGAAACTACTGGATTTTGGAAAAAGAAAACTATTTGGAAATCACGTTGGGTTAAGTATTGGCGGCCCAAGCTGATTTATGTGCCTGTTTGGAAGAATGTCTGGGGTCCGGTTTACCAAAACGAATGGGTGCCACTGCCAAATACTCCAAAGGGCGGCTGGCAGAAGAGTAATAAGCGAACGCTTGTTCGCGAATCACACGGAAGGTGATCATCTTTAAAGTCGCTTTGCTCGAAAAATTGCCATAGTTAGTTCAGAACTAATCCTACTCGTATAATTTAATTGTTTTTATTTATTTTTTTTTTAAATATATTTTTTTTTTGTTATTTTAAATTAATATTTTATAAAAAAAATCTATACATATTTGTGTATATCAAGTATTATTCTTATAAAGTACTTAAGTATTTAATTAACAATTATTTGTTTTACTTATCGAACTAAGTTAAGCGTGGATTCACGGGAGCTTTCCACGGAGAGCTTTTGCGAAAGTATCGTTATGTAGCTCAACAAGCTTTTGTAATGGGTTAGCTTAAAACTAGCGACTGATTTATTTACAAGGATGAGGCGACTGATTTAACGCAACATGATGTTGTGAAAATACAAGTAAAAGCTTTGAATTATATCAATAAATGGCGGAGTTTGGTGGAGTTTGGGCCTGTACTGGCTTACGCGCCTGGAAATTGAAATCCGGATTTTTGTTCATCTTGTGTCTGTTGCAAAGTGGCAGGTGCCTGTACTTGAAAGTTTGCCGTTTCAACGGCACTCAAATGCGTGGACTTATGTGCAGCTGCCGTGGCATCATCGCGCTTCCACACCACTTTGCCATTTTTGTCCTTGCGATCCCAATCGTGCTCACCATGATGATGGTGATCGTGATGATCAGGTGTGGGGAACCACTCAGATATAATCACTGGTTTCCAGATTTTCTTCCATGCCGGCACCCATATTTCTTTCCAGCCAGGCACCCAAATTTGCTTCCAGGCTTCCTTCCATTCCAGCTTTTTGTCTTCCACCCAAATTTGCTTCTTACCTGGCTTCCATATTTGCACCCAGTCTTCTTTCCATTCGAGTTTCTTGTCCGGCACGTAAATGAGTTTTTTAGCTGGCTTCCAGATTTGTTTCCAGGCTTCTTTCCATTCAAGCTTCTTGTTGTCCACCCAGATTTGCTTTTTAGCTGGTTTCCAAATTTGTTTCCACTCCTCCTTCCACTCGAGTTTCTTGCTAGGCACCCAAATTTGTTTTTTCGCTGGTTTCCATATCTTTTTCCAGTGTGACTTCCAGATCAATTTTTTCTTCCACAAATCGTGGCTGGTGTATTCCCAACCATTATGATCTTTGCCCAAATACTTTTCACCTGGAATGCCCACCTTGATCCATTCGGGTGTCCAATACTGTTTCCACTCGGGTACTTGAATTTCCTTCCAGGCTGGCACTTGAATCTCCTTCCAGACTGGTACCCAGATTTGCTTCCAGGCAGGTACTTGTATGTCTTTCCAGGCAGGCACCTTTGTAGGCACCCATATTGGCTTCCAAATTTTTTTCCAGTCAGGTACTTGTATTTCCTTCCAGGCGGGCACCTTAATTTCCTTCCAAACTGGTTTCCAAATTTGTTTCCATGCCGGTACCTTAATGTCCTTCCAGGCAGGCACCTTTACAGGTACCCAAATTGGCTTCCAGATCTGCTTCCACGACGAATTCCAGATTTGTTTTTTTGCTGGCTTCCAGATCTTTTTCCAGCCTTCCTTCCAAGTGACCTTCTTCTTCCAGTAGCCTGGATCATGATGATGTTCGTGTACATGATGTTCGATATGTTCGTCATAACCAATACGCTGTTGAGCTACGCTGGTGCTCTTCGCTTGGGATGCGGCGGCTTGTAGATCGAGCAAAGCTTTGCCGGATGTGAGGGTAATGACACAGAGAGCAACCAGCAAACTGATCTGCGAAAGAGTGAATAGAGAGAGAAAGAAAAAAAGGTTACAAAATGTTCATCAGATCGAGTGCTATTATAATGGATCGTCTTAAAGTGTGAAGAAAAACAAAAGACTTAAGCGACAAACTCGCTCTGCAATGTTTTTGAAGCAATGCTTAAATTAAACTGTTTTTTGTACAACTTTTAATATTTTATGTCATTGCATAACAGTTGCAATTACTTTAGCCTTGCACAAACAACAATATAAAAAAAAACAAAATTGAAAGGGGAGCCAACACTGAGTGGGATATTCATTTACATAGAAACCTTAACAACAACGAAAGTAAAAATAAATGTAAAATAAAAAAAAAAACGTTAAAAAGGACTTTCAAATAGCTTGGTTATTTTAAGCCTACGACCAGCATTTATCTTAACTTGACTTTCACTTTCAATAAAAATAAATGAAGCCAACTTTTAAAAGTGCAGACGAACTGCATTTAGAGTTTTTGCAAGTAAAGCTCTTCTGCAAAATTAAAATTATACTAAGAAAGGTAACATGGAATTGTGTTTCAAGTTGCAATATACTGTACATGTCCCACCTATGCAATGGGGTCAATGCCAATTGGTTTCTTGGAATGGCTAAAAATCTCGGAATTGGCAGAGACTACAAACAAAAAAGTTAAAAATAAACTCAAAAGCTTACATCACATTTAATAAAAACAAAAACACTTTCGTGCCGCATTTTGGCTTGACCCTCAGGCAACCTTACAAGAGCTTTGAGCCAAAAAAAGTAGGAATTGCTTATTTAATTAATTTCTTTGAGCAAACAAAAGTAAAGATTTGTGCGGGTGTGCTTCAGCAGCTAATTTTATAAAAGAAAAAAAAAAAAAGGAACTAATGACAGCATAAATGATATAAAAGTGAATTTGTCTTTTTTGGCATTTCTCGCTAAGTGGGTCAATTTGTCGCTCAGAGATTTATGAGTTCCATATTTCGCAAAAAGTCACTCACTGCAAAACCAAAAAAGAAACACACAAAGTAAAACCCAAAAAAGTGAAATAGTTGCATAATATTTGTTTTAATTATATTGAAAAAAAAAACCACACACATACACACTTCGAAAGACACTAGGGTGAAAATGACATCAACGGCTAAATTTATGGCTTAAGTTACGGTAACGGTTGAAATGATGTGCGCACGCGTTGAACTGGTTGTTCACATCATTTGTAAATAAAACATTTTAAATGAAGAGCATTTGCTTACAACACTTATGGTATAAATGTGGCAGTTATGCGATATTCTTTTGTTGCACAACAAATCATTGTGAGAAAAAAAAACAAACTCAAGAAATTTTGTGATGATTTGCTTGTTGATCGTGTGAAGAATAATAAAATAGACGTTAAATGCTAATTTAACCATGTTTTTGTTAAGCTAATAATATTTAAATTAAGACATTAATATTGAATGCTACAACAATAAAAACTTCACATATAAATTTATGAGAGCTCATAGTTTTATTTATTTAAGCTGAAATATAAGCAAAAAAAGTTATTTTTGGTACGATTTTGTACAAAATGATGAAGATAAGAAATTTGCTTTATCAGCACGCAATATAATTATTTTTTTTTTGAGCCATTGAATCTTATATTTTTTATTTTGATTGGAACATCTTAAGAATCTGATGTTAAACTATTTTAAAAAAATTACACTTCTCATTCCTCATGATTTCTTAGGTACATGTCAATGGGTTTGAAAATGATTTCAGTAAAGTTATTAAATCGCAAAAGTTTTCAATAAGGTTCCATAAAATTTTAAGATTTTTCGTTCAACGGCATTTTATAATAAAAAACGAGCCAACATATTGGGCTTTATTTAATTTTATTTGGAAACGTTTTTGGGAGGAAACAAAGCGCAAAAGAAAATATAAAAAAAAAACTCGAAAATTTTTGGCTTAATTATTTGAAGGACTAAATAAATATTTCATTATGAAATAATATCTAAAAAATGGCGAATAGATTTCTTTATAAAAATGTTGGGTATAAATTTATTTTTGGGGTTTATTCATTTTTGATGTTGGGCGTTGTGTCATTTATATTGATCCAAAATATTTTGGGCTTTATTCCATTTTTGGGAGTTATTTCCCGGAACTTATTAATAAGACTTGAAATGATATTGCTCTAGCGCTGAAAGAATTTAACCCATTAAATAGTCTTCCAGAATATACTCTCGACGAACTTCCGTCAAAATAAAAAAATCCCGATTTCCATAGCATCAAATCCTTTAAAAAACGTACGAATTTGAAATGACAATTGAGCCCGAAAGTAAATTACGCCCGAATGGTTTAGAAATGAAGCCCCAAGAAAATGGAAACTACGCCGGATATTTTCGTCAGTTTTTCGGGCTTTATTTTCAAATTTTTCGGGTGTAATTTCCGTGATCCAGATTCACTGTAGATTAAATATAAAAGAACAGGTTTGAGTAGTAAATTAATGTTCCTCTGTGAAAATATCTGCAAAAGATTTCCTTTATTTATTTGTTTTTGATATTATTGCATAAACAAGGGGTCCATGGAAATTATGTCCAGAAAGGGTCCAAATGGAGTTTTCTTTATGATAAAATGATTTGCTCTTATACGGAATGTTGTCTTTTTACCTTCCGTATAACGGCAAACCATTTTATCATAACGAGTTTGAAATATTCAAACTTATTGGGAATAAATTCATACTTTTTCCATATTTTAATTTGGCTAAAATGGCCGATATTTTTTTCTGTCCTAAATTCCAAGCTTATTTTTCGGGCCTTTCTTCCTTTTCAAATATTTGGAAGACCTGACATTTTTTGGCACAAACACCCGAAAAATTGACATAATTGCCCGAAATTTCCATAATTTTTCCTAGGAGTTAATGCCCGATTTTGTAAGGCTTTTTGTTATTTTTTTCTTTTTTTGGCGTAAGTTCATCAGGCGTAAATTCCGGAAGCCGTTAAAATAATATACTTTGAAAATATTTTAATTGTATTCTATCAGCCAAGATCTGTCACATACGTGCTTTCCACTGACAACAGTGCAAAAATTATCTCTATGAGAAACAGATTAAATCTTCTCAAAATCATGTTGCTCAACCAACACATTTCCCTGGTCAGCTAGCCATGCCAATGCCGATGACAGAAGAAGAGAATTAGCTCCAATCTAGGTGATAATTGCTGCTTCACGTTACACGCCGCATTGAGAGTGAAAGTAATGCTAAACCAATTGTGTGTAAAAATATTTACTATGATTTATAATCAACCACTTGCACTGACGTGATAATAAATAACGCGTTCGTGGTAACTGGAGGAAGTATTGGTGGAAGGGTAAAACACGAATAAGATGAATTGTAAAAAAAAAAAAAAAAAATGAAAGACGCTATCAATTGCGAAATATTATGTCTTTGTGTTAATTTCAACAAAATAATTGGTACTCATTTCTTGAGAAAAGCACAGCATTTCCCGGCAACTCAATTAAATGTTATTAGCACGCAGCAGCTTTGTGATGTTGTGTGATTATAATGATAATGACGCTATTGTGTCACATAACAAATGATATTGGTTGTAATGAGGAAAGAAAGGGGAGCTTAAGTATTGTGAGTTGGAAGTTTTATTCACAAATTTATGACAAGAAGATTGTTTTATTTCATATACAATAATCCTGACATACTTAAGAGTACAACAGAGATTTGTATTTATTTATTTGTTTATAATTTAAACAGCTAGCGGAGAGGGTAGGGAAGGGGTTTGCGGGTTAAAGCAATACCTAAGCCTCCCATACTACTTTTTATTTTACGAACAATCAGGTCAGCTTATTGCTAATTATCAGCTCCTTATATTTTTAATTTAAGGGGGCAAATAGGTTTAAAAGACTCGAAAAATGTGATATTTTTTATTCCATAAATTGTTAGTAAAACCATTCAGAAATATGTTCTCAAAGTATTAAATAAATATTTCAATTCGTTTTAATGTTATGAACGATTAAGTGAGCGTCCCACGTTAAGATGAAAACAATTGATGTTTAATTTTCTTGTTCTACTAAGAAAGCTCGAAAAGCTCAAAAAGAAGAGTTGCAAGCTCAACACGAATAATATGAAGAAGAAGGAGGATTACTATATAGTGCTGGAATCGCTGATTAAGCAGTAGTAGTTTTGAGAAATTCATTACTACCTTGATTTTTTTCTTTTTGGTAATTTTTTCTTCAAATGGCGTTTTTCTTCAAACCATTTTTTTTTTTTGAATTTGTTCAAGCTTAAGTAGTTTTTAAGCAATCATTTTAAAAATGTACAGTTTCATTGACTATGACGCGCTATATAACCTAAATTTGGAATCTTTTTAAAGTACACCTAATTCTGTTTTTACACGGTCTTTTTTTAAACGGGTTTGATTTAACACGGTTTGAAAATTTTAAATTTCTTTATTGGACTTAAATTTTTTTTTGTCAAATTTAATTTTTGCAAAATATGTTCATATCACAAATTAAGGGGAATTCCTTTTTTGTAGATACAAGCAAATTTACTTGTCAAAGTAATTGAAATGTATTAATATTTTGTGAACTATAAATGCAATCAAACGTGTTTGGTTAAGACATTTTTTATAGGCAAATTTGTTTTTCTAACGTTAAATTAAATTGCATTTTAACGCATTAAGATAAAAGGTAAGCCAAAAAGTATTTTATATTCATTCAGTTATTTATATGTTTTTAATTTTGTTAAATATTTTATGTATCCCTAAAAGAAAATGTCGAAAACTACAAATACATACAAAATAAAAACGTAAAGCTATTTCTTTGGAAACCAAAATTTAAATCTTAGATCGCCTTGGAAATGGAGAAGGCTCATTATTTCTAGAAGCCACAATAAGAACTAAAAAAAAAAATGCAATTTCAATTGCTTTTAAGCTTAGAGACCTTTTTTCTTTAATAACTATGCTTGTGTAAATACACATTATATACATATGTGATTTAGTAAAATAAACATGAATAATTGTTCTTAAAAAATCCTTGTTTTTCACTAATTTTAATAGGTTTTAGAGATAAGGAACTAATCCCCTATTTTTTCATACGATCAATGTCTTTTTTACACGGTTTTTTCTGGAACCAATTTACCGTGTAAAAACAGAATTAGGTGTATATTTCATTGGGAAAAATTATAAAAAATGAAAAAAATATACTTTTTGTTTAAACATCCCTAAACAATGCAGTTATTGGGGGAAGTTTAGGTTATATAAAAGACAAAAGTAAATTTTATATCCTAAAAGTTAATTTGAAATTTTTAATCTTAATATTTGAATATTAAGATTAAGGTTAAAATATTAAGATTGTTTTCAATGTTAATTTGAAATTTTATTGATTTTAAATGAAAACTGTGACCTCTAGAATGTATAGTATACAAGCAGTTAAGTCCGTGATTAGAATGAGTGGCAGCTGATATCTTTAATATTTTTAAAGGAAATACTCAAAAAAATTAAAATATTTAGTTTCAATAGCACCAATTCATTCCTTATTTGTAAAAAAAATCATGAAAAAATCACTGAAAAAACGTATTACTAAACCTAACCCCCTTTAAGCAGCATATAAAAGCAACAAGTTCGTTGCTTAAGTCTTTTGTTTCTTTCTCTGTCAAAACTTTATTTGAACTGTAAAGGCAATCGTTATGATTTTATTTATTGTTGCTGCCTTGTTAGCAATCATTCTACATTATTTGCTGTTTCCTAACAAAAAAAACAAGTCAGCGTCTAATTAATTGACACATTGGTCATAGTAGTCGGATTCATGCGAATGTTAACAACCCTAAGATATGAACAAAATGCTGCGCTTGTGACATGTAAAATTAAGCATAAAGTGTCTATAAAGTGCATTTAAAGTATTTTGAATTATTGCGTGCTATAATATCTGATGAAAATGCACATAAAAAAATAATAATATCTATATTTATTTGCTTGGTTAACAGAGCGTTAAATTGATCTCAACAAAGTGTTGGCAATACGCACAACTCGGCAAACAGTTCGATGAGCCAACAATTCCTGAACACATAACATTTGGCAATTAATCAATTGTTGGTTGCTGGCAGCACTAAACAAACATTTAACACGAGCTTAAACTTAACACAGTGGGTGGAACGGAAGTTGCACGCATCTCTTTATTTGCACTTCCGTCGAAGTCTTAGCGGTTATTGTTTATAACTTGCAAGTTTAATGCACTGCACACATATTTTTTTACACCATTTTTAAACAATGTTTAGCTTAACTAGCTGTTGTCCTTAAATATTTAGCATTTGATTTATTATGCTTCAACTTTAACTCTAATTTATTTCACTTAATTGCACACAAACATATTTTCTTCTTCATTTACCACAAGACTCCGTTGGATCCTCATGGCTCCCGGGTCCAAGTTTATATTAAAAAACTACTCTCAATAAACACGTAAATATTTTTTGGTCTATTCCTATCCAAAGTGAAAGGAATGTTTATCCTCGTAGGTTAGCGCTGTACTTTGCTCGTACTATACGACGGACCAATCCTATCCTCTAAGAGGAAAAAACTGTTTTAACAATTCTTTGACACTCCAGTTAAATACTCGGGCTGCAGACTTGGTTCAATTTTGCTGTGTTGTGAATGTGTGGTAAACACACGAGCTCACGTTGGAGCATTGAAAAAAAAAAGAAAAAATGAGTGAAGAAAACCAAAAATCAAAACAAAAAGTTGAATAAACAAAGATAGTGAGAGAAGGAAAGAAAGAAAGAAAGAGAAAGAAAAATACTATGAACGAAAGCGCGAGTGTGCAGAAAGCTTTTATTATTGTGCAGAAAGCCTTGAAATGATAACGGTTTCAGTTGTAGTGGGTAGTTGTTGTGGTATTTATGAGCACAGTGCAAACGTAAGAAAACAAAAAATGTATGTTTGTGATGGTTATGATGTATATTGTTTTTCTTTTGTTGTTTTTGTTTTGGCTTAGCTAGTTTTCAAAGAAAATGAAGGAAAATTATAATCCATGAAAACTACAGACGCCTCACTGTTTGTTTTGTTTAACATTTTTGACGCGATGCCGGCTTAGCGCGTTTTTTGTTATTTTGTTACGCGTCTGATTTGTTATTTAAAAGCTGTTTGACAGTGTTCTGCCGTTTTGTGTTTTTCATATTTAAGCTCACGTATTTACAGTTTACTTGGTTTTTTCGGATTTTTCTGCATTATTTTTTTTTTTATTTGAGACTTAATGTCTTTTGGCTTCGATTTCGCACCATTTCCATTTGATTTATTAAATTGCTGTTAATTGAGCTGCTCATTGTGTAATAATACGGCCTAGTCTTCTAGTTTTTGTCGCACATATTAAATATTTCAATATTTTTTTTTTTTTAATTTTGTGCTTTTTTATATTGGTTAAACCCACATTTGTTTTTGGTCTTTTTTCGCTTCACCAACACGAATTGTAGCGCGATTCTTGGAGTCAATGTCAACAAGGTTGTCACGTCCATGCTTGGTGTGTGGTGGGATTTTTATTGAAAATTATAATCAATTAATATAATGTTGAATAAAATTCATGCCAGCTATTAAAATGTCAATGGCATAGCATTAATTAATAGCAAATATTTGTAATTACAATAATAATCGTGTGAAGTAGCGCCGAAAATATTGACAACTGACTCATTCAGAGATATCGATATCGTCGTTATAAAGGGTGGTGCAAACCAGGTGTATATTTAAAAAAATGTTTTAATGTTTTGCCGTCAAAGATCAATGCTGTGTGGTTAATTCAGAAGCGATCCAGACCCTAAAGGTGGAAATCGTCCGAGCCATTCGTGAGATAGAGACATCAACAAGGTCTTGATAAGTTGGGTTGGCAGGTTGTACTACTGATAAGCAGATGAGATAGCCACATTAATGAAATCGTATTCTATATATTATATAGTAGGAATTCATGGTCAATCTAATAAAGTCTTTATAAACTAAAAGAAATTGAAATTTGTTAATTTTATTTCATTTTTAAAAATAAAATTGAATTTGAACCAGCCTGTAACGAAATATTTTTGCAGATATTAACACGATAAAATATTTTAGTCATCTTACTTAGTGTTTAACATTTATGAAATATATTATTATGAAATTTTGACACTTATTATTTGAATAGTGCCGCCAACTTCATGTTCGAACTTATTGAGAGATTATTAGAAACCAAGACAAATAGCTGGCTAGCTTAAAGGTTTTGGTGAGACCAGTTGTAGTCGCGATCAACTTACATAAGTGTTGCCCCTGCTCTAATGAGATATGATGCCGAAACATTGTATTTTCATCGGACCTACAAAATTTCAACTGAAAAATCCGCTAAAAAGTAGAATAATGTACAAATTTGGCGGCAGTGTCTCAATGCACTAAAGTGCATGTATCGTTCGGTGTACATTTTAAGAATTGAGAGTTCAGAGGTTCGAGTCCCAGCTGACACAGCTGGAAAGCGAGCTTGTGTGACGTTTACCCTTTAACGACCGCTCCTGAACCGCTGGAAAATTCGTTAATCCAACAAAGGATTCGTGTTAAACGACTCTAAATTACTAAGCAAAAGTGTCGAAAAAAACAAATTTTTTTACCTGCAAAAGTGTGAAATATCATGGGACCCAATGGTCGTCAACGGTAAAAATGTATACCACTATTTTCTCTCGTTGACAGTATGCGAACGAAGAGTTTGAGGTTGAGTTTTGATTTGCTTCATGAGAACTCGTTGTTTTTAATATGTTTTGAAAGTTAACCAATGAAAGTTTAAAAAATAACCTTTGCAATGATCGTAATTTGACCTTTATATGACTATTGGCTTAGGAGATATTCCTAAAATATTTAAAAGGATTGTTAAAAAACCCCAAAAATTCTATCATAATATCTGGCCTTCTACCTATATTTGCTACAGTGTAATGTTTGACATCCAATGAAAGGTTGAAAAAGAACCTTTCCAATGGTGGTACTTTGACCTCTTTACGACTGTTCAAAATATCACAAAAAAGGTTAAATTTTCCAAAAAATTGGATCTTACATTTGATGCAAAACAAAACTCCGTAACAAAAAAATTGTTGAGATTTTTTAACGAATTTTTGACCTATTTTGAAATATCTTTTGGACCAATAGTCGTAGAGTGGCCAAAGTACCACCATTACAGAAGAAAATTACACTTTTGATTTTGTGTTTTTATTTCAGTATTACTACGTACACGATCGCAAATCAAAGCCCAAATTCTACTTGGGTCTTTTCTGCGATCGCTTTGATTTGAGTGTGCACAATCAGTGGCGGATCTAAGATTCACCAGAGGGGAGAAGGACTGACCTAACAGTTTTATAGTCCAAGAGGAAGGTTAAAACGGCTTTTAGTGCTTTTTCCAATTTTTTCCCCACACAAAAAATTCTTCAAGGGGGAATCGGATAAAGCCTTATCAACCCGTATATAAATCCGCCGCTGTGCACTGTGGTTACAACAAAATTTCTACTTCGAATAATGATTCATTTTCTACATCTGCATTGGAAGTCCGCGGGCAACTGGCTACTCAAATGATCAATACGGTCACCAAACGCTGTTGTGTTGTTGTAAGACAGGTACCTAAGAGATTTAAACTTGCGGATATCACTTCCCTGTCCGATAATTCTGCAAAAGTGAAACGGGACGTAAGGATATATTTTCTGCTCAAAATACTATTTGTGCCTTTTGCAAAAAATCATTTTGCTTCGCCAATGATCGTAATAACTTAAAATTTCATCATAAGAAAATGAAAATTCAATGCATTGGTCAAACATGCAAACAAATTTATTTTTATTTCAAATAAATCAACTTTTCAACAAAATTAAATATGTCTTAGATTTTTACCGTTGACGACCATTGGGTCTCGTCAGATTTGGTGGTCGTATGGATAGCACGAGTGGACTATCTTTTTTTGATATTTTTTGTTAAAAAGTGGAAGGTTGCCCCGCAACTTTGCACCTGTGAAGACAAGTTGCACATTTTGTTGAACGAGCTTGTTCAGCTAATCGAAACTCAGTCAGCTTCTAAGCAGCTTGTATATATTTTGTGTGAGTGAAGCTGTGTTATGTAAGCGTGAATCCTCGTTATGTTGTTTTGTAGAGGTTTTAGCGAAGCATCTTATTAAAGCTCTCAGAGAAGAGGTAAGCTGTTTATATGAGAGCGGATCTACGTTGCGGTTCTTCGTAAAGGCATAACCGAAGTAGCTTTTCAAAACAAAGACCACTTTTACATTGGTCAAGACTTGAAATCAATTCTTTGCCATTCCCTTTTAAACTTTCCCTCTCTCACATTGATGTCCGCGTCTTTCATCGACAAACTCACAGACTTCATTTCAAGTCTTGACCAATGTAAAAGGGGTCGCAGCATTCATCTTTTTATAACACTTGTGAGAGCGATACAGGTTCATATGTGAGTGAGCCTCTTAAGTACTCGAAAAAACTTCGAAAAAGTCTTTACGATAAAGAGGAAATGTTCTTCGCATTAGCTTCTATGAAGCATAATAGTTCCTTGGGTGTACATAGAACTAATGATGAGATCTATTGATATTTTAATAAAAAATCGACGTTCCCTAATATTTAAAATTTTTCATTTATCACATTGTTATCTCAAAATCGCAAAAGTGTCTTTTACTCTTATAACTATCAGTTTAGCAATGCAAGAAGTCACTTGCCGCAATTGAATGGCCTTTATTCTTGTTATTCATGCTTTTACTCATTTTCAGAGTACATGTTGTGTGTATATAAAAAACCCACTGATCTTTGTTGCCCAATTTTCGCTGAACATTTCTTGTACTCGTAGCTGTGTTGTTAAAAATGTAAAATGATATAACGACTTTTTTGTACCACTTGTGGCTGTAACATTGAAGTGACTTAACAACAATTACTAAAAAAATCAGCAAAATCCTGAAAATTAATGTTAATGACTTTCGAAAAATATTAATATTTTCTTTATGCTTTTATTTTTTTTTTTTTGTTTTTGTAACTTAAGCTTGTTTGGTTCCTGCTTCGTAACTCCTTATTCACTGACGATTTTTTGCACTCCATTGCTTATCGGAGGGTTTGTTTTCTTAAGAAAACTGATATATTTTTGCTTTAAATGTCACATGCAACGTATTGTCAACGAAGTGTCCACGAAATATCTTCCTAATGCTTTTTCTGTATAAATAAAAATGAAAATATATATGTATACAGCATTTTAGTCCCTTAAATGGCACAAAATACGTACGAGTTGGAAATTCAACTAAATGGCATATCCTTTAAATATAACCAACTCTTGATTGTAAGAGATTGGCTTGTAAAACGATTTTAAATTAGGTTTATTCGAGTTGTGAAACCAAAACAAATAGAAATGAATAACAGGATTGACAAATTGCGTAACATCAGGAAGTTATAGATCGGCTAAATTTATGCAAGCATTTCTTATATGGCAACATATCGAATTAACGTGTTTTGCACGTTTGCTCTTCGTGAAGCGTTGTTGACCACCGGCTCACCAGCTAGTCATTTAGTTTGTTAATAAATTGTGACAACTTGGGAGCAGAAACAATTTTTTTTTCATCGCTGTTGTTGCTGTTGTTGTTGTTGATGCTGCGTAATAAACAGAGCACTTCAAGTGCTGCCGAATGATGGAGAAATGAATGTGATTGCAATGAGGAAGAATCTCTAATACTGCAACAAAAAAAAAAAAAAAAAAAAAACGCGTTTTTTTACCTTAACTAGTGCGTGTATGACGCACTTGTTTATTCAACATGTCCATTAAAATAAAATAAAATAAATAGAAGGGGATTAGTTGTTGTTGCTGCTTGCTTGTTGGTTGTCTATGTTGACGTAAGGACAGGATTTGGCTGAGGGAAATGAGACTGTAATCAAGTCCAATTGTAACTATCCCAACTATTTTTACGTAATTTTGGTTAAAATCAATATTTTCGTGGACAATGAATCCGGAATTAATCTTTTGAACCGTTGATTTTTTAATTTCTAAAATGAGTAGGTGAGCACGGTGCAACCTTATAAATTATAAATTCTTGAAAGTTTCTCAAAGTGAAACTTTACGTTGCAAGGGCGTTGAAGGGAATTTTTACTCCTTGAGTATATACCCTACGGTAAATATTAAAAAACAAAGGATTTGTATATAGCCTCAAGACATAAATAAAAATAAAAAAATAAATTATGACTTTGTTAGGTCTCGGAGGTACAGCTTAAGCAAATGAAATGCAATACTGTTACATAGAATTATTACCCAGCCAGTAGAGTCACTACGGTAAATTTTATCTTACGACAGCAAAGACTGGTTCTACGTCCTCATAACGAAAATGAAATAAAAATTTATGGCGCCATGACTCCATGGAGGCAACCACTTCAAGCAGTAAAAATGCAACAACATGAATAACGTTGCATGTAATTATATCTCCATGACTATTGGCGGTATGGTGAATATTATGGATTGATTAGTAAGTTGGGGTTTTCGGCCTCATGAAAAAAATAGTTTAAAAAAATTCAATGGCGTCATCAGGCCCTTCAGGAAATCATTTAATGAAACGATAATGTACCATCGATGCATAGATTTATTTCATAGATCTAATGTAAATGCAAAAGCATAAGCAAAAGTAAAAGCAAAAGCAAAAACAAAAGCAAAAGCAAAACCAATTTCATTTCTGTAGGCCATGTTCCGATTTGAATCGTATCTTAAAGTAGAAGAGAGGGACTAGCACGCTCGGCAATTGGCTGTGCCTAACGTTAATGACGTTAACTAATCAAAGATTTTTTTATGCAGAGCGTTTTATTAACTATGTGAAACTACGTTTTGGCTTATTTCATACTTTAATACAACTTTAAAGAAAAACTTTATAAATAATATAACCTTTTTTATTTCCGTGTTACGTAAAGAAAACTTGGAGTATAATTATATCATTATATTTTACATTTAACTCTTTTCTAAATAGTATTCAAGGTTTCAATAAAGTTTTACAATAAACAGCCACAACATCTTTAACGTTCTTTCTCAGCATTAACCCATTGGAAGCCACGATCCAGAAATCAGTGGACAATGTTGCGGATACCAGTGGCTCAAAACAAGGAAATGTGGGTAGAATTAACCCACTAAAACGGTGGTTGATCATATTATCTGTGTATATCTTGTGTTAAGCTAAGCCCACTTTGCTTGAAATTTCTATATAAATATTTTTATTCTATATATTAAAATAAGAACATACTTCTATTTAGTTTTTTTACTGATAAATTTTAAATATAATCTATTTAAAAATTTTAATAAATAGTTTAAGCGCTTTAAAAGTAACTGAAATTCTCCAGTAAGTTTGTGTCTTAAGTCTTTTGATTTCAAGTCTGATTTCTTATTGCACGTCACTTCATGCTTTTAATTACTTTGTTGTTTTTTTACTAGCGTAAGCAGCAGTTGCTGGTGCTTTTGTTACATAGCTCCGGCATTTGTTGCAAATATTTACGCTTCTTTACTGACCATGCCGAGATATTGTTTGCTGACACAATCAATAAAAGTGATAAAAACAGAAATTAAAATTTTTTTATTATTACTTATTTTATTTGTTTTTCGAGAGTCACGAGTTGATTATCAGTTATGAATTATGTATTGTTGCTGTTCGGAAATGATTTGCAGCATGTTATGATTTAAGCTCAAGTGTTTCTTTTTCATAAAAAAATATTATGCAATATTATATAATTTTAGAGTAAACAAAAGATTTTTATTTTTATTAAACAGGATTACTTTACGATAAGCTAATGTGAATGGTGAATCTATTTGTGTACAATTGACGGTACGGTCTTAAAATAATTTCCCCTTTTTTAACTAAACGTTTTTGACTATTTTCTGCTAAGGTTTTATTTTTCTCTATTAAATATCCTATATTTTAGGAAGTATTTGGCATGAAAGCGGTTTTTTATAACATACTGATTAGCATACATGATGAGGAAATATTTCCCGTTGTAGTTAAAACAACCACAATTGCAGCATGGGCAACGTGCGTAGCGGTGCAATGTCACCCAAATGTTTTTTAAGACAAGTTTGTCTGACCACAATCACATAACATCCTAATAATATAGGTAAAAAAAACGAAATAAAATTTTAAGTAAAAAGTTATGAATAAAATTTTTTTGGCAGAAGTAGCCATTTTGCAGGAAACAGAAGCGCAGCAAGTGGGTTTTGATGCCGGCCAATGTGCCCCCACTACAGGCATTTGAAATTGTAAGCCTTTCCAAATGTCAGTCGATCGGTTGAATTAACCCAATGTTGGTTTGATGAAACTGAAGCATGTCTAATAAATCATATTCAATCGCCACAAGCTACACCACTGATTAAACAGGAAGCAACACTTTGTTGCTGTGGTTCAAAGTCAGCGCCAATAAAAGACCGAATCGGAAGTAAAAGAAGCAAAGATTGCTGTTGCCCATGGCTGTTGGATGCTGCTTCGGTGCAGTTGTTAATGGGTAAAAAGGTGCATTGCGCCGCACCCCTTTGTTTTTGTACTTATTTTTAATTCGTGCAAGTGCTATCAACGGCACATCGTTACTGCCAGACAAACGTCAGACGAACATTTTTCAATGTTGCGCCATTTAATGAACTATGTTACATGAGAGACGCGTGTGCGGAAACGCTGTCGTTAAGAAAATGTGCTGCAATGCCGTCTGCACGGTTTTGTCTGCAACACATGCTAGTCGCACACTTTTGTCTGCTTTGGATAGATAAAAATATAGATACGGGTATTTGATATTTTGAAAACAAAAAAAAAAATAAATAAACCCATTGTGAATTTAAAAAAACATTTTTTATAATTTTTGTTTATAGCAGCAACAAACGTCACAAAGGCTGCACTATTTAATTAACAAAGGGAAAGGGCTATAGTTTGCAGGAGTAATTTTAACATTTATCTTACAAGCTATTATTTAAATATAGTGATGGTTTATTTGATATTCATAAAAATTGCTCCTCTTGGAGATTATTATCAACTCATTTTTTGAGACGATTTCGAAACCATAGCTCTATTATACCAGTATGAATATAAAAATATCAAAAGTTGTTGAGTGCGTGCAAAATAACATTTAATATTTTTTTTTTTTTTTTTTTTTTTTGAGTTAACATCCACTGTCTGTTTTCATAAGTGTTACAATAACTAATGATTTATTAAGCATTAATTTAATAAATGTTTCAACTCGTTTTCATTTCGGAATCTTAATTCATGAATTAAGTCAGTCATGCTTAATTCCAAGCACGTAGCTGCCATTCAATTAAAATGTTTCAAATTTACTTCAATACTGTGTGTACTTTAATAATATTTTGAAATAAGATACTAAACGAGATTCAAAGACTTAGTATTTATGGCTAGATTTGTAATTGTCCAACGGTCTATCTTAGTTACTTTCATGAGACTCAAGGTCATTAATAAAATCAACATTCCTTGGAGGCATATCTTAAGAAACTGCTTAAAATGGTTAGGATTTTTTTTTTTTTATGATATCATAAATGAGATAAAACAACGTGTCCCATGCCTTAAAATGGAATCAATTAGATGAGAGCAAGGTTGTTGCGAGTGGTTTTTGAGCGAGTGTGGCACAAAGCTATTTTATTAAAACTAATTGCTAATTGTGTCTGTATTAACTTAGCTCGGGAGACAACGTGTTTCTTTAAGCAAAAATTTATCCTTGTCGTGACTCACCCGAAGTATTAAGCTGTATCCTCATACAAGGTATCCTCATTCTAATTCATACTTACTTACTTATCTGGCGCTAACAACCGTTGATCGGTTTTGGCCTCGTATAAAAAATTGCGCCAGCCATTTCTGTCTTTCTGTCACCACCACCGGGCACCGAATCGAATATTTATTTTTTTTTTGTTCAAATTTTTTTCTAATTCATAACCTTATATATATTGTTTATCCATGTCTTAATCCTTATTAATCCTATTGTGCTTTTGCTTTGCTATTTCTTTTGTTTTTGGCTTTGGCTTTTGGCTTTTGCTTTTGCTTTTACTTTCAACCCTTTCTTTAGTACATTACCATTTCCTTAAGCGTCATGGTAAACTTACCGTTATGTCTATAGTCATCGAGTTAAAATTCCATGTAACGCTTTTGCATGTATATTGTATTTCCTATTTATTGAGCGGTAGCTTCCGCAGTATCATGACACCATTAATTTTTTTTTTCATTACAAGTGTTGTTCTTTGACCTTTGCTATTGTAAAATAAAATTAACCATAGCACTTACACTAAACGAGTAATAATTCTATGCAAGAAAACATAACTTTTGTTTAACATTTCTTTGTGTATTTTTGCCGTGAGGGCTAAGAACCAGCCTTTACTGTCGAATAGTATTATTAAGCGTAGGAAAACTGACTGATACTTAAGATGCTTAATATTTAAGCTTAATATACGAAGGCGCATTGATTTTTATAATTTAATAATTCTTTCCTTATAAGTTCAAATTTCCTAATTTCGAGTAAGCAATTATTTTGTTAAACAATGCAGTCTAGCAGATGTGCCTTTAACTTGCTTACACTCGTAAAAAAAAATTAATATCTGAAGGTAGCTATTATGACGCCATAAAAATATATATCTACTTAACAGCAACTTAGATTATTGCATGCTTAATAAACAAAAGACTTAAGACACAAACTCGAAAACAATTAAAGCTCCAGAGTCATTATTTTATTGACTTTGTTTTGTTTTGTTTTCGTATCTGACGTTGACGTTGTTTGTTTGCATCAAGTATCTTAAGTGTCACTTTAACAACTGTCAATTTAAACTATGTAGAGCCGAAGAGGTGCTTTAAAATGAGTAGCAGCTGATTTGCATATGAGTAGCTAAATTGTGCTAAGCTACTCACAGCAATTAAATCCAAATAAACTGTAACAAAACAACTGTGAACTTAACACACACACACACACACGCACATCAGTTAGTCAAACCATTTCTTAACGAGCTCACAAATAGGCTCGAAGCATTAGTGTGTAGCTAATAGTTGAGCTTATCACCTAGCTAATGCCAGGCATAATGGAGGCATTATAATTATGGCTTAAGGAAAAACAGTAGCTGAAAAGCTGGCAGCATCAAGTGAGTTAGTTGCATAAGACTTGCCAGCAAAGATGTTGCTGAAGAATAGCACATGAGTTCCGCATCAAATATTTAAAATTAATGTATTGCTTCCGGCAGACCTTAATAATAAGGTTTTTGATTTATTTATTCAGGTTGGAAATATTTCATAAATGCGTCAAAAATACATCAAATACATCGCTTACAGGCAAGTGCTAAAATAACAGTTATGTTGAGGGCAAATCACTCCATCAAACATATCCAACATTTATGTTAACACCATAAAAGCAAGAGCAACCAAGCCACTGTTGTGGAAATGCCACTAAGTCGAGTTTAACGATTATGCAAGCTGCAACGCTTGTTGATGCTGTAAAATCATTGCATATTTTCAAGCGATTCAAGAGGAAAACAACAACAAGATCCTTTATTTCCAATGGCCAAGAGCAATGCCAAACATAGAGCCGGTTGAGTGCACAGCTGCCGCTGCACTTGCTCTTGTGGCTTAGGTTAGACAGCTAGTTGCGGGCAAGATTTTCCATGTATGTTTGCGATATGTGCTCCAAACAAGCTGAGATTGTTTAGGTTATTGAGATTATTGCTTGACGCTGCTGATATTGATGCTAAGTGTTTAAGCGATAGCGAAAGTCAAGGAAATACAGCCGCACAGTCTTTATAGCTCTATTTGGCACACTTAAAAAATTTTTTAAGTGCGCCCCCTTCAGAAATAACTGAGTAGGATACCTTTACCATTGTTTGAACATTATTTTTGTTGTATCTGTTCGAAATGAGCCAGATGACTTTAATAAAAGACCGATAAATTAAGTGAAATACCTTTGAAGTTGTATGGATTCCAAGAGCAATGAGTTACAAATAATGTTCATTGTAATTATGTTGAATGTAAGAAAAATTATGTAAGACTAATATTACAACAAAAATTTAAATTAAAATAAAAAACGCCAAAATTAAATTAGTACACCTCTCACCGCATACGAACAACAGACATTGCTAAGACATGGAAGCAGTTGGCTAACTGAAGAAATGATTGCATTTTGTTGCAAGACAACGTTAAGAGATTGTTTCGTTAAAGAAAAATTTGTAGTCATACACACACATACAAAATTATGGCTTACTTAGTGGGCTATTAAATAACACATTTTAACTGAACTTTAACTTTGGTCTAAGATTGAGGCAAGATTGTTTGAGATGGAAATCATTTGTATGCAGTTATTATGATGCGTTGTACACAATTTTGTTGTAAAGAAAAAAAAAAAAAACTTATTTCGTAATGAAGTAGCTCCAAGATGGAACATTTAGGCTATAATGAAAAAATAAGGCTAATAGAAGACACAAATAAGTATGTCTAAGCCACACGCAGACTTGTTGCACATGACACGGTGTAGCGTTGTTAATAGATAATATTGTCGGTCATTACAGTCACGGTCAGTTACATAACATCAGCGCCAAGCAAAGTTGTTGTGAGCTTAGAAAAAGTATTAACCGTAATTTTATTAAAATATTTAGTTAGTTTGTGTTAGTATTTGTGTGTGTTACGTTGTTTAATACAAAATCTTATGCATTTTCCATTTTCAAACAATTGTAGTGGAAATTGTGTGAACAATATTTATGGTCAATTGACAATTTCCGTTTTTGAACTTTATGTTTTGTCGCTTGACAAGCGCTACGCTCAATAAATCAGCTGCAATGTATTAAAAGAATTTATAGCATATCTCATAGCATCACAATTATTCACTTAATCATTCGGAACTGATAAAGACAACACACGTTTGACATGAAGCTACCATGTTTGACGTTGTTTTGATTTAGAAGTAGCGCGAGGCAGGTTTGTTTCTTAAGTCTTTTGTTTTGCACACACGCTTTATTCTTCGCTCTCAAACTTCTTTAAACTTTTTTGATGTTGAGATTAATTCAATAATAAGCACAAAATGCATTGAGTTTTTGCTAAAAAATGCAAGTTGCTATCAAGCTTGTCGGCAGAAAACACAGCTTGTATGCAGCATTTACGAGAAGAATATTTAGCGGGTCGTTGTTTTGCTCTTATATTCTATAGACTAATGAATTGTTTTCCGCTGACAATAGAGTTTTGCTGAACTGAGCTCTGGCTGTGCTGCTGACCTTATATAAAAATAGTTAAATAATAAGAGAAATCTTTTTCAGATTTTATGCGGATATAAGTATTGTGTGTGTGTGCCAAATTTGAGCAAAATCCCTTCAGTTGCTTAGATTTGTATAAAGATCACCTAATCGAACAAACAAACCAACAAACTAACTAACAAACATATATTATATGAAATTTAAAACAAAAACAACGATATATGTATCACTGAGCGGAGTTGATGCTAGGTCAAAAATAAACCAAAAATCGCCCACCAGCTGACACTAGCTTTATATGGAACGATATTAGTTTCAATATGAAATAGCTGATGATGGTGATCTGCGATTTTTCGCTTACGAAGAACATGTTGTCAACCGCTCTTAGACATGCGATTTCCTTAAAAAGTCATTTTATTAAATTGCAACATTTTTGCGCTCTGTCATTTATGTGGTCAAGTGTTACAGTCATAATGGTCATAGCGAAATATTTCAATATATTTATTGCAAAATGATCAGCCATAAAAAATCAGCTAATGAAGTTGTTAAACTGATTGATTGTGTCACTTTTGTCAGCTGAACTAGTACGTCGAAGTGCGGGTGATTGACACAAGCTCACGCATTTGAATGCGCCTTGTTAATGGCTCATGTGCCAACGATTTGCATGCGTTTACCTCATGCAAATGAGCATTAAGTGCGCCAAATCTAATGCAACATGTCATCAAGTGCGGTCCCAATGAAGCGCGCGAGCATTTTATGGTATGCTAGAAATAAAAAACAAATAATATTTTTATTTTCTATTGTTTGCATTTTTGTGTGTTAAGCACGCCAAACTAACAGAATGGTGAATTCATGCTGTACGCTTGGAATAGCTTTGTACAAGAAATTTATACTTGCTTGAAAAATAAACATGATTTTTTAAAATTTTTTTGTATAAAATTCATTTGGTGCCAAGCTCACAGACTCTCTCATGCTCCGCTTAAACTGAAACTCACTCAAATAATAACTCAAACTCACTCATGTGCGCGTAATTGTGTGTGAATTTAAGCTTTGCCTTAAAAAGTTGGCCAAAACCAAAATAAAGTTTTTTTTTTGTGTTGTGGCTACGTTGCATACACTTTGGCGCTGCTTTTATTTGCTCGCTGATGAGAAAAGCTGCCTGCTTTTTGTGTGTGTTGATAACTTTCACTCTTTAGGCCGTGCTATTGCTGACAAGCAGATGGCGCATGTGAAAAGTTATAGAGGAAACTTTTGTAAGCGAGGGTAATGTTTATAAACCAAGTACAAACTGTTTAACAAGAGATATAGCTTTTTTGGATTTTTTTGTCACTTTTCTTTAAAAATATTTTTAAATTATCTTAAAAAATAACAAAACAAAATAAAGAAGCTAGCTGGAAAGTTTATTTTAATCTTCAATTTCTGTTTTTTTTTTATTATATCATCAATAAACCCTAAAAATTAGTCTATCATCAAAATTTAAGATAGAGGTCGATATGAACTGGGCTCTTCAATAAGACTTTGGTCTGACACAGAGATGGCTATCGCTAGGCACAAATCAATATTATTTTTGAAAGTTTTAGCCAGTTTCACGCAATCGTTTGTGAGATAATTTCGAGTTTTGAGCACTGTGCAAGCAAATGGATGTATAGATAAATATTATGGTGAACTTCATCCACCGAAATTTATTGCTTTGTCACATTCAAACCTGGTCGTACAAACACTTCTCATGAAGATATTCACATCTCTCAAAAGAGGTAGCAACTGCAGAAATTATCAACTGAATCCATGATACCTGATTAGAAAATCCGAAAGTAAAAATGTATGAGAAAGTTGGGGCTACATGATATCAACTGGCACGGTGGTTTCCATTTTGCATGATAACTTGGGTATGAAAAAGCTCTTTACAAGGTATTCGGGTGCTGCGTGTGTTAACAATAGACCAAAAAATACAACGAGTTCGTGATTCTGAGCATTGTTTAGCGATGTTTAACAGTGATCCGAAAATTATGTGCGCCGATAAGTGATCTGTGATAAAACTTCGATTCATCACTATACAGCTGAATCGGTACATCAAAAAAAATAGTGGGTTGGGCCAATTGGAAATTCCCCGAAGCTTTCAAAGACGCAACACTCGGTTGGAAAGGTTTTGGGAACCTAGTAAATAACACACTTGGTTGGTTCATGTTTTTTAACTCGTATAACAATCAAAAGGATGGTTAGGAAAGGCAAACATATGACAAAAAAACTGGCATTGTGCTTTTTTTTGCTCTGTGTTTATATTTTGCCATGTTATTAACTGTAAAATGTGGTTTGTGCCCTCAAAAATTAATTTTATTTCTCTTTCCCCAAAAGAATTTATAATTCTCTGCAGCGTTCTGAGTTCTTCTTAAATAATATTAAATATATTTCTAAATTTTATAAGATTTGTTACGTTTAAAAATACAACAAAAAAGCGGAAAATGTTTAGGGGATGATATCGATAGAAAATATGAACCTTTTGTGGAAAATAAACATTTTTTATACATTTATTTTATAACATTTTTTGGAATTCATCTTTTCCTTTGCATTGACCTAAATTCCAGACCTAAATTCAATGATAAAGAAAGTAATCTGAACTCTAAGAGATTGAAAATAAATATCTCAAATGCATACGTTGTTCATTCAGGAATAACAAAAATTTATAATACGTAAAACTTTTTGCAAATCTCCTGATTGATGCAAGTATTATTCCCAAAAACATATCTAATCAGCAATCTTAACAAAATAATTACCTGGATTATTGTTGTTACACTCTGCAACTTCATGTGTTATAAAATATACACATGCAACTCTGCTCTACTACTCCTCTTACCCCCCCTATTATCATGCTATCATCATTTATTACGCTAATTTAATTATCTCATTACCAAATAATGCCACTTAATTAAATGTGTCTCCCATTGTAGAAATGTTGCGGAAGCTATAAATATGTTAATTCAGCTGTAATAATAAATCGTAACCCAACAAAGTGGCAGTCACTCACACATACATCCAAACATATTAACATAAAACAATTATATGCGCTGTTATTCCGATTGAAGAGCCCTACTAATGATATTGTCTACGCTGTGGTCCATGATCTGTATTAGATTGTGTTTGTTTTAATAAATTATTTTTGCTACTTAAAATTGAATTTATAATAAATGCAGATAAATGGAAAATATATCTGAAGCCGTGATTCAAAGTGTTGATAATGAATTAATATCTATGAAGATTTATGCAAGTTAAAAAGTATGACGCAGGGAATGCCGCTGCTAGCTAAGCAAATCAATCTGAAGTCAACAACAAAATACAACAAAAACAACTAATAAACAAAAATTTTAACAAGTTAGTTCAATGTTGGCGCTCTTTGAGGCGTGTCGTAGGAATATCTTTTTTATTTGCTACGGTGAAACATACAATTCGCACGAACAAGTTTGTCGCTTAAGTCTTTTGTTTCGGTTCATCAATGACGTCGACTGGAAGGCATTCATTTTGCGTTTTTGCTACAGCTACAGCATTATAAGTAGTGGCGGTACATATTTTGTCATTTTTACTTGGTTTTACGTTTGGTTGTTGTTGTTGCTGTTGCCGTTATTGCACTGATCTGCATACAGCTACGTGCATGTTCAAAACTTCATTAAATTTTTTCGCTCATTGGAAATATTCATTTAATATGAGGAGTTATGTTAGCACACAAGCTAAATTAACCTCTATTTTTGGGGAAAAATCTCTGTTATAAGATTTTTACATCAATTAAACCGTTCTAAACGAAATGTTAAAGTGGTTGGTTTTGCAATCCAATCCGCTGGGATCCATAGCTGGAAAAACATAGATATTTACTACTAACCTATATTTACCTACGTAAACCTATTTCTATGTTTCATGTTTCTTTGTTACCTCTTCATATCTATAAAATGCGGAAAAATAATGAAAGTCTTAAAAGATGCGTAGTGCAATAAACTAAACTTTGTTAAAATAGCTTAATTTGAAAATTTTATTTATACGGCCCATTAGCTTTGTCAGTCATAACGACCTTCTTTAAAAGATGAGTACTCTTGAGGTTTAACAAAATATTAATGAACTTATGACTACAAGTCATGGCTGAAATGAAACCGCACTGACAAAATAAAAATAATGAATTGGGTCAATGGATCTTTTTAAAGTTAAATTTAATTAAGCTAGGAACGATCTCGAATTGCAACCACTTCATTGTCAAGATGCTTGACTAGCTCGCTCCATTTACACAGTTACGCCGCTGCTAGCCAGTAGCTGGTCATGCTATGACTTGCTCGAGTTTGTCTTATTGGACCGGTGTATGTTTCAAGTGTCTTGCAATGGCAACCGCAGCAGCATTACAGCCAGCAAACTTCAACCACACCTCATGCGGGCAACTGGCTAATAAGGAAGCAGTCGGCCGTACAACTCGCGCAACAGCTTGCAACAAGCTCTTTCTTGATTTCAGTTGTTGAAATCTTACAGTGTAGCGGTGAAAGAAGTCAAACAACAAACAAGCCCTGACGGAAGCGGCAACTGTCGTCGGAACTGTTTTGTTGTTGCTTGCGTCTGTTATGGTGTAAAGAAAATTTGAGCAATTGTTGGTTTTAGTTGCGTTTTATACTTTTCTCAAAACAAATTAATTTTAAAATAATATTTTTTGTTTTTTCATTGTGGAATTTTGAACATTTAATTTGAAATTTATAGCATTTTTACTGTTGCAATCGGTAATTGTTGCATTGCGCATTAACAATTATTTAATTGTTGTCTGTGGCAAATCTCTTTGTTGCTGACATTGAATGTTGGTCTCGTGCACAAATCGATGCTGGCAGATCTGTGCGTTACTATTATATAAAATGTATTTGGAGCTTAAAGTGTTCTCATCATCAACATCATTATGAATTAACTTCACAAAAATTTTCAGTAATTGTGTGTGTGTGTATTTCTGTATCTTAATCAAGATAACGTCGATCGCTGTGTGTTTTCTTGAATTAAGCATTTTCATGGCCTAGTTAGCAATGTGCCAACCATTGTTTCTAGACTGAATTTGTTTCCTAAACTTGACTTTAATTAAATTTGTTTTTTTTTTTATATTTGATTAATTTTGAAATGTTTTAAATGCTCCATGTGCAACTGTGAAAATTTAAAAGTTATGTTATTTCATCTTTTGAACTTGAGGAATAGTTTTCAAATAAAAACTTTTACTTGTACATATTAAAAAACAAAAATCCCGAAGAGAACGTTTAAAAAAAAAATAAATCCACAACCATAATCATAACCATAACCATAG
This sequence comes from Pherbina coryleti, assembly GCA_943735915.1. Lineage (NCBI taxonomy): Eukaryota > Metazoa > Arthropoda > Insecta > Diptera > Sciomyzidae > Pherbina > Pherbina coryleti. The sequence continues at coordinate 2,943,407 of OX030950.1, read as the reverse complement.
CTATAACCATAACCATAACCATAACCATAACTATAACCATAACCATAACCATAACCATAACCATAACCATAACTATAACCATAACCATAACCATAACCATAACCATAACCATAACCATAACCATAACCATAACCATAACCATAACCATAACCATAACCATAACCATAACCATAACCATAACCAAAACCCTAACCATAACCATAATCATAACGATAACTCTAACCATAACTATAACTATAAACTTAGCCATTCACCTTCACCGACTTTAACTGAAGTTTGCTGCTTAATCTTTCATCTATCATTGAAACAATTTGCCTTTCATAAGTTTGCATAAAATATTCCATTAAAGGGGGAAATATACCCAGAAATTTTTTTTTCAAAATATTATATTTTCTTAAAGCTGTAAGTCTCAAGAATATGTCGTGAAAATTTCAGATCGATATCTCAAAAAATAACAAAGTTATAGCCTAGTTAGTGAACCGCCTTCGAGAGCGCACAGTGCTGGCCCTTATTTTCAAACGCGTTTTTCGCGAAACCATGTTTTCAAAGTCGGTGACCAAGATTTCTCGAAACTCAGTGAACCGATCGTTTTGATTTTTTTGCAGGCTTATTTTATTTATAATAATCTCGTACTTGTTATAGGATTTTTTTTTCATAGCTTCGTTCATTTTTTATATGCAAAATAATGACGAATTTTTGGTCGAAAATCGTTGATTTACGTTCGGAAGTCCGCCATTTTGTAAAAAATCAATATTTTCAAAATCGGCTATGACAAGTACGAGTTTTAAGTATCTAGTTTAATAATATTTTTAATTTTTTTGTTTTAGTTGAATTTGGGAGGAGCAATAATCTTGGTCACCGCATTTTCAGAATGTTCTACAAAAAATGCTGTATCTACCATAATAAATTTTTTTTTAATAAAAAAATACTTAACATACTCTAAAATGTGTATATTTTAAGGTATAAAACCCCTCATTTAAAAATATCCTTTAGGTTTCCTTAAAAAAATGCACAAACATGACCTTTTTTTCCGGCCTCTGGGTATATTTCCCCCCTAAATTCTTCTTGCAACAACATCAGATCATGGCTATTATATCGCTGTATAGTCAACCAATATTAATATTTCACATCGATTAAATGATGTACAGCACATTACCACCACTTGACTCAGTTGTGATAAGCAAGTGCCGGCATCGTGCGCACCGTTACTTTTGACTTCAACCGGAAGACGTCGTTTGAACGACGACAAAGGAAGATCTACGACTTAAAGCGAAAGCAAAATTAACGCAGCTACCTTCAGTCGATTCCACCAAGTGTTTTCAGCCTGTGTACTTCCTCACAAACAATTGCAGCTTGTATACATTTGTTAAAAACTATTGTTTCAGTGCCATAGGAAAAAGAAAAAAAAAACAATTGCTAAAAAGATTCCTAAAGCTGCATCATCTTTTGTGGCTTAGTGTTTGATGCTGCAAGATATTCGAGTCTTGAACTCGAACTTTTGTTGCTCTGCGAAAGCGATTTTTTGAATATGTCTGGTAATGTTTTGTTTGGTTTTTTGTTGGATGTTTTCGTTAAGTGTTTTTTAAGCTTAAGTTACCACCTCTTGCAGGAAGTTGTTGGCATTGTTGTGTTTATTGTTGCCTTGAGATCGATTCGGTGCTGATTAAAATGCTATTTAAAGACGGACAATGCAAGCCCCGCAATACAATAGGAAGATGTTACTACATTTGGTAGCTGCCGTTGTTTTTTGTTTTTTTTTTATTTTTGTTTTTTTGTTTTTGTAAGTAACACATAAAAACACATAGCAACTGCATCACACTTCAACTATTGCTGTTGGCTTTATTATTTTCTGTTGGAGTACCTATGACCTTAATTTTGGAATTTTTAATTAAATTGAGTTGATTTGGCTTTAAAACATTGCTTTGACAATTAATTAAATCGAAAGTTTTTAATATTGTTGCAAGACATAAAGATTTCTCCATTGTACGATCAAGAGTTACTAAATTTGTCCTTGCTTAAGAGCAATATGTTGAGGTCCCATGCTTCCTATGTGATCGATGGAAATATACTGTGTATGCACGGAACACATATAGCCACAGCTTAAACTAATTTTCTTAAAATTAATTCTAAAAATAATAATTGGTTTTTCAAATATTCTCTCTTTATTATTTTCTTATGTGATTAATGATAAAATGAACCGAAAAATAATTTTTGTAACATATATCTCTTATTAACTATTGCCATGTAAGGTTCTGTGGAAATTAGTTTTTAGTTAAAATTTTTAATGATACTATTTTCCGAGGCTTCAATTTGTTTTTATTTAAATTGAAATGTTATTTAACGTATTAGAAACTTTACATTTTTTTACCGCCAGAACTTTTGATTTATTATTTTAACTGTGTTACGGTTAAATAAGGATTTTTGTTGCATTATTGACGTTCAGAACTCAAGCGTTCTGAAGCGAACTGAATGCAAAAAATCAAATAGATCCACCTCGTTTTGGTCAATCCATGTCAAAGACTACTTTTAAAAATGTATTGAGGCTTGTACATGCAAAGAAAAAAACGTTTATTGTCAGTTTGCAGCAAACGAACTTCGTTTGTCAGGCTTCGGATCGTTATTTGCAAACGTTTTGACAGTTGTCATAATAACTGTGTAAAATTAAAGGAAATAAAAACACACTAATTTTTTCCTGTCGGGAAAAAAGCCGAAGCTCAAAAAAACCCGACATTTATTGAAATCTTTTCTCTTTGATGGTCTTTTTGCAACTGATTGACCGCCTGTCGTCGACATAGTCTCCGAAGTCTGTCAATCATAATGCGACAAAACTACAATAAAACTTATTTATGATACAAATACCAATTACAATAAATGAGTTTTATACAATAACAGTTCAGTTGCGGTGAACGAAAAATTTCTATGCGTGCATGTAGTTCAATTTCGCAACTAATTATTTTGGTGATTTGATTAAAATTTACTCATGTTTCTAATTTTAAAACTACAACTTTATTAATTGCTAATACGCACTGTTCTCTGTTCCATTTCTTACCGGTTCTATCTGTTCCATTCTTATACCGTTGATTACTTCTGGTTATATTAATTTCAAGACGAGAACTCCCCTTAGTAACAAGATAAGACATAATGAGAGAGTGAATGCTTGGAAGGTACCCTGTATTTTTGTTTAATCTTGCTTATATTTGTTTTGTTTAGTAGCTATGATGAATTTTCATCTTTTAAGACAATAGCTTCCAGAAATTTAAAAAATCGTGATTACATAGTTCGGTTTGTATGAGAAGTATCACACGTGATCAAATCTGGGAACTCTGTTATCATTTGTTCTAAATTTGCTTTATTATTTTATAATGAATAGACTAACGCTAGAAGGTTGTTTACAAATTATATAAATTTATTTCGAAAATTGTGGTTCAGTTCGGTAATGTAATCGTGCGCTACCTCTATATTACGACATAGTCGTTCATTCGAGCGAATAATTGGATTAACAATGAATTGGATATCATTATCACACTGTATCATATTATCACACTCTAAATGATAATAGGCTCCCGGAATTTACGCCCGATGAACTTATGCCCGAAAAAAGAAATGGATAAAAAGCCCGATTTTCGATAGCATCGAATTTTGGAAAAAACGCCCGAATTTGAAATGGCAATTGAGCCCGAAAGAAGGAAATTACGCCCGAATGGTTTGGAAATTAAGCCTGAAAAAAAAATGGAAATTATGCCCGAAATTTTCAACAGTGTTTCGGGTTTTATTTCCAAATTCTTCGGACGCAATTTCCGTGATCCAGATTCAATGTACGACTATCAAAATATTAAACAACAGATTTGAGTAGTAAATTAAGGCTCTCCACAAAATCGCCCAAAAAAAAAAAAATAATGAAAAATCACTCGATTTTTTTTCCATACGAATTTTTGTTGAGTAAAATTTCGTTTTTTGCTTTTGGGCGAAATTTCACTTTTCGTTTTTGGTTGATTTTTCGTTTTTTTTTTTGGGTGATCTTTTGTTTTCAATATTAAATAAGAAACGTCAATCAGTCGTTCTTTTGTTTTTCTTTTGTATTTGCATCATTTCTTGAGTTTGCTTGGTCAAGTCAAAGGAAATATTTAGTAACGCGCCCGCTCATAGCGACGCGGCGGATAACGGATAACGTAGTGCGACGGATCGCACGTGCCATCCGTCACCCCGCGACCTGTTCCCCCCCACCACATCCGCCATCATTTTTTCTTTTGGAAATTTTTTGATAACCAAAGAAAGTTGTTGTTTTGAAAAAGAATCAGTATTTTTCCCTTGTACGAAATGTTTTTATAGATTTTTAAGCATGAGATTATTAAAATTAAAATGAATTAAATTTTTAAATTTAACGAACTTCCTACACAATTAAGATTGATTAGTAACGTAGTAGTGCAATTTAAAAATCAGCTTACCCAGTACCTTTTATCGTTGCAAAAATAGTTTTCGTGTTATTATTTCATGTTTTAATAACAGTGGTTAATAAATTAATAAATAACTATATTTATAAAAAATAAATAAATAGTATTTATCTCATCAAATGATTGAATATCCTCTTGATTTAGATTTTTTGTTTTCTTGAAATCTTCAATTATTCAATGCAATATTTTTGAAATAAAATTGGGAAGGAGCTTGTAGAGAACAAGTTTGGAAACGCTGATCTACATAACAGTAAAAAAACTAATTAAAATTTCACAACTTTTTGTTAAACAAAAATTCGGGCGTTTTTTCCTTATTTTAATTTGGTAAAAATGCCCGATTCTTTTTCGGGCCTAAGTTCCAAATTTTTTTTTTCGGGTCTTTCTTTCATTTCAAATATTTGGACAAAAAACCCGACATTTTTTGGCACAAACACCCAAAAACATGACAAAACCACCCGAAATTTGGGGCATTTTTTCCAAGGAATTAATGCCTTATTTTGTATGGAGAATTTCGGGCTTTTTTACCTTTTTTTTTCGGGCGTAAGTTCATCGGGCGTAAATTCCGGGAGTCATGATAATACACATCCGCAAAAACGTCCAACAGTACGCACTAAAGAAACAATTGCTCCTGTGCAGCGTTGTATTGAGGAGGACCCAAATGAGTCGATTCGCAGAAATTTTGATGCCGAGAATTGATCGTAGAGAATGCGCCACATTTGAGCCAGCCGTTACCACCACATGCCCAAATTCAGATTTAAACACTTATAGCATAAAATTACCTTTCTAATAAGGCAAGTTTTCAGTTTGAAATAACATACTTATCAATATTTTATTTCAATTTGAGGATCTATACTCCTAAACACCATTTTTCTTTGTAATGCTGCTTATATGGCAAAAAAAAAGAATAATAATTTCGCATTTCATGGTTGTATAAATTAAAAATATCCTTCTGGTTTGAAGGATGTTATGACATTTTTTGTTGACAAAACTTTGGAATATCATTTAATGTTCTGATAAATTATTATGATTAAGGTTATGTGCATTTAGTATGGTTTTTAATTTAATTTCATTTTCATTTCATGAATCCTTGAAATGCAATGAATTGCTCTTTTTGTTCATTGCATTAGAATTCACATATTAAAGTCATTATCTCTTTTTTAAAATTGCTCATACTTTTATATTTTCAAAATGTTAGCTTTTTAAATAGTCCCTACGATTCAGAGAAGATGACTTCCTGTGTTGCCTTAGTTCTTTCGGTAAAAAGATTGTGAATTCATTATCTGGTGTAACCTTCTGAGAATATCTTTGATGAACATAACCGTCCATAGTCTACTCTAACAATCTTGATAATATTTTCAGAAATATATTTTTTTTATATCATCTAAAATGCCGTTGTTTATAGTCCGTTAATCATCCACTAAAACAATGAAAATATTGCTTGGTTAGAAAAAAAAAAACAATTCCACAAGTAAGTTCAAATACTCGTACTTCTTAAGATTTTTAGAAAAGATTTTTAATTTGTTTTTATTTTCATAAAAATTTAAAAAAAAATAATATTTACAAGGGAAGAAAATAGCTTTGCTAATTTTTTCCACATTTCGGCTTAAGTATTAATATTTTTTGCTTTATTTTATTAACGAACCACCAAGTAAAATTTGCTCAGTGGAATACAAGAAACAAACGTGGTGGCACACATTGTTAAAAAAGCACCGAATGTGCCCCACTTATTTTTACTCTAATAAAATCTGGGAAACTTTTGACATAATGACTATATGTACACAAAAAAAAAAAAGGAAAAATAAACAAAAATGAATCAACATAAAGGAATGTACATAAAAATTATTCTCTAATATTAAGGTATGATTTGCCAAGAAATGAGCTTTTGGTGAACTATTTACATCAGGATTTAAATGAGCGCGTGCTTTTTTCGTTCCTAAGGTGGTAGAAAACTAAGAGTGCAGAGGGCCCAGAAGTGCGGTTGCGGAGTCCTAACTTATTTGCATGAGTTCTATGTACTTATATTATTTTCTATAAGTCAAACAATTAAAATCTGCTTAATCAGTGCTGTACGGTATAAGATTTTAATCCCAACCATGTGATGTGGGCACCCAGACCTTCTCCCAAACTGGTTTCCACACACGCTTCCATTCTTGCACTTTCACTTCCTTCCAAACGGGCACCTTTTTGGACACCCATTCTTCCTTCCAGGCTTCCTTCTTCTCGGTTACCCAAGCTTGCTTTTTCTCAGTGCGCCATATTTGTACCTTTTCCTCAACCCATGTTTCGCGCTTCTCCTTGATCCAGACCTGTTTCTTCACTGTCTTCCACACTTGAATCCATTCTTCTTTCCATTCAAGTTTTTTCTCTGTTTTCCATGCCTCTTTCTTTTCCGTCTTCCAAGCCTGTACTTTCTCAGTCTTCCACTCCTGTTTTTTCTCTGTCTTCCACTCCTGTTTCTTTTCAGTGCGCCAGATTTTCTTCCACACCGGCTTCCAGATGAGTTTCTTGCGCCAGAGATCGTGACTGGTATACTCCCAGCCCTCGTGATCCTTACCCAGGAACTTTTCGCCAGGTATGCCCATCTTCACCCACTCGGGTACGAACATTTTCTTCCACTCAGGTACTTGAACTTCACGCCACACTGGCACTTGAATCTCTTTCCAGATGGGCACCTGTACTTCTTTCCAGATGGGCACTTGAACTTCTTTCCAGATTGGCACTTGAATTTCACGCCACACGGGTTTGTTGATTTTCTTCCATTCAGCCACCTTTTCTTCCTTCCAGATAGGCACTTCACGCTCCTCGATATGTGGTTTTTTGACAACTTTCCAATCAGGTACTTTTACTTCTTTCCAGATGGGCACTTGTACTTCCTTCCAAATGGGCACTTGGATCTTCTTCCATTTGGTCTCATAAGCTTCCTTCTTGACTGTCTTCCACTGTTGTACCCAGTCTTCTTTCCACACGAGTTTCTTCTTCCACACACCAGAAGGCGGATGAGCAAAGGCCAAGCTTATAATGAGCGCACAGCTGGCGCTTAGCAGCTGTTTGAGAGAAATAAAGAGAAGAATTTAGCAAAATTAAGTTTTGGAATATTTAGAGAATTTTTAAGGATTCTTCCACAAAAAATTAAAGCAAATCGAGGAAAGATTACAAGGACCATATAACTGTAGTATCGAAGTAAATCCACAATGCAGTTTGAGGTTTGGAAAACAACTTAGATTATAGCAATTTAGGTCTTTGAGATATTATAACTTATAACTTCGCGGCCATTTGAATTAAACGTAGTTTTCGAAAGTTTTCAAATGAAAACATTTCCAAAATGTTTTTTACGTATTTGTGTCCGTATAAAGAACTCAAAATCTTCTCATGGCTTCGGTCCTTTATTTAACATAGATCCTTAATTAAAACATAGAATTATCTCTTGTAACCACTGATATAAATTTTCGTCCTTTTTTAGAACAATTTAAAGTGCAATTCTTTGCAAAATTTTTAAAAACGCGTAATCCATGTTCGGTTATTTATTAACGGTTCGGTATTAATCACTGTTTTTTTATCATTTCTTAAAATGTCCTGTTTTGAATTATGCAACAACACTACATATGAAAATTCAACAAATAATACACCCACCAGTAACTTTAGGGATCCCATGATTTGAACCCCGTTCGCCGCAATTAAAAGCGAAAACTATTCAACACACAAGAGTTGGTCTACCTCCGTTGAGGTCTTTTAATCACACTAGCAACATTTCTTCATATGCACATCTATTTATATTTTGGAAAAATAATCAGCAACAATGGCAAAATAACAGACGAAGCGACGTTAGCGTTAACGTAGCTGTTGCTGTTGTTGTCAGCGATGCAATTCGATGGATGACAACAACAACAACACCAACAACAACAACGACGACGACGACAACAAAATAACAACCGAAAATTTTTGAATACTGGTTAAAGCGCGCTAAACTCATTATGTGCAAAAGCACCGGCACACAACAGAAACATCAACAACAACATCAGCAGCTGAGAACTCAACACAGCAACAACAACAATTGCCACTGGTTACATGCATTTTTTTCTATACAAATTCACCATGCAAACTTTATTAAAAAGTGATGAGCAACAAACCACTAAAACCCAACTTTGAGGCTGAAAGTAAAACTGGCTCCATACTGGCCAAAAGTCGAAAAACAAAGAGCACCGCAAACAATACTTTGGGCAGAGAGTGGAATAGATTGTTAAAAAGTGAGAGTGAATTTGAAATTGGAAAATTTTAATTGAGAGAAGATGAGAAAATTGCTAGTGGCTCCACAAAAAGCCTTCAACTGCGACTAAATCTTCAAATGCGTAACATTGAGTTGGCAGCGTATGAGCTGAAAACACTTGGGCTTCATGAAATGAAACGCGCAGGCGCAAAGGCCACTGCCATTGCACATGCAGGATTACAACACAGACTGATAGAGTGTCGGTTGCATGCCACAAGTGTGCATATTTTTATTGGAAAATGTTGGGGTTTTACGTGGAGCTAATTTATAGAATTCTGTGTTTTCTTTAATATACCGTGTAAGCTATATTTCTGTAAATATGTGCTGTTTGTAATATTTCATTGAAAAGTCGTTTTTTCCAATTAATTCTTCTGACTGGTATTTTTTTGGTATTTTCCTTTTCTTGGTATTTCCTTAAACATAACGTAATTTTTATATTTGGTCGCTTCATAAAGAATATTTATATATTTTCCAAGAGCGTAGCCAGAGGGGGGAATTTCCCCCCCTCCACCCTTAATCTGAGATTTTTTATATAATCGATGGCTTTAAAAGTAGTTTCTATATGGAATTCCTTTCTATTATGTGGTATATGTGGTTTTTCATTTTTCTTTGAGGCTAGATATGATAAAGATATGAATGATATGGTAAAAAGAAATTTATAAGGTCTTGCCGCCTAATTTTCATCCTACATACGACCTTGATATTTACCCTCTGGGAAAGGGAAACATTCCCAGATAAAAAAAAAATATTCCATAGAATGTGGGAAGCATTCCCTTTCGTTACACACTCAATTTTTTTAAACACACGCTGTCTAAAAAATGAATATGGATATCCTCGAAATTGTCTTAAAAACTAATGAAGAAACAACAGCAAATAAATAAACAACTACAAATTGTTAGCCTGGCTGGGATTCGAACCTGGGACCTCTTGGCTGGCAGTCAAACACGCTATCTACTCGACTATCGAAGCTGCCTTATTATTCGCGATTTTATTATTGGAAATAAATTGAAATTGAAATTACCCTAAAACAAGAAAAAGTTTCCACATGCATTCCTTAAGATGCGGATTGGAAACAATATCAATTTTAAACTTCCCATAATATTCCAAAAGATACGATGAGGAATGTCAATACGATACGGCATTCTTTGTTAATATTTCCAAAATATATACCTTGCCATATATTTGGGAAACAAATTAAGTTTGACTTCAGGACATTGTTTTTTGTTTGAAGTGGACTAAAGACAATTCTTTTGTCGCGTCATCGCTTCTTATGCTCTTTCTGATAAATACTCAACTGTTAAGTTAAAAAAGGCATTTTGCATTAAACCCAAAACATGTAGATCTGGTGTATCAGATGTAATGTGGTTAAGGTCCAGGTTAAGTGGGTGAACTATATACATACTTTATCATGAAATACATTTAGTGGAAAGAGACAAGCTTTCAAAGCAAGCTTTCCAATAAAGGGTGTACTTTTCTACTACAAGTACAGTCAACTGCAATAGCAAATCCTCATTGTTTGTGAATTTGTACTCATATCATGAATATGATGAATATGATACTCAACTTTTATCATGAATATGACGTATTTTTATGTCAAATTTAAATACTTTTTCCGTTCGCTCTAAAGCTTTCTTATAAGTTTCTTATACGTCATATCTCCTCTACAAAGCCCTATATTAAGCTAGTCCTTGCATAAAACAAACATTTTTTTTTGCCTAATACAACAGAAGATAAACAAACCCGCACAAACCGCCATCGTCATGCCAACATAAACATCATTGTTCATAAAACTGTCATCAGTCACAAAACACGCACATCAATCTACATTCCATGGAGCAGCAGAGCTGCGCATTCGTTACATCAGCTCCTCTGCGGACGCTCCAGTAACTGACACTCAGCTACCCGTATCCATGAGCAAAAGAAGCACACAAAGAGTGAGTGATAAATTTCACTCTCGTTTTCAAACGACCTCCGCGGGTAGAGGAGGGCTGTACTTTGTATGACTGTGCTTTTGTGTGTGTGTGTGTGTGTGTGTGAAGCTGTTGTAGTTTGACTGACTGCGTTTTATTACCATTGCTTAAAACAACTATTTTTTTCTCTTTTTTCATGCCCATATTCAATGAATAAAACTAAAAAGTACGCAATGCACGAACGAGTGCTGGAAACAATGTGCGCCACACGTTAATTCAACTCGTACTTGCATCCGACCTAGTTTTAGTTGTTTTGGAAGGAGCATTCAAAAGTGGAACAAACCAAATTCCATTAATTGCATTATTGCAGCATTGCTCGAATCTCCGGCAATAAAAACTATTAATAGTGGGGCGGCCAGATAGATAGATAGATGCACTTGCAGTGCATTGGCTTAAAATGCATTCCAATGTTGTGTCTATTAGCACGATTTGTTGCAGACAACAACAGCAACGTTTGTTGATAGCCAAATATTTGAATGTTGCCAAGAAGCACAGCGTAACTGAGAGGCGTCTATTTTTCGTATAATTGACAGTACAAACTGGAGTTGTTGTTGTTATTGATGTTTATTGCAGGTTTATTTGTTAATTTGCCATTCATTGGTAATGACAAGACAAGCTGCAGTAAAGATTGACAACAATTTGCAACATTCGCTTATTTGTTGCAAGAGTGACACAACTCAAAATTTTAAACAAAAATTCTGTGGTCACAAGGAATAACAGCCTAACTCAAAATATCGTAAAAACGGGATGTTTTATTTTCCTTACCTCGTCTGTTTCCCGGTAAAAAAGCAAACTGGTATTTATGCAAAATGAAAGGACATTCATGTATCTATAAGTTCCATGTTCGATTGTTCCATTAACTTCTAGGAAACAGACGAGGTAAAGAAAATAAAACATCCCGTTTTTACGATATTTTGAGTTAGGCTGTTATTCCTTGTGACCACAGAATTTATCTCTCACATTGTATCTCCTTAAATGTACATTCTTTAAATGGGATAACGAGAAAGCTTCTAGAGTAATGATGCTTAAGCTCTAGTTGAACGAATCGAATAAATGTAAATTTTTTTCATGTTAATCTTAAAAATGTTAGATTCGTAAGAAATGCGGTAAGTTTAAAGCATAGTAGTATGGTCTAGCAGAGGTTCGAACCCGGGGCCCCTCAGGAGGTCTGGAGCAAAATGGTGGACGTTATTCGAAAAAAACAATTTTGAGGTAAAAAATATCGACTAAAAGTCGGCAAATTGTAACTGAGTTTATGAGATATCAAAAAATGTGTAAAATAATAAATTTAAAAAAATCTCAGCAATAAATTGAGAAGTTTTTTTTTTTAAACCTAGATACCAGCTCAACAAACGTGATTATTAAAAAAAAAGCGCTTAAATTTTTGAAGTGTTCACAAGTACTTTATATCAACTGAAGATGCGTTTTGTTGACATTTTATAAATTTCGGACCAGACATCCGGTGTTGACAAAAAAAAAATAAAATCTGTTTTGTATATTCGCTCAAAGCTATAGAATATTTATGAAAATATTAGGCTAGTTTCTTGGTTCATTCACTTTGAATATATCTACTCGAATGAAGTAAATTTCAACTTTTGCGGCGTGTTATTGTAAAGTTTATCGTCCTGACAAGGAACACAAACCAGAAGGAGCACATGCTTAAAATATTTGCATTTTAATGAACGAATTTAACATACATTTCATACTTCCTGCAACAAAATTTGAAATGTGTTTCCTTATTTCCTTGGGAAAATCGTAACGAAAACCCTCCACCACATATAGCAACAGAAAAAGAAATAATAAAAAACAAATTAATGAAAAACCAGTAAAACTTACAATTAGAAAAAAAAATAAATAAAATCCAGCGAGTCAGCGTCAAACTAGCGCCATCACCAACCAACCTATACAATTATTGCATCACAACATCAGCGTCACACATGCGCACATCTCAACACCCATACATAGCGCATGACAAGCAATTGAAACGGCCTTCAGGTACGCAGGTATCGCAAAACTTGACTTATCTGTGCGAATCACCTTTTAAGACGTTTCAAAAGACCAACCAAAAACAAAAAAAAAAAAAAAAAAAGAAATACAGATAAAAACCAAAAATTGGGCACAAAAGAAGCAACATCAAAAAATACCAAAGTTAAAAAAACAATCAAAATTGAATAAAAACAAAACCATAGCCACATAAATGGACAACGACACAATTTAAATTCCATCTTCGCACAAAACTCTACAGTAATAATGCTGCAACCATTTAACGGACTCAACTGAACTGTGATTATTATGGTTGGTATTGTTGTTGCTGCTGCACGAAGTGCAACCTAAGATATGGAAGCAACAGCAACAATAACAACAATATTACAGTGAAATTTAGCGACCGAGTGTTGATTACATAACCAGCTGCAATTTTTAGCTCCTGGCTGGATGGCTGGACACAAGATGAGCAGATACTCAACAGTTGCATTATTAACCACAACTATTGTTGTTGTTGTTGTTGTTGTTGTTGCTGCTTAAGACAACATATGCTCAGTGCAACTACACTTGGTTGTTTTTTATTGTTAATGGATTTTTCTTATTAGTGCAGCAGATTTATAGATGTTACCTAATAATTCAAAGTTAAACAAAACAATTTACTCAAGTCAACTCCAACCAAATGCACAGAGTCATCCATAGAGTTGGTGGGAGTTTTTTTTTTTTATCACTGCCATGAGTTGGAGTTGTGTTGAGAAGGAAGTGCATATAAAATATGTATTGTCAATAATTAATCCACACCCAAGGAAAACTTCAACTCCACTGTTTGTTTGTGACCTGCTGTTGCACTCTTGGCTGTCTTATTAATTCTGGCATTTGACAGCTTGTAATTCACATAAACGGAAGGAAAATGTTGTGTTTATTAGAAAAATAAACTTGTTTTAAAAATTCATAGCAATAACGTTTTAGGACTTTATGATTTTGAGGGAACAATTTTCGAAATGCACTATTTTACTTAATACTTACCCAGCGGGGAAAAAAGCACTCCAAAAGGCCTTTTGGAGTGCTTGCAAGTCAGCTGAAAGCGCTGACCCTACGTATGACACACCGTTGTTATTTTAACATTACATGTCATTGGAAAAAAGCACTCCAATTTAGCTGACTTTGGATTGCTTTAAAGATTTGGAAAACTTTGGGTCAGCAGTTCGTTGCATTCTTTTTGATTTTGTCTACCTCAAAAAGAGAGCTGCAGAGAAGGAGAGAGATTTTTAATTTTATCGAAAATAAGGGTTAGATTCGCAACCATCGATACTGCTTCAAAAGGCCTTCCTTAGACATCTTTGGGTCAGCAGTTCCTTTTTGTTTTGAACAAATCAATGTAAAATCTGCATTTTTTCTGAAATAATTACTACATCAATGTTTCCATTTTCAAAACAATTCAATTTTAATGGTTTTTGATTGATTAAGTAAATCAATTATTAATTAAAAATAAATTAGAGATAAGTAAAGATAAAGTAAAAATAAATTACTTACTTAAGAAATTTACCTTGCAAAAAAACACCTATTTTCAAAACTTGTTTACAGGCGCACTTGCATCAAACAACTGATTATTTGCATACCACGCGGTTTTTTTCTTTGTTCGTTTTTTCCGTTGTTCGTTTTTTTTCTTGTGTCCGTTACTGAGCGCTCTCAGTGTACTGTTCGCTTGCACAACAACAAAAATACGTGCTGACGTTTTGCTCCTGTAGGAAGCTGCTGACATGCCGGCCCGTTGGGTATGAACGGGTATGGGCACCACTACATTTAAAGCTTTTGTGTTGTTTCTACGTTTGTCTTTTGCGTTTGATTTGTTGTTGCGTTTTGTGTTGCTGCATAAGTCTTTGCTCTCAATTCTTGCTCTCACAGCTCCCAGAGCACTCTCTGCCCATAGCTGCTTATGAACATTATTTTAGTGGAAACATACCCGGAGTTCTCTAACGGAAATTCATTATATAACTATTTTTGAATTTATGAAAAAATTACTACCTTTTTCTTTTAAATAAACTCGGATGATTTTTAGGTAAGAGTAGCTTGAACTCAATATAATAAAATAAATCGAATAAAAAAATCTGTGAAATAATCTCATTGCAAAATCGTTTCCCAGCTGTGTTTAACTGTTCGATATAAATTCACCATCTTTATATAATTATTGCATCTTACGTGTCTTCACATGTTCTTTCTTATGGTGATTTTGGTCATTTAATATTATTTTTCTCTGACCGACCTTTATCCAATCGTATTATACCGCCGCACTCACGACTATTTAACTCCGCCATTTTTGATTTTATATAAAAAAATATGTGTTCTGTCAAGTGCCGCATTGGAAAAAATATTCGAATACACTCATTAAATTTTTTCAGATATTTGAGTTTTGGAAAGTGAAACCCTGGCATTTGGCACTTGTAAAGTATTCATGCCAATCAAACTAGTTTTTGTGTATTTATAGATTTGCCATTTTATCAATTGGAACGTTTTACTCCCGAACAATTTGATTTTTGTTAAATGTTGATTTTTCGAAGCAAATTTCCTTCAGCGATGAGGCCCATTTTGCGCTAGGTAGTTACGTGAATAAGCAAAATTGCCATATATGGGGCTCTGAAAATCCTCAAGCGATTGTGGAGAAGCCGATTCTTAACCGAATTTTTTTTGGCCTAAAATTGAAGATATGTATCTGGACGATAAGTGGTTTCAACAAAATGGGGCCAGAAGTCACACAACAGCACCAATTAGGGCTTTGTTGCAACTGAAGTTTCCAGAACGACTACACGGAGAGAAAAAAATCAATGCTTGAATCAAGCAAATAGGCTATCAGTTTGTACTCAAGGGTAAATTTCTCAATTCAAGCATTATTTTGCTAGAATTGAGCAAATTTAAAACACATGATATTAAGAAAAAAAAATGCTAAATTCAAGGAGCATTTTCTTAAAACCAAGAATATTTTTTCTATATTCAAGACTAATATTTGCTTGAAGTGAGAAAAATTTGCTTGATTCAAGCACTGATGTTAACGGCACAGTAATTACTGTTTTCTACAGTAAATTGACTGCTCATACAGTACGACAGTCATTTTTTTAAATATCAAGTAATTTCAATGGCCGGACAAAAATATAAAGTTTTTTTAGAAAAATTTACTAAAATCACATTTGTAATATCTCTGTTCTTCTCATAATTTTGCCATCTCTGGAATGTATTGCAAAATGGAACGCTGTATTGAGAACTATGCAAATTATAGCTTATACATGGTTAGCACCAACAACCGTACAATTCCAAAGAAACCATTTTGCTCTTTTAGGAAGATCTATGTACGGTCATTTAGATGAATAATATCTAAAATTCTTAATTTTTTTTTAAATGTATTAAGTATCCAAATATATTTGTTACGTTTGTATATTATAAGCCGTATTCATAAAAATATTTTAAAATAGCTTTAAAACGTTCAATAGTTAAAAAGCTTTTTAATGTTAGAAAATCTTTTAATAGCATGTTCAAACCGAGCATTTAATTATGTTAAATCAATTTAATGAAGTTAAATCGATAAACGAGTTCTCAAATTAAGTTCTAATGAAGTTATATGTATACAATTGTTGTTGGAAATTTATCGTGTAAAATGCTTTGACACGTTTCAAAACTCGTTAAATAACTGGTTTGTGTTCTTGCTAACGTCAAAAAAGCTTTTTTTGCTTTTTAAACGCAGCCAAATCTGAAAAGAGCTTTTTAATTTGAAGTTTTTAATGTAAACAAATAAATTCTTTTACAAATTTTTCTTAATTATTTGACAAATTTATTTGAATTTTTTTTATTTATTTTTATATTTTTTAATAAACAATTTATTATTTCTTTCAAAATATAAACAAATAAACTGACATTTTGAAACTAGTTAAACCAGTATGAACGATCATGTTAAAAAAAGCTTTTTTCGAATAACGCGTTAAATGAAGTCGGTTTGAACATGCTATAAAACTTTCGATTTGAAGTGGGATGAGTGTAAATAATGGTTTGTGTATTAGATAAATTCAATGACTTTATATCAGTGATCATCAAAGCCTATGCCCGCGGGCATTTAAGCTTTTGTGCTTAAAAGCTTTCTGTATACATATTAACTCACGGACGAGCACTGAACTGCGTCAGTATCTATTGAAATTTCATGCAGAACAAACCTGCGGCACATGCATGCTTGTTAGATTGTTTTTTTTTTGCTGCGCATACGCAACTTATGCTACACTCAAAAAAATACAAGTTTTTGCTATTTCTATACAAAATGTCGTCTCTACTTGAATGGGAGTTGCAATTCTTTTATGCAGAACTTATTTTTTCTGAACCTCAATGTATGATTTAATTAAATCAAAAACGAAAAAAACCTAAACAATTAAAAAAAACAACAAAAAAAAAGACACAGTTTCGTATAGTTAGTATTGACACTTCTAAATAAAAATTTAATTTTAAAAATTTAAATTAAATTATAAAATTAACCTTTACTATTTTGAAGTTTTCTCCTTTTTTGTAACAGTGCATAAAAAAGTGAATGTTAACATGTTTCTTCGATATGAATTATGTTATTATGAACAGTAGCAAGCATACGTAAATCGCAAAATTTAAAATTAAAAATTAAAAACATTTCCCCCTCACGCCTCTCCCATAGATTTGTAATACACCAGATGAAAATTTTCTCCGGCGTCACTGAATAATCAAACAAGCGAACCATCGTCTTGCATGAAAGCTGGACTGAGACTCAAGTAGTATTTTTTTCCAGAGCAAAGCTTTCAATGAGCTTTTATACATAAACAAAGTATGCTTGTATAGAGTTTGATGACCACTGCTTTAAATTCATTTGTCACAATTTCGTCAACACTTTGATATTTTAACATCAAAAGTTTTTCAAAGCTACGCTACCCTCTGCACAAAAAAATTGTAATTTTATTGTGTTTTTCGTAAATATTTTTAAATGTTTTGATAAATTTTCTTGTCAAATATTTTTAATTTTTTGGTTTTACATATTTTGCAAAATTTATATTTTGAATTATTTTAATAATATTTGACAATATTTGTGTTCAAATGAGAACAAATAATTTTAGAAATGCTTTGTGAGGAGTTTATAGCATGTTTTAGCCATTTTTAAAAATAAACAAACATTTTCAAATATTTTTTGACTATTTGTTTGTTTTTGATATATTTTAAAATTATTTTATATATTTTTGACAAAATTTATGCTCTGATGAGAACAAAGGTGTTT
This sequence comes from Pherbina coryleti, assembly GCA_943735915.1. Classification (NCBI taxonomy): domain Eukaryota; kingdom Metazoa; phylum Arthropoda; class Insecta; order Diptera; family Sciomyzidae; genus Pherbina; species Pherbina coryleti. Next base: position 2,925,473 of record OX030950.1, on the reverse strand, counting down.
ATTTAAGTTTTCAACAATTTTTAAAATTATCTCATTTATGAAGCATTTTAAAGATGTTTTTAACGCTATTGAACGTTTATGAAAAATGTTTTTCAATTTTTTTCTTATGAAGACTTTATAAGATGTTTACAATTTCCCAGTGGCGAAAGTATTCTTTGAAGACGTTGGCTTTGTAGCCGTCGTTGAGGACACCGGAGTAGCAATGCTGATTTTTTGCTGGACCTGTATTCATAAATTCAGCACGCTCTTTTTTAAAAACTCTCTCTTTTCAATAAAATTCCTGCTCTTTGTTGCTCAATTAAATATTGCCAGACGCAATATTTTGAATATTTTTATGCTGTTGAAGCGGCAAAATAATGTAAATGTTGCAATGGCAATATTAAATTGAGCAACAAAGAGCAGGAAATTCATTGGCAAGAGAGAATTTTTTTTGTCTGTCAATAGAAAATCAAAATATTTTGGAAAGAAGAAAAATTTTAATAAAAGTGAAATTATAAATCAATTCAAAAATTCTTAAACCTTTAGAAACAGAAAGTAAACAAAAATGAGTAAGCAATTGCGTTATTTAGTTAATTAAAAAAAAAAAAATAAACCTAAAACGTTTAAATTATAACAAAAAAACAGTGTGTGGCAGCAAAGGCAGCGGCGGTATAAATGCCAGTGGCAGTATTAATATCTGTGGCAGTGGTTGCAATGGTAGCGAAGGTAATAATTTCGATTTTTGTCAAAAAGAAGTCGCAGAGACATCAAGAAATGGAAAACTTGCTGCTTTATTTCAAAAACATAGAGTAAGTAGAAGATTATAAAAGAAAAGAAGCCTTTGAAGAATTTTCAAGCAATTATAGAAGGATTGTTTGGTATGTAGAAACATGTTTTTTGTAATTGTAATTTTATTCAAGTTTTTGTAAATATTCCAATAAAGCTTTATTACATTCTTTATATTAACAAAATTACTAAAATCAAAAAGTCACATTTAATAGCTTTCATTCTATCATATTTTGAAGATATTAAGCAAAGTCCTTTATTTTATTTGCAGAGGCTACTTCTGGTGAAAACCATAATAAAAGCGATTTTATAAAAAATTTTCTAACAACTAACAAACTAACAAAAAACAAACTTCGTAAATAGGATTACAGGGCCAAGAACTAATGATTGTTTTTAAATCTTTTCAATTATCATTACATAATCCGTACCTGATTTAAATAAATAGAAAAATAGTTAAAAAATGAATTTAAAAATTGAATTTATTAAAATTAATTAACTTCTCATAAAATTAAATAGCGAACCAAAACATACAAATAAATATAACTCATGTAAAAAAAATAAAAAGGTCGTCTTTTCATTTATTGTTAAGTCATGACATGATTGTTAAAAGGAGTCCACAAATATTACATTCATTAGAAAAATGTAAGCTATTTTATGCATTCTTTCATGTAACATAATTTTTAAACAAATATTCCATGCATGAAAACACATACACTATTTCATGTATTATTTCCTGCTGGGTTATTTGATGTATTTTTCCTGCTGGGTTATTTAAATTCAAGCAGCGGAGAAACAAAATGGAATTAGAGAGCGGCGAGAGGGATTAGGCATGAAAGGGGAGAGGTGGAATGAGCATAAATTAAAGAGAGCATGATGAGGCAGAAAACGAGAGCACGGTTTTAAGCGAACGCGTACATTTAGCAAGACGTGGATCTCATCCGTCCTCGAAGACGTGGCGGAGTATAGTCTTGCAAGACGTTTTGCTAATTTGTTTGAAAATGTCTTCGAGGACCGTTATGGAAGTGGATTGATCCGTCGTCTATGACGGATCCAGTGTCTTGAAGACGGCATCAAAGACGGATCGATCCATTCGCCACTGGGTTTTTATGAATACAGCCGATATAATAAAACAATTATATAAAATTTTGCGTTTTTATTGATTTTTATTCGTTTTAGTTATACAGTAATTCCACAGTAATTTTTGTTCCAATTCTCAGTAATTTTGCACCAAAAACAGTAATTTTTCGTGCCCAACACAGTAATTTCAACAATTTATGTTAACATCACTGGACTCAAGTCACAATTTGCTGAAAACTAGATTAATTTTCTTGATTTGAGAAATTGATTATCCTTGAATTGTGAAAAATTTGCTTGATTCAAGTAAAGAATTTAATAAAAACTATAATAATTTGCTTGATTCAAGTAAACAATTTTCTTATTACTAGAAAGTTTTGTTTGATATTAGAAACTTGATTTTTTTATTATAATGAAAGATGTAGGCATAAGCGATTATAAAAAAATACTCGAATATACTATATATATCTTGTAGACGCTTACATGTTTCCAAATAAAGTAACAGAAAATACCTGTGCCTTCAAACCATGTCATAGATTTACAAACTGCATCATCTTAAACATATTTTCATGTTAACATGTTGTGAATTATAAGCATGCCAATATAAGTTGACAACTAACAACTAACAATTTGTGACAACTAAAATAATTCTCTGCGATTGCTTAAATTAAAAATATATTTTGTTGTATTTTGTTCTTGTTTCAAGCAATAATTTATTATACTCATATTTAGAAATAAGTGCTCATTATAAATTTATTTTTCTTAATTTCAGTTTTTTTGTGCTTGATTTGAGCAAATGAGGCTTAATTTTAAATTTTCTTAGATGAAGTAAAATATTTGCTTAATATAAGAGTATTATTTCTCTCCGTGATCAAGAAAGCTTGTTGCGGCATCTCTAAATCTTCGTCGATAGAACTCATATCTGAGATTAATTTTGCTTCGTACACCTTAGGACCACCTTAGTACTCGTATTCAAGCTATTAGACTCGTGCTGTCAGGGGAGTTCAGTTTTTTTTTTAACTAGTCAATAAAAGGATTTAGGTATTAAGATGTTACGTTGAACTTAATTTCCAAACTGTGATAAGTAAAACAATTTGGTAATAAATATGCTTAGTTGATCGCCAATATGTCAAAGTCAATGCTTATCGAACTGGTTGCATAGCCTCGAAGCTGTTAAAATTTTTTTGACTTTTATGACCGCCTATTATAATGATTCATAAAGCAACATTTAAGTGCTTAAAGATAAAAAGTGATATCTTAATTTAATGATTGAAACCGGCATGTTTTCCCAAATATTTTTTGCATAATATTGGGAGCTGTTAAAATTTTTTTGATTGACGTAATAAGTATTAAAACTGTGAATATGAAGGCAGTTCATTTGAATGAAATTAACTGTTGAAATTACACTAAAATGATCATTAGCTGCAATTTCCCAAATTTTGTCAATGAAAATTATAGGTTGTTAAAGGTTTTTTGTTTTTATTCGAATGAACAAGGTTCGGCTATGTTTTTTTTTCATATAATTTATTATTAAATATCAACTGATAGCGCCATAGCGTTACCAAAAAGAGTGCTATTTTGCTCTGAAAAAGTTGCTACGTGAAACGTCAAAAAAGTTATAGTGCTGAAGATGATGCTTCATGTTCTTAATATTAGAACTGCTTTGAAAGGTATGTTGATGTTGGAACACTCAACAGTTGTGACAAAATAGTGTTAAATATGTTGCTCCCTAATCATTTTTTAGAACGCAACCAAGAAAAAGATATGCAATCACAACTACTGCAAGAGTTGTCTTCGCTGAATGCAGCCATTGCAATTTTAAGTAGCCATATTTTCAAATAGCATTAAACTCGCTTAACAGAGGTATTAAATTTCACTGTTTCATAGCTTGATTGCTATGAATGATATCCATCAAATAGCAATAAGGAAAAGGAATAATTTTCTGTTGTAAATTATTGTATTGTTGCATTTAAAAGAATCAATCTTATATGCTAATATTTTTTATCAATAAACTTAAACTTAAACTTAAAACTTAAAAGAAACATGAATAACAATTGAAATTAAACACATGAAGGTTAATTTTTTAAATTGTATCTATCTATCTTCTATCTATATTAATAAAAATAATTTTCTGTTTGTTTGGACATTGTCATTTTGACACCAAAAACATTCACATATTTTCAAAATTGCACAAACTTTTAGTACAACGTCTTTTTTTAATAACATCGTTTTCTAAGGATAACAAGAAACTATCAGAAATTCGTATGTTTTACTTTCCATGCAAATAACTCCGTTACTTTTAAATATATTTCATTTAATTTTTTTCGTTGATATATTCAATTCAAGCACTTAAAAAATTATTTGAAGGGTACCGTTAGCTTAGCGTATATGTATTTAATATTTTTTAAAAAAGGTCCAAAATATCGACTTTTTATTTAAAAAATGGCACAAAGGCTGCTTTTGTTGTTAAAATATTAAAAACTCAAAATTGCATTTTTGACTACCTTTAACATAATATAGAGTTTAATAGCAAAAATCGTTTCAGTTTTAAGAAAAATATTATTTCCTGTTTCTGTTATCAATAAATAAGACCCACTCCAGCGATTTTTTAAAGAATAATTTTTTTATTTTTTATTATTTTATTCTTTTTATGTAATAGTTAAGCTCCAATAATAATTTTCTGTGAAAAAATTATATCAATATCTTTCCATAAAAATTTCTTATTTTTTATCATAATTCTTAATTTCGAAAATTTTTGCTACCTAAATAGAATTTTATCTTCAACACTTTTCGTTAAAGTTGATTTTTTGCATATTTCCATACATTTTACCTCAAAAATATTTTTTTTTTTTTTTTTGGCATTTGTTAATTGAAGCACCAAGAGCAACAATCGGATAACTCCACTTTTGAAAATTTTGAGATAAATAAAAAAACATCATAAAAATAAAGAATAAAGGGACTCAAGTCTATTACAAAAGTGCATATCCGCAGTAGCAATATACTTTTTAGCCAAAGTAATGACATCTTCATACTTTTTTGGGTCTAGGGGAAGGCTGCGTCTGTATAGACAATTTTTTTTTGCACATATGCTTTTAATTCCATTTCGTAAGTCGTTTATGTCCCATGATGATTAATAGAAGCTGATATAGAAGTAATACATTTCCTTCCTTGGCATAAAAAAATCTTCGATATTTTGAAATGGTCCATTTTATCTTTTCTTTGTTAGTCACAGTTTTCTTGTAGAATGCACCCAAGCTGGCCTTAAAATCAAATATCTCGTTGTTGGTAACTGATATGGCATTAAATTTTTTGGAACAATTTAATTCCACCGCCTGAACTAGGATAATTTTTATCCGCCGAAGAAAAAGAAAATGGCGACCGATTTTGTAACCTCTAAATCGATTTTTTTTCAAATGGCCGCCATTTTGTTTTTTTTTTCATCGGATAAAAATTATCAGTTCAGGAGGTGGCCACTTAAACAAGGATTAATTTGTTTTTTTTTATTTTTTCCTCAGATGTTCCAGAGTGGTGATATCTCGCACACCGTCAATTTGTTGGCATTTTTTTAAAAAAAATAAAATAACTTCGAAAACCGCTTCAAAAATTCTAAAATAAACTTCTTTGTATTCTTCAAATGTTAGTAAATATATGTGCAAAATTTGAAAATGACATCTTTTTCTCTTCTATGAAAAAAATTCCCGAAAAAAATTTTTTTTTTTAAATTTGTAACCTATAAGTCCCCTTAAATCAAGAAAAAATATTTTTGAGTTTTATGCAAATGTTTCTTGAATTAAACATTTTTTTTAATGTCATGTGTTTTAAATTTGCTCAGTTCTAGCAAAAAAATGCTTGGATTGAGAAATTTATGCTTGAGTGTGATAGTTTGATAGTTTGATTCAAGATTTGCTTGATTCAAGTATAGAATGCTTGATTTTTTCTCTCCGTGTAGGTATGGAATTGGATAAGGTGTTAGTTGACGTTTACTGTTTGATTGTCGTTTTTGAAAACGACGTTTTCAACAACGTTTTTGAAACTAAGTTTAAATAAAACTATTTCCAGGTTTTGATTGCATTTAAAAATAAAACGATCCCCAAGTTGGCATAAAACTAGAAGGTCCCGTTCTCGATAATTTGTCTAAAAACATTTAATAACACCCTCAATGCAACTTGATCATAAGAAGCTCGGTCAAAGTCGTTCCAAAAGCTGAAATGGCCAATTTATTTTTATTTTATTTTTTTTTACAAATGTTTACTCAAGAATTTGGTCTAAATATCTGAATGGTTCGGGTCTGAGTTCATGGTTCATGGTTGAAAAACCAAATAAAAAATATGCCCATAGCTTATACAAGAAACGGCCAAAACTTTATAATAAAACTATATTTAAAATAATACCAAAACTAAGACCAGGCCAAACAGTCTTGTTTAAATTAAAACAACACCAAAATGTTCATGGAAACAAAAAAAAATTGTTATTTCTTCACATATAAAAATGAATTCCTTCAAACAACTTGAATGTTAATCTTTGGACAATAAATCAAATGGTATGAAAAAAAAGGGGAGATGTTAGTCTTAATTTAAGCTCATGTTTAGTGATTAAATTTTTGGAACGTGTGCTCTAGCGGTTACCGCTGTTTAGGCCATCATAAAAACTAATACCACACAAGAATTATTAAAGTCGCTATATTATTTGTAAGATGTTCAAACCTTGAGGTGGGCATAACTCGAAAGCGTCGCTGCTCAGATGAAACAAACACAGCTTCACTCATGTGTACGCTTATCAATCAAAAGTCGCAATTGACCATAGCTAAATAATATTTATTGCTTCGTCACAAGGTCAGTTAAAGGCGCGCTTGAGCAAAATCGAAACAACCTACCACAAAACCATTGAACACAACGCCCTCTTGCAGAAGTTGACGTACCCAATAATTATTGTGATCAAAGAAAGAGAAAAAAAAAAACACAGAATAAAAAGAGATGCTATTTCTCTTGGCCAAAATTATTTAAAGTAATAAGAGCAATTAGACCCATTTATGTGAAATTCGCGCCGAAAACAAAAAACAACCTGTTGATCCATGTACTCGTAAGCGGCTGTAACAGTCACGGCTAAGGTTTTTAGAATGTCAAGTAGTCTGCCTGTAGTCTCAACAAAGCAATTTTAATGCGACAACTTGTACTCACAACAACGATGATCGACTTAAATTTTGATGTCACTAGTAAAGGTATCCAATGAAAATGTTGCCAAAAGAGACAGGCAGTGAAAATTTAAGCTGCACAGTATTGATGATCGTGCAAACGTTTGTACCAAGGATGTGGTAGGAAGATTGAACTGAGTTTGATTGTTTTTTGATAAACCCACGGTAACAACAACAACAAAAACAATCTCAATATTATGTAATCACAACCACAGGTTCAGCAACTGGTTTGCCAAATCGGGCATCGTATTTCGCAGACTCTCAAACTCAAGCTTAAGCATCTTCAGATGAGACACAGAAGAATGACTGCGATCCATTGAAATTTGCTAGCTGATTTCCTTATATCAACCTGTTTATTACGCAAACGTCGTGTTGTGATCCTCCTCTGCAGCTGGAGGCTAAGGAAAGTTTTTAAAGGTGTTGTTTTTTTTTTTTTTTTTTGAGGTTTTAAGGTTTGTCAAAGCCTAATGACTAACTTGGGCTCACGAATGAATACTTCAAAAATAATTTCAACCACACCATTAATACCAAAAACAGTTACATGCTCACACAGTATTTCGTCCGTATCATAAACATATTTTTTAATAGCATTCCTCTATGTTATTAAAAATATTACTTAACTGCCATAAAATCAACAACCGACACTGCATCGCTTAAAAGAAATCATTACCACCAATTATTGTATAAATGCAAAAAACCTATTTAACTGCCATTTTTTTGGCATATGTTTGAAATCCTTTAATGCGCGATCTATTCAAGCGTTAAACCGCTTTGGCACCCAACAACCTGTACTAACTAGTAACCTCGGCAGCTGAAAGACTTCATGCCGATTACAACGTGTCCATTGCCAGTCGATATGTTGCTGCCCTATTGACATCTTCAGTTGGCACTGGTTTTGGCTTTTCAACGTTTATCGTTGTTAAGTTGCTGTTGCTGCTGCTGCAGTCGCTGTTGCATTTATCGCGCAACTTTCATCCTCATGAAATTGCAATTGATCGAAAGAAGGAAAAAAAAAATGGAAGCGAGGAAGAAGATAAATCAGCAAGATATGCCGAAAAACCGGAAAAACAAATGTGCAGATATGAACAACGTGATGGATAAGGTTATGCAACCTAATTTGAGGCATAATATTTCGAGGTACTTGCTGGGTTGAAAAATAATAATAGTTGTCCGAAATTATTCCATCGAATACGAATTTTGCTGAATGATGGCTGCGGTAATAAATTTCACAAAAAAATTAGTAGCTTTGGAAAATAGAAGCGTTAGCAAAACATTCTGCAAATACTGAGGCGGTGAATATTGGGACGCACTCGAAATTGAAATGAATCAAAATTTGATAAATCCAAGTAGTTGTCTTTATTATTAATAGATATCATCGGAATAGTCGAAGATAATTCCTTTTATATGATTAATTTTATCTGAAATTATTAGACAGCCCAAGTGCCCACTGCCAGAACTCTCCAGAGCAAATTGGGCACAATTTTTCGACTTTGCAAATTTAAAACTTTATTAGCTAACCTCTCTTCCAAAGGAAATAACTCAACACTGCATAACTTGGGTTAGATAGGTTTTTTAAATGTCCTTTTATTTGCATCCATTGATATCCTGTGAATTTTAGAAAAAAAATAGTTTTTATAATTAAACGCAAGCGTTAACGTGCGTGGTGTGATCGATGCCAATTTTACTGACCGTGAGGGTCGTGGTTCATATTCCATCTGACATAGAACATTTTTTCAATTGAAATTAATTTTTCTTATCGGCCTATGCAGACAATGACAAAACCCAGAAAGTAAATATTGCCTTGTAAAGCTTCTTGAGAATATACACATGAGCCGTTTTGAGTCGGCTTGTTCTCGAGCATTTGTCTGCAAATTCGAGGGTTGCTTTTTATATTTCTGGCCTAATATATGTTAAACAAATATGTGTTAAATTGTTTTCCCAATATATTCTCCATGAAGATCAAACACTTTTGCATGCGTTTGAACCAATTTTATGAGTACTTTTCCAATGCGATTGAAAAAATTTCAAAAGAATCGTTTTGAATGCAACAACCGCTTCTTCGGTTCTTCACATAATTTTTTTTTTCCAGAAATTAAAAAAAAGTTATCGAGCCCTAAATCAGGGCTGTACGGCGAATGATCCATCAATTCGATTTTTTGGCTGATCAAAAAGGTCTTTCTTGGAACGAATGTGTAAGAGCTCGGATTGTTATGATACAGAATCATAACAATCCGCTGCTTTCGATGACTTGTGGCAAACAAATGGTCATGTATCATTCAAAATTGATCGTACTACGTTGCTCTAACGCCACTGTCAGCACATGACTGGTAATCCCGAAGAAACAGGCAACCGTATGCTTCAAATGTGTTTCTTCCGCGAACAACTTTTATCAACAAGATTTAGCTTGTTGATTGCTGTTTTGTTTCGGACTCATATGCATAAAGCCATAATTCATCATCTGTGTAGATAATATGCACAGCATTTGATGCGCCTTGATCGTATTTTTTCAACAGTTCCTTGCACCAATCGACGCGAGCCTTTTTCTTCGTCCTGGAACGAACGTCGGCCACGACTGAAATTGTTATACCAATTTCTTACATTACTGTAGGATGGTGCTTAATCGCCGTATAAAAAAGTTTGTTCAGAGATGCATTCTTGTAGAAAGTTATGAAAAATGGATCGCATGAAAATCTTCACGAGTTAATTTAATTTTTTGCCCGAGATAAATCTTTCAATTTACTTTTAACAACACAAAATGCGCTCAAATGGCAAAATGTTTTGGAGAAGGGTATGTTCAACAATGTCAAGTATCCAATGGAACCGTCAGGTGGTAAGTGTTGCCACTTAAGTGTTGCCAAGGCCAGAAATATAAATAGCAACTCTCGTGTTTATTAACACTCATAACACAATTTGATCATAAGAAGCTTAGCGAAAGTCGTTTCAAGAGCTGATGGCTCATTCATTTTATTTTATTATCTCAGTTAGAATGTTTTTAGCTTATTTTAACAATTATTTATTAAAATTTCGCTTCGAATAACAGACTTTGGAAAGATCCACTCACGTATACACGCGTGCACGTAAAAAAAAAAAATAAATAACTGGCCATTTCAGCCCTTGAAAGGACTTTGACCTATCTTCTTATGATCAATTGTGTTGTGCGTGTTAATAAGTTTGTACACAATTGACCGAGAACCGGACCTACATGCTTAACGCCGACTCCGAACGGCGATGAACGGAATGTTCTCGTTCTCAAGAAGCTTTACACGGCATTTTGATTACTCTCTGAGGTTTGCCATTGTCTGCAGAGAGGTGGCGGCCGTATAGACAAATTATTTTAATTCAAATAATTTTCTGTCGCTGCTGGGGCTCGAACCTGGGTCTCCAAAGTTCGTTGACATAGCGGCCACGCACTTTAACCAACCAATTAAAATTTCATATCCAGTCGTACTTGCTCATGGACGAGAAAGCTCAAAAATATTCGCAGTGTACGCGTTCAAGAGGGAGTATATATATGAGACTATTGCTGCTCGTGAGAACGTTTTCGAGCCGTACATATCCACGCAAAATATCATGAGAACCAGCGCCGGATCTACATACGGGCTGAAAGGGCTTTAGCCCCCTCCCCCCCTTGGTGAATTTTTTGTATGGATAAGCTCTAAAAGCCATTTTAGCCCCCCCCCCCCCTTGGGCTTGCTAAAGCAATTTAATTTTTTGTTCCCATCTAAGTACAAATATTTCAAATTTAAGGCCTGACTATAATAGCCACATGCTGGCAGAACGATCTTTCAAAATGAAAGCGACCCCATGTAAATATATGAGCATACCCATAATTGGAATTGCCACAGTTTCGTTAAGTTTCGTTGACTTTCAGTGGCTTTTTGTAGAGCGACTCAAATCGCTCACAGCATAGGCAAATCTCAAATAATTGTATATTCGAACTTATGGAAGTAATAATTGAAGCCAAACAGCAAAGGCTTTATATTATTAAATTTTTTTATATTATTTTGCACATTAATTTTGAAAAAAATCTCACAAATAAGCTCAAATAAAAACAAACTATTTTGTGACACTTCTCAAAGTCAGTATATGGCAATTATGGACATTTTTGATTTTGACAACAGCCTGCTGGCTTTTCGTTTAAATTTTGGCATTAGCGTATGCCAGCATGTGGCTATTATAGTCAGGCCTATAAAACGAAAATTGGAAAATATGTCAAAACATTTCAAAACTATTTCATATTTCATAATTTTAAAAATATTTAAAAAAAAAACAAACTGACAATTGCTTCCGTGCATGATACAATAAGGAAGGTAGTATTAATAGAGCTGAAACAGCTGTTTAACGTAGGCATATAGTGTCAAAATGCGGTGATGACGGTGTTGTTTTTCTTAACATAAAAAGGGATTTTTCTTAGAAAGGGAAAAATAATTTTTTAAAATGGTTTAATTTAAATATATGTAATTAGTTAATTTTGCATAGTTTGAAAACACAAAAAAGTTGCAGGAGTTTGAAAAAAGGGCGTGGCTTTATTATTAACACTAGAGTTATAAATTAAGTAAAGGAATGCGTAGAATATTCCTAAAGTGGTGGGGATTTGATAAAAAGCCGTGGAATTTATGAAAAATTGACACTAGATCAATTTTATTTACCAGCGATGGGAAGAAAGATTTTTAAAAAATTGTATAAACGAACCATATGACGCAAAATTGTAATAAAAAAGACTCCTTTGAAAAAGTTATCAATATATGAATTTATTTAAAATTTTTTAAAAGTACTAAGTATCTTGTGTTATTTTAGCCTCATTATAAATGAAAATTAAAACAATCACTTTAAAGGCGGAGTTTTCAAAGCTTATATTTTTGCTTTGCTGGAAATTATTGGAAATATTTGCCTTAAGAAAAAAAAATTCCCTTTTTATTTTTGTTTCTGTGTACATCACTTATTTTTGACACTCAATGCCCACAGCTCGGCAGCGCAGTCAGTAATAATAGTACCTGTAGTTGTTGTATCATGCTTCCGTGCTGAGAGCATGGCTGAATAATAACCCAGCAGAAAAGTGGACTAAGTTTGATATAATTCTGAACTACTTCCAAAAAGGACCAGTACTAGTACCACTACAATACCCTTTAACATTGAACGAATTGACGCTTTTTGCGGGTTGCTGCTATAGGAAAAGACAATTGTCCCCATAAACACTCCTTTTTCCCCCATATTTGAACTTGTTGCATTAGGAACATTTTTAAACTCGTAGCTTTCGCAGTAGCCTAAAAGTGGTTCTGTATTAACTAGTTTTAAAGTGAACATTTTAAAAGTGTAAAAATTTAGTGTACTGGAGCAAAGGTCCTAAAGACCTGATTTGTGTCTTTCATCCACAATCCAGAAGAAATTTTCTTTATAAATGTCTATAAACATTTTTATTTTGTGAATATTTTTTCAAAATTTTAAAACAAGTTTTAAAAAATAGCCAGAATGCGTTTATTTTTTTTTTCAGCAATATTTTTGAAAACAAAAGCAAAGTGTTCTTCACTGAACGCCTTTGTACTTTTTCAGAGGCACTTCGAACTGCGCTAGAAATGAACTAGTTCACTTTTTCAATTGACTCCAAGCCCAGCAATTATTTTGGAGTTTTTAAAATTTGCTGCGCACAAAAAAAAATAATAAAAAAAATGTTTATAGACAAAATGTTTTCTGGATTGTGGGTGGAAAAGATGGTACAAATGAGATCTTTAGGACCTTTCCATTGCACTAAATTCTTACACTTTTGATATGTTCACTTTCAAACCAGTTAAAAAAGAACCACTTTCAGGCTACGGCGAAAGCAACCAGTTTAAAAATGTTCCTAATGCAACTAGTTCAAATATAGGGAAAAAGGAGTGTTTCTGGGGACAATTGTCTTTTCCTATGACATCAACCCGCAAAAAGCGTTAGTTCGTTCAATGTTAAAGGGTATTGTAGTGGAACTAGTACTGGTCCTTTTTGGAACTAGTTCAGAACTATTTCAAATTTGGTCCACTTTTCTGCTGGGAAATAACTGCGGGGAAGGTGAGAGTGAGTGCCCATACATTTCAATTCGAAGTTGACAGCTCATACAAAATCTGAAAGCGATGAGAAAGAGAAAATTGACAAAGTGTAAACAAAATCAAGGCATTGAAAGTAACTTGTTTATAGGAAAATTATAAAAAAATGTGCTATGAATAGTTAAATTAAAAGTTTTGAAAGTAATTTTAAATTAATTCGAAAAAATGGTGGATGGTAAACTGCAAATAAATAAAAGAAAAAGAATTAACTGCAAACAGGGAGAACTCGACGAAACCGATGAAGTTATTGTTGTTTTTCTGATTTTCACAATTGTGGGCACTGAAGAGAGAGTTCGATCAGTCCTCCGACAATCTTATTATTCTAATTTTTATCAAATTCACGAGCTATTATTAACACTTTTCCCTACTTCAAATCGAAATAACAAATCTTCTAAATAACAAAATTTTTAGAAGACATTTTAAAATTAAAAATATTTTTAAATATTAAACGTTTTAAAGCTATTTTAAAATATTTTTATTTATGGGGTTGTTAAAATTTGTGTCTATTTGAAGGTGCATATTTTTAATAATCCATTAACTTTTAGTATCCAGTATCCAATGAAAACACTCGTATGGAATTTGACTGTCTCCTTTGTTGTTTTTTATACTTTTTCGGTTAGGCTAATTTTTCATGTTGCATTGGTAATGCCCGACACCTGTTACCTTTTCGAAAAATATTTCTTTTTCATAACATCATAACAATGAAGTCGAAAATAAAAAACGGTGTGTTAACTTAAATCTCTTAATCAACACGAAATTGGTTAAACAAAAAAAAATTAAAATTTAATTATCTGTTACGGATGTTACATGAAACCGCCCCTTAAATGTTTCTTATCATTAACATAAAGTTTTCAAGATATTGCCACACAGTTAATATCTTTGTAAAGTGTGGTGAGTTTCTTTTAGCTGACAATTTTAACAGGAAATCTTAGTTAGAGAAACATATAGTAATCTGTTCGCCTACACGCAGCTCTTGACAAACTTTTTTCTGTAGTGTTTCTACATTCCTTACATTCCTTAGTTGAAGGAAAGTTGCATTTAAATCCTTTCCTTTATATCCGCCAACCTAATTAATGTGTGTAAATAGCATGCTACTCGTACATATTATTAAGACCGGAATAAGAAGCATAGTGCCTGCAGTTAATTTAGTCGTGGCGACAACTAGGAAGCGATAACCTCGTGTTGATTACTCTGGTGCATAAAACAATGCTTGAATGTAACAGTTTTAATGCACGCATTGCAACTACGTTTCAATTTAGATTTGTAGGCAAAAGCAGCAACAGGAAACTGTACAACTGTGGCAACAATATTAAAACTCATTATTAACAAAATTTAAGCCAAGCAACGAAAAGGTACAACGTCATCAGTATTTTATGGTCATCGCGGTAGCGGTTGAACCAAAGAAACTAAGTTATGAGCTTATAATTGTTATTGTTATTGCTATTGCCATTGCTATTGTAATTGTTATTGTTAGAGTGATTACTAATAAATATGCGCTTTTGTGTGCATGTAATTTGAAATATTTATGATCACATGGGAAGGTTAGCTCAAGATTGACTCTGTCGGCGAATACTACGATAAACGAACTGTGTCAAAAACGTAAGCAACAAAATAGCACGATGCTTGTAACGGTCTTTTTACATAATTCACCACATCACGAATTTAATTGCATTAACACTTTCGCTACTTTGTTTTGTGAATGTATGAGTTCCCGTTATAGTTTCGACAAATGATTGACGCCGCGTTTGGTTAATAAATACCACTTTCCTTAAGAGGTTCCTGTTTGAAAATCAAATATCTCTGCAAAAGTATGTAGCAAGTAAATAAGTACAGATTGTTTAACGATAAAATTAAAATGTAATAAATTTCAGTGGGATTCGATGCCAGCTATTTGCACGACCAGTTAAGTAAACACTGTATGATTACTTAGTCTCTTGTATAAGATTGTTGTGAAAATGCGCTTAGCTTTAAATGACATTTTGAAAGGATATTTGGGCCTATTCGGCGAAATCTGTTATTCTGTTACGCATTTTCTGTTATCAATCGTAACAGATGCCGATCATAAAAGATCTGTTAAAATTGGTATTCAGTACATCGAACTTTTATGGCAACCTGTTATCAATCTTCGAAAATAAAAATCTATTACAATTCCGTTAACTTCTGTTATGAAACAGCTGATTGTTGTAAATAAATTTATTCATAGTCAACAAAATGCAGAGCGAAAAAGTAAGTTAAGGGTTGTTTTATGCAAAATCTAATTATAAATTAAACAATTTATTTTATTCAGTATATTTCAGTCGTCTTTAAATTCTGGCGTTCATAAGCAAATCGTAAAAAAAACAAGTTTACAAATGCAGCCAATTCATGTTGTTGCCGGCGCTGCTGGCCAAATTGCTTCTCATCTTGCATTTGCTGGATATTCCTCCTATGGTTGGTGTACTCGAGGGTGTCGTTACGGGATTAGCCGATTGTGGACTACCTCTACTACGGCAAGTTGTACCAACAACTGATGCAGCTATGGGCTTTGAGGATGTTGCCGCTGCCTTCATGGTTGGTTCAATGCCATGTAAGGGTTTGGAACGCAAGGATATGTTCTCGGCGAACGTGAAAATTTATAAGATGCAGGGCCAGACGGTGGATCTGCATGCACGCATGTACAGATGTTAAGGTGCACAGATTGCTGTAAAAAAAATAATTTTTCGACTAAATTCCCGGATGCTAGAAATGAGACAGTGTGCATAAAATCAGTTTGGGATGCCGACTTACTGCAGGGAAAATTTGATGAGACCGTGCAAAAGCGTGGCGCTGCTGTGATTTCCGCATGTAGGCTGTCTGCCGCTAAGGCTGCTTGCAATCATATGCACGATTTGTAGCACGGCACTCTTGCTGGTCAGTACGTCTTACGTGTCATTTCGGATGGCAGCTATGGAACGCCCAAGGATTCCAACGCATTACCTGTTGTGATCTCAAACAAGCAAACAAATTTTTTAAGGTTTGCAGATCAACACAATGGGTGTTGGCTAAAGCATTTGTATTTGGTATTTTATACTTAAATTGTATAAATGTTTAATCAGTGTTAACACTATAAATACATGTTGAAGAATAAAATGTTTTTATAGAACTTAAATATTTAAAAGTAGTAACAAATGATTTTAGACTGGGCCAAAAAACCAAAGTATATTCAAAGTCTTAAGCAGCCAATAAAATGTTTATTTTTAAAAATATTTTCGTCATAGTTTGAATAGAAAATACTTTTGTTTTGGTTTTTATTCGATGGTTGAATTTCATACTCGAAGTACATGTTAAATATCAAAGTTCATATGCAAAATTGCAAGTTGAGTGCATATTAATAAAGATATAAAGATAAAAAAATCATATTAATAAAGATAAAAGCTTAAATATCGAGTTTCGTCATCACAGACATTGGATGTTCCACGATTGGTTCCAATTTGTTCATGAGCAGTCGAGCATTCACCTTGTCCAAACGAAATAGCTGCACGAAGCACACATCAGGAACCTCGAACAGATTGCTTTGAAGCCGCAACTCTAGCAGAGTTGCTCGATGGTTTCGTCTAAAACATTAAATTGAACATAAACATATGCATATATTTATACTTAACAATTAGTTTTCTTACATTTTTTGCCTTTTATCAGAATTTCTTATTGAAATTCTCAAATAAATATCCATTTCAGAAATAAACTGTCACTTTAATAGAATTTGTTATGATAAAAGACTCAAAAATCTGTCTGTTATTCTGTTATGGTTTTTAACAGATTTGATAACAGATTTTGTCGCGCTGAATACCAATTATAGAATTTGGAATAGATTTTTTGACAGTTCGAAAATCTGTTATGATTTTTAACAGATTTCATAGCAGATTTTGTCGTGCAGAATATGAATTTAGAACGCATAGCAGATTTTTTGACAGCTAAAAAATTTGTATGGGAAATCATAACAGAATAACAGAATTTTTTCATAAAAGATTGCGCAGAATAGGCCCAATTGTTACTAAAATATTGATTTCGGTAATTAATTGTTCATGGTATTTGTCTTATTTGCCCAAAATAAAAAAGTACTTTGATGTGGAGTGAGAAAATTGCCCACTTTTCAGTATATACAGGCACCTGGTAGCTGGGGTAGCATGTCATTGAAATTTACGTTAACAGACCTGAGTAAATGTAGTAGCCTTTCTTTATAATCTAGTGGTGTTTATATCGGAAATGGACTTCACTCATTTCTGACTACCTTGTTTTGCCAAATTTCTATTTTCTGTAACGGTTTACATACATAATACATATCGTATGGTTATTTTTGTGTTAAGCGGGAAGTTCGTTCACTGCATATGCATATGCGTCCGTCTACTCGCTGGCACAATTTACGCAAGAAAATTATGGCAGAGTTCAATGATTGCGTTTTACGTTCAGACTAAGCAGGGCTACAAACTTGTAAAATATATGGTATGTTCTTAATGGGGAATTTTTTATCGTATTTACACAAAAATATTTAAAAAGTCCTCATTTATTATTAAAAAAATCTTAAATCCTGAGTATAAAAAAGTTCTTTTGAGAAATTAACAATGAAAAAATTATGGACATTTTTTATTTTTAAGATTTATTTAGAAGAGCCATCCCTAAAAGTAATGAGTTTCTGACTAGTTTCTTTTATTTCTTCTCTCTGTTCGTTATAAGTAACGAGCTGTCAAAAAACGCAAATTACGCAAGAAAAGTTGAAATATTTTCCAGACTTTGCTTGCGTAGCGAATAAACGGACGCATATGCAAATGCAGTAAATGAACTTTCATCTGGAAGCTTTCACATCTTTCTATTGCATTGCGTTCAGCGAGTAGACGGACGCATATGCATATACAGTGAATGAACTTCCCGCTTTAGTTGACGTGTCACTCTCATTTTTAGAACCTTATGAGCTTTGGGCAGAGAGCGCTCTGGGAGCTGTGAGAGCAATAATTGAGAGCAAAGACTTATGCAGCATCACAAAACGTAACAACAAATCAAAGACAAAAGACAAACACAGAAACAACACAGAAGTTTTAAATGTAGTGGTCCCGGTCATAATGATATAACGTTACTTATGGACATAGCTGTTAAATTGCGATTACGATTAGTAATCAATTAGATTATTTTTTAAAAAGAATTGTAATGATTATATAATCCTTAAGTAAGAATTTTATGATTAGTAATTGATTACGATTACAAATAATCAAAAAATAATAACGATTACTTGAGATTACGCAAAATAATCAAAAATAATCAAAAGTAATCAAAAAAAGATACAGTAGTTTCGACTATGTCGTAACACAAGACGTAGAATTAGTCAATTCGCTTTTGATGACATCTTTTTTAAAAACCATTTAGCAAAATATTTATTCCATACACCTGAGCATATGAGCTTCAAAAGAGTGCCGGAAAGGGTTAATGTGTATCACCGACCCCCATTACTTTTGCAAATGGAACATTTTGCCTTTGACACCTATTCCCTCCGACCACTCCTTAGGGGGGCTCCCATACAAATTTTATGGTTTTTGTATATTTATGCCATACACCTGAGCATATGACTTTTAAAAGAGTGCCGGAAAGGGTTAATGTGTATCACCGACCCCCATTACTTTTGCAAAAAGAACATTGACACCTTTTCCATCCGACCACTCCTTAGGGGGGCTCCCATACAAATTTTATGGTTTTTGTTTATTTATTCCATACACCTGAGCATATGACCTTTAAAAGAGTGCCGGAAAGGGTTAATGTGTATCACCGACCCCCATTACTTTTGCAAAAGGAACATTTTTGCCTTTGACACCTATTCCCTCCGACCATTCCTTAGGGGGGCTCCCATACAAATTTTATGGTTTTTGTATATTTATGCCATACACCTGAGCATATGACCTTTAAGAGAGTGTCGGAGGGGGTTAATATGTATGACTGACCCCCATTACTTTTGCAAAAGAAACATTTTTGACTTTGACACCTATTCCCTCCGACAACTCCTTAGGGGGGCTCCGATACAAATTTTATGGTTTTGTCGATAAAACCGGAAACTGTCGATAAATAGGTAGCAAGTTTAAGCGAACAAAAACATCAAATGTTGGCTTTATATTTCATGTAATTGTGTAAAATTTATATAAGTTAGAGAGTTCTAACATGAATTTTTGTCGCATTGAGGATCAAGCAGACCAACAAGTCCTAACATCAACATTGTACGATCAGTACTTTAGGTCCACCAAAGGGTCAAAAAGTTATATAAATACCGACACCTGATCACTATCAACCACCCTACTTACCTCCGAGAATGACGTATTCTACGTCAAAAATAATTCTGTTGCTTTTTAAGATTATCTTTGATTCTTTTTTGATTATTTTAAGAATTTCAGTCTAAAGTACGGAATATTTTGTGAAAGTGATGATGAAATTGACACAACTGGTTCTTCACAGGACACCTCTTCTGCTACTTGCATGACAATTCAAGTGCTGAAATGATTTGGCAAAAGTATGGCTTGTTGAAGGAACCATTTATTTCATTCAATATTCCTTTAATGCCCTTAGCGCCAGTTGAGAGACTATTTTTTTTGGCGGCATAGTAAACACTCCAAGACGGCAATCATTGTCTGATTTTTCTTTTGAAAATTAGTTCTTATGAATGCAAATAGTAATTTAAAGTAAAAAGGTTTTATTTTTGTTTCGTTTATGTTGTACTATAATACATTATTGTTCTCGTTCTGGTTTTTTGTCAATTTTTTTATATAATGAAATACATAACTTTGTTTTTTTTTTTAATAAAATTTAACAAAATTTTTTGTACCTAAGACTGAAATTCTTAAAATAATCAAAAAAGTATCAAAAATAATCTCGAAAAGTAATCGGATTATTTTTTTGATTACTTTTAATTCGTTTTGATTATTTTGCGTAATCTCAAGTAATCGTTATTATTTTTTGATTATATGTAATCGTAATCATGTGATTACTATTACAAACAGAAAAGAATCGTACTTAATCAATTATTTTACCTTTTTTAAAAAAAGAATCGAATAAGTAATGATTACGACGAGTAATCATTACTTAACAGCTATGCTTATGGACTTATTTCTCACTAACTTATGGCCGAGCCATAGAGGTGCAGAGATTTTGATGGATTTTTCTTGAAGTAATTTTTTGAAACTATCAAAAATACTTAATTTTTTCCTCTTTTCCAGAATATGGAAAATTAGGGCTTGGACCCTATAACACTTAAAATCCAATTCAAAAGTGTCGCTAGCGTATGTATTCATTTTCAATTCAACCAAAAGTTGCTTCAACTGTATATTGCATAAGCTACTAAGTGCGAAAAAATGTTGGCCTGAATGCGTATCAATTTCGTTTTATTTGCAATAAGTTATTATTAAATAACTTTTTCTATTAACTAAATTAGGACAAATTTTTGCAACTTACACGTACATGCTTTGGCCAAAATCTATTCAAGCTATGCATTTAAAGGCGATCAAAATTCATGCACGCACCATAACTGACATGTGGAGAAAATTTTGATGAATTGCAAAAAAGCAAAACGAACCTTTGCGAATTTATATCGAGATATTAAAACTAACAAAAAAAAAAAATTAAAATTTTGCAAGTTATTTTTGAGGTTGCATTTGTTGTTTCTAAATAAGACATGGTTGAAAGACACCAAAACTACTTTTTGAGCCAACATGTGGGGCACATTTAATTCCATACTTTTTTTTTTTAATATTAACACAAAATAAAAAGAAACAATGAACCATTTAAAGTAATAAATTTACCGTTAAAGTAAATAAAGGCATTTCTTAGCCTAAGTTTGAAGTTTGCAAATTTTTTTTTATACCATCTTTGCAAACATCCGTTGGCGTAATTTATTGAAATTTGTTCCGCATCTTTGAGCACAACATACGTTCGAGTAAAAATAAACCATTTTGGCAGCTATTAATAAGGTCATCAAAAAGTTAAACTTTATTGTTAAAGGTTTATGTTCCATTTTTGGTAAAAAATTTGGCCAACTTGACGGTGCAAAATTAAATAAGAAACAATCATAACAATCGACTAAAACTGAAAACTGAAAATATGAATTCACAACAAGTTGAGCTACATAGCGTGCGCTCGAAACGTCAACAGCTTATGTTGGCATTGAACTTCAGTTCAACTTAGTTTATGTTGAGGCGTTTAGGTGCGTCAGCGTCTGGGCCTTTTGAAGAATTTTAATTAGCATAAATTTATTGTTGTTGTTGTAATTAGTGAACACGAATTTCTTAAACGATCTACCGTTATGCATGTCACATGTTGCGGTGTTTATGTTTTTTTTTTTTTTATTTTTTGTTGGTGTTTGTTATTGTTGTTGCATTTATTTATGCACTCAGCGCACTTCATTGAACTGAATGACTTCCACGCCCTTGGGCCTATGATTTACCGCTGTTCGATTGAAGCGGTCAAAAAAAGACCATTAAGACCTTCTGCTCGATTTAAAATCTAAAAGAATCTGGAACATTTACATCGTAAAGCTTATTTATTTATTTTTTTTTTATTTATTGTATAATTTACAAAGGTCACTCATACGCCGTGAAGTACAGGGCATTATTTCTAGGCTTGCAAGCGGGTTGAGTTGAGCTTATAAATTACAAGATAAAACTATAAACTATATAAATTACTATAAAAAACAATCAATAAAGTAACATACATATATCGGTCAATGTTGTGCAAGTATTAAATAAATAAATAAATGAACTGGGCATTTCAGCCCTTGAAAGGACTTTGACCGAACTTCATAGTTGGGCATTATTTATCTGAGGTTTGTCATTGTCTGCAGAGAGGAGGCGACCGATCAGAAAAATTAATTTCAATTGAAAAAAATGTTCGGTGTTTGGTGGAGTATTTGAACCTCGAACCTTGCGGATAAAAAGTTTGAACCGAGTGGTTCACGCACTTTAACGCAGTCTACTGCGCAGATGCTTTTGGTTGCTTTTTTGAGCTTATTAAGTATTAATTTTTATTGAAGCTTTGTATGAATTATACTTGATTTTTTAATAAAATACTAAATAAAACGAGAATAAGAACATTCCGTTCATCGCCGTTCGGAGTCGGCGTTAAGCCTGTAGGTCCGTTTCTCGGTCAATTGTGTACAAACTTAATAACACGCACAACACAATTGATCATAAGAAGCTAGATCAAAGTCCTTTAAAGGGCTGAAATGACCAGTTATTTATTGAAGCGAAGCTTTTTACGCCTCGTTCTGCGATTTGCTAGAGTGAAATCAGAAAAAACGACACTTATTTTCGACACCTTTTTTCTTAGGATTGATATTGTTTTTTGCTTGCATCAATTGAACCAGAAAATGTTAAATTAAAAATAATTTCTTGCCTGCTGCAGGATTTGAACTCATGCCCGTCGACTGATAGTTTAAAGCTTAAGCCATCGAACCAAAACCCTTTGTTGGTAAATATTGCTGATTCAATATCAAGAATTAACTAAAGCTATGTTGCAGTAGATCAAAATAATCTATTTATAGGAATTGTATTGGCTACAAGCCTTCATCTCCTACAATAACCATTAGCCAATACACAATAACCACTATAGATTGTGTATTGGCTATACAAACAAGAGTACTAAAAAACACAAATGTTGCTTCTACTTACTACTAGATGTCGTTACGCTACAAACAAATTTAATGATTTTTGTATATATATTCCCTACAACTGAACAGGAGGGCCGGAGAGGGTTAATATGTATTATCAACCCCCATTATTTTTGCAAAGAGAACATTTTTCCCTTGAGGACCTATCCCCTCCGACCTCTCCTTACGGGTGCTCCCATACAAAAACGAAAAACTTTGTTATTTTAAAGTTTTAAATTCAAAAATTATTTTAATCGAAAAAAGGCATTAAATTCTCAAATCTTTGAAATTGCAAAAAAGCTTCCCTTCTCTCGTGTGTCCAGTGACGCACCTGTGTTTTTTTTTTTATTTTTACTAAATAAAACACTTGAGGCAATATTATTTCCTTTTTATTTATAAAGAAGAGAAACGTCAAAAATTGCTGCATTTACACATTAAGTTACTTTACGTTGCTGAACTAAAAGAAACAGTTATATAAATAATACTAACTCAAAAATAAAGACCTTGTCATTAGGTTCTCCAAAACATTAAAAATAAACAATGACAATTAGAAAAAGAGTTGGCTATATATCTACATAGCCGGAGGGCTAGCCGGAAAGTTAATGACGTGACAAAATCTATGGGAAGTAGTGATAATGAAAAACTGATGCCGTTGGCTGTGTCATAGGCACACCAGTAGGTTTTGACGTGACAACGCATCTTTATTCTTATACATATCCTTTCTTTTGTACTTAAACTTGTTACCATCCTTACTTTTAATCGTATTTTATTTCTTTTCCAAATTCTTGTTTTAATCCATATTTTAATTCTTGTTCTAGTCCTTGCCGAATACATTTTATAATCCTTGTCGCTCTTCTTGTCGCAATCTTTTGCAATATCCTTGTTCTCGCACTTTTTCTAGACCTTTTCCCAATCTTTGTCTAAATTCTTAGTCTAGTGCTTGTCCGAATTCATTTTATATCCTTGTCCTACTTCTTGTCGAAATCCTTGTCGAAATCCTTGCCCAATTTTTTTCCTATATCATGAATAATGTTTTGTATAAAAATTTTTTTCCAATACTTGCCTGAATCCTTATCCTAATCTTTGAACAAATCCTTGTTCCTTGAAACAGGACTTTCTAATAATTTTTCTTATAATTGTCCAAACCCATCTCCCAGTCCTTATATTTTTGCTGGTGTCAATCGTTGTACAAATCCTTGCCCTCATTCCTTCTCTTACTTTTGTTCTTATCCTTGTTATAATCTTTGTACAGATTAAGATCCTTGTTTTAATATTTGTCCTATTTTAATTATAATTTCTATTTTGCTCTTACTTTTGCTTTCGTGTTTGTTTCGGGTTTATTGACATTTACATTAGCGACATGCAATAAATGCAAGCAACGGTGGTACATTTACTTTACATCAAGCGGTTCCCCGGAGGGCTTCTTTAGTTTTGTTTTTATTTTTATCATGTAAACAACTACGCCACCTTTATTTATGTTTCGTAAAATTAACCGTTGCGCTAATACACATGGTGTTATAATTCCATAAAACGTTTTTTCATTATTTTTCAATTTTTTAGACTATTTTTGTTGTGAGGGCTTTGAACCAGCCTTCACCATGGTATAATAATACAAGGTAGCATTGACAACTGCTTAATTTCTCTTCTACAATAAAACATCTCCGGTCAAACACAACTGTTTGTGCAAATGCATCTGCTGAAGTTATTGTTTTTTCACTTCTACGTTTTCAATATTGTTTGTGTTTTCAATGGCCGATTGTGAGCGCTCTCTTTTTAGTATATTTTTTCCCCAAGCAACTGTCAATGCTACCTTGTATTATTATACCATGGCTTTCACTGGTGCCTCCGTATTCCGATAAAAAACAAAAAACATTTTTTTTTAATTTTTTCATAAGGTCAAAGAGTTAACCTTAACTGTCGTTCCGTAACTTTTCTCTTAAGACGAATTTCATGCAACGTCGATGCATTTTGGAAAAAAGCCTTTTACAACTTTTTTTTGGAAACCTACGAGGTAAAACGTAACGTTGTCACGTCAAAATGTGATGGATACTTATTGATTTGTCAAAACTAAATATTATTTATTTTAGTTAGTCAAAGGACGGCAGATTTAAATCTCCAAATATCGCATTCTTATATTTTTTGGAAATGTCTATAAGTAGTCTTTACAACTACAGCTATCACTTGTTCTACATTCTAATCGTACAATTTTTTAAACCAAGATTTAGAGGATCCCAGTTAGTTAATAATTTTTTTATTGAATTCATCTATTCACATTCAAGCATTGCCTATGAAATAATCGTTCGCAAGTCAAACAAAGTTGCTAAACTTTTGCTCTTTTGATAAAATTTTCCTTGACATCATCGCATTAATGTGGACACAACGTTGCAACATAACACGTTTAAGCTCCACCTGAAAATCTAAGTGAACATCAATAACGCACCGATGCGCATGCACTAACCAAGAAGAGTTAACAAGCTCAATATTTTATTTCAAAATATTGAAATAAAGCCATTTTCGGAACAACTAACTACACACAGAAAAACGTTTGTAAAACTACCAACTATCGAGTGTATGACACAAAAACAAAGGGATATTTTTTCTAACTAGGTTTCATTGTCAAATTAACTTACAAAACTTATGTATATGAAACTTTGTGATTTTTTTTTAGGTTAATTTCTTAGTCTTATTTCAAATGCTCGTATTCAAATTCAAAATTTGAAATGTTAAAAAAAAATTTTTCCTATTTCATTTTAAAAACCTAAACTTTTGTTTTCTATGTACTCAAGCAACACATATTTATTTCAGTTGTGTTTTACCTAGCCAAGTATAAAATGCATAAGTTCTTTGTTGAACTATACAAGTTTCTTAGGCTTTGTACAAACAAAGTAAAATACTGTTTTTTTTTCAGAGTAAGGAGAGTAAGAGTAAGGAGAAACTTAAAAGATGTTAAAAAAAAATGTTGCCTTTTCTTGAAGGTGAGAAAATTCGTTTTCGTTTTTTAAAAAAGGTCACACTCACATAATGTAAAACAATGCACATTTTCTGCCTTTTGGAACTTTAGGACTTTTTTCGAACTCGTTTCAAGTAAAGTTCGAGTAATAGAGAGTAATTTGATTATGTCAAAATGAGAAAATTTGTCAAAGTACGGAAACGATCTCAAGTAAGTTTCAAGCAAAATTATGTTTCAAAAGATTATGGCCGGGAAAAATGTTCAAGTACTTGGTTTTTGAATTTCAGTATAAGCCGCCTGGTACTAGTACTACTACACTCAAAACTTCAAACGCTTTTATCTCAAAACTGCATTTTTCAAGTTGGCCGGACATGTAATTCAGACACTTTTCAACCGTAGAATTTTTTTAAAATTATTTTTTTTTCTGATCAGTATTTATACATAGTAAATCTATAAAACTACTGGAATGGTCGAATGAAAGGCGCTAGAAGGCAATTATCAGTTTCACCTTGATTAAGATGAATTCAATCCAATTGAAAAAATATTCGCAAATTTATTATTACTATATTTTAGTATAAAATATAATTATTTATGTTGAAACTCCAAACATTTTTAAATCTACTTCTAAAAACCACAACATGCCCACACTTATCGCTTCATAAAGATAAAATAAGATTATCTCTAACTTTACCAATCTACCGGTTCAACTATTAACAATTTCTTGATCCGACTTAAAATTATTATATTTTCAATTTATACTCTTTACTGGCTTAATGGTGATCACACTTGCAGCAACACGTTGGCAGCAGAAACAACACGTTATGACGAAACTTGCGTTGCCACATTCCCGTGACAACCCCCCCCCACCAAAAACACGTTCAAAACAAAATAACTACCGACAAATGGTTTATTGAAAATTTTAATACACCTGCTTTCAGTTACATCAAAACCATCTTCATGGCACTCAATTGCATTTGTAGATGCAGTCGTAATTGCAGTCTTGATGCTGACCGTCTTAGGTTGATTAAAAGAAGTAGTCATGTACGAATCCAATAATTGTTTTGCGTTTCTTCAACTGGTCGTCACGACTGATCTATATATAGTTTACATAACCTCATCCCTCAGATGTCATGGCAAACTTTTCTCAATGTAAGGTTTTGACTTTTCAATGAGAAAATTTGACATAAAGCCTTGTAAATTTAAAACCTGCTCCAATTACCTGCGCCAATTTCCTAACTAGAAATTCAAGCTATCGACATTTTTTTACATCAATCCAACCAACCTAGATTAACTGGTATGACACCTATTTAGTCGGCTATGTTTTGATATGATATCTGTACCAGAGAACTGCAATGAGTATCCGATAGAAATCGGATACTCGAATCATACTCGAGTTACTTGTTGTGCTCTACCCTATCCGTACTCAATAAAATATGTACAATACTTATAATCATTCCACTCATAAGCATATTTTCGGGTATAAGTACATACTTATACCCAAGCGCGGCGTGACCCGAACCACTCAGACTCGTATTTAATGAGTGCTTCGAGTCAGAGTCTTGAAAAGGCGCTATATCCGAGTATTTTCGGGTATATTTTGAGTGTACTCTGAGTACTGATTTTTCTCTGCCAACGTCTCTAAGCGACAATAAGTAACAGCTAACGCTCGCATATTTTGTTTGAGTTTTATGCTGCAAATTTGTTGTTGATATTTTATTTCGTTGTTAGTGTTAGTGTTTCGTTGTTAATGGTTTCGTTAGATAAAAACAAAAAACAACACAAAGCACTGCATAAACAAAAAGAAAAAACAACACAAGACGAACACGTGTTTTTCTGTTTCTAACTAAGTGCTCAGGAAAAAGAAGCACATAGCAAATACAAAAAAACTCAATCATTCTCACTGCTACGCTCTACTGCGCTCTGCTTTATATCGGTGGCAGAATTACCCGAGTGATTTGAGTATTTGTGTCGAACCCGAGTGTTTGGGTAAGTAGAATAAGTATCAACAAGACGACAACAACCATAAGTATTAATGAACCGAAAAACCCGAACTTTACCCGATCCGACTCGTGATTTAGGATACTCATATTCATTTGAGCCGCCGCTTTGCAGCTTCGTATAAGTGAATATGAGTCGGGTTGCGTGCGATATGGGTTGAGTAGGTTTTTGTACTTATTTTTTTCGGATATACTTAGAGTCACAAAAAAGCTACCCGTTGCAGATCACTGATCTGTACAAGAGAAAAGTAGGCAGGTGAGGAAAAAATTGTTCGATAAGATCATGTTACAACAAATTTTACGTTCAATTGACTATGCAGTTTCCTTGTTTATTCATTAATGTATCGAAGAAGCATGCTCCGATAGTCGGTAATGTTGACCAAAAACTACATAAAGTGCAAGATGAGTTTTACGAATAGAACTGTTGATATTTTAATAAATTAAAGATATTTTGCAAGCATTTTTGCAACTGCAACGACGACAAGCCAACATTTCAGGAAGAAGTTGAACGCTTGACGCATGTAACCATCTAACTGTAATTGTCGATTAACTGAGGCATTAAATAAATTATTTTTCACACGTTCATTTGATGATGTTCGTTTAGTTAGTAGTTAGATAGACTATTTTGATTAGAGCACTTCAGTCTTGTAAACGTTTTTATTGTTTGAATATTTGCGTAGAAACTATTTTTAATTTTTGAAAAAATTACACTGTGTGGCTTGTTCTTTAATTGCATTTAAAAAAATTGACACTACACGCATTTAGCATTAAAGACGTCAAGCTACTTCTGTTAACTTTCATTTATCTATGAATGCTCACCTTTAAACGCGGATAAAATTAACCATTTTTCAATATATACCCATAAGAAATGAACCATTGAAAAACGGTTTTGGAAAATGTTGCTTGTTCAAAAAAATGGGGGGGGGGTCCTTAAACATCAGAATCACATCATATAAAAAAAGAAAATTAAAAACAAAATTTGAGTTTTTCTTAACCAGTTGTTAATGGAAAATAAATACAATATATATTTTCATAGGTATGTATTCCAAAAAACTTTAGTTAGTCATCATGAACCTCTTTTTTCGACTTCGAGCCCAAATTGTGGAAAGCTGGAGTGGAGAGAAGTAGACTTCAGATTCGTGATCAACACTAGGACTGTTGTCAGTGGTGGATCTATGATTCGTCAGAGAGGGCTTAGTTAACAGCAATGTTAGAGGGTTAATGTTATTTTCATTTTTTCACATACAAACAAGTCTCCAAAGGGGGGCTAAAGCCCGTACGTAGATTCGCCACTGCCTGTTTCCATATTTTTTGACTTAAAATGGTAAAACTGTCAAAAGCGTGAGAGTAAGAAAAGTAGTGGAACGCTTTTCTGATTAAAATTGTGGAAGCTGTAAAATGAAGTTATTTGTCAAAATTAAGAAAAATTGTCAAATTTCTTGCATTGAATTTATTTTTATAAAAAATAGAAGAAGATAAGAAATTAAGTATTAACCTTCGTATACTCGCGTCAAATAGTGTAACACGAAACTCGGACTGTGAGTTACATAATATTAGCTAATAACAGTCTTTTAGTCTTTTGTTAAGAAAATAATAAGCAAAACGTAAATTTTCGGTCTGCGAGATCAATGCGCGTGTATATGAAGATTAAATGCTCCACTAGAAGATTATTCTCAATCATGGTTGAATAAAAAAAGGTAGATGCAGGGCTGCTTGTGCTGTCTTTTTGTCTACCATAACTGCCAAGATAGCGAAAGGAAGCAAAAGATAAAAGCAAATAATTCATATAGAAATAATTTCGATTTGTTCCGAGTCCATGCTCTCTCGCTTGCATTTACCTTCCTTATTCTACCATGGGCTAACATATCAAGTGACGATACGTCAAACCATAATAGGTCTGTTTTCGTACTCGTTTCAAGTAAAGTCCGAGTAATAAAGAGTAATTTGATTATCTATCAAAACGAGAAAATTTGTAAAAAGTATGTTTAAGTTTAAATCAGTTTAAAGCACAACAGCTGTTTCTTGACAAACTAAATTAAATAAAAATGTTATTTGCTGATTGGTTTACTTAAAAAAATGGAAAATTCAACAAAGTTGCAAGTGAATTGTTCTCCAGAAACCTCTGGCTTACATTTGTGTTCATTTTGCTTATTTTAAATTTATTTTTATTAACTTTCTAACAAATTTCATACATTTTTTTTACAACTTTTAAATTGACATTGACGGTTTGAAGCTTGAAATTCGTGCTCGAAAAAATTTTTCAAGTAAAGTTTGAGTAATAGAGAGTGACATTTGTTTTGTTCTTCTTCTCTCTCGTGCTGGAAACGTGCTCAAATAACTACAACTTAATTGAAACGAGTACGGAAACAGACCTATTATTGTGGTCCTCAAGAAAGCTCGCAATCTTGCATATTCGTATTTGTGCAAATTTGCGTGCTCTATTTCATGAACACACCCTGCAGGTTACGAGTGTGTAAATCAACTGTTGCCATACGAGTCAATTCGTACGAGGATTACGAACTGATGGGAAGTTTGATGCATGGGAAGTTTGCGAGCACCGCGTAAACTCTTTTTGAATAGAAAAAGAGAACAGCTGATATACGCAGTGAAAACTTGCGAGCTTTACGTGGTATACGAGGCATTTGCGAGCTTTCACGAGGACCACTACTATCTCCATCGTGTCGTATGCATATCTTTCTGAACGACATACAAATATGATAAGGTGTAGCCTACATCGCCATATCGGCTTAAATCAAATACGAGTTGTTTGGCAACACTGTTTTGCCGTTCACTTTGTTGCTGTCGTTCGTTTCTTTCTATTGCAAAATTAAGAAAATAATTTCAGACTGTGAATAGTTCTACGTCAGTGTTTTTGCAAAAACTTTTTAAGTAACTAAATTGTCTACAAAGCGAAACTAATTCAATGTAAAGTGATAAAAACACAGTATAACTGCGGAAAATAAAAGTGAATGTGAAAATATTTAAAAATTGCAAAGAATATAAAACAAGTGTACTAAAACGGATGCGAAAAAATTTCGACACAAGAAAAGAAAAACAAAGCGAAAACTTGGAAAATTGGCGTGTGTGTGTGTGCGTTTTCGTAAAACTTTGTCAGATTGTCAACAGCTGTGCAGCGGAGCTCTAAATCCGCGGAGCCCCATCGAATTTACATTGGTAGAAGAAGCATGGAACTGCTTACGAAAGTTTGTTCCAACAACGTAAACATTGATGTAAAGGAGCTAGGTGCTAACAATCAAAAATAAATCATTGTGCAATCAAATAAGCAAAGGAGAAATAAATAATATCCATAAATTAAAGAGATCAAGCACAGAACAACAACAGGCAACAGTACGGTCAATTGTAATTTAATTTATTATAATTTTATTTGGAAAAGCTAAGAGAGGGGAGGTAGACTTGGAAACAAGTTAAACTTTGCTGGAGAAGTCAATCTAGTGCGCACTTCGTTGTGGCTACTACTTCACACCATGACAATGTCGTGTAGGAAGAAGATGCATACAGGGGGAAAACTTAAAAGTAGCAGCATTAAATATTAAAAAATAAGTTCAGCATGTGTCAGCAGCAGCGAGTTCAATGTCAATCGATTTAAAATGAATTTTAAAGTGAAACCACCTTGCCATGCCACGGTCGTAACGCGAAACAGATAAATTCTCTGTTCAGATTTTTCAATACGTATAGAATCAATTAACATTAACTCTACAAAAGTTTACTCTTATAATTCTTCAATAATGGGACTTTTTTTCAATATTCTAGGTGCTGTCTACCAGTGAACCAGTAATCATCCCTTAGGCCAATCACAGCCTTTGGTCGTCGCCATGGAGTCTGCAGATGCTTTGATGGAAGAGAAGAAGCTAATGTCGGAGGCCAAGTATCGCAATTATATGTCAAATATTGATAAAGCATTGCGCAACTTTGAGTATTCCAGCGAATGGGCGGATCTGATATCAGCACTGGGCAAACTAAGCAAGGTATTAGCGAAAAGCTCAGCTCACTATATGCATTCGCATCTTCAATTAGCATAAATCAAAATAAAGCAAAGTGTTGTTATTGTTGCCATAAAGTTTGCTTTTGGCTTGGATACGTATCGATAAATTTTGATGGATGACTAATGCTCTTCGGTGTCTTTAACCGTCTTCATTGCTGGAAGTTATCAACAAATACTAAACCAACAACATTTTCTTCAATGACGCGTTTATTATTTTGACTCTTGTAAAGCATTCCTTGCTGACTAATACTCGGTGGTTTTTTTGTAACATTTTTTTTATGATTATAATGGGACCATTTTTATACAATTAAAAATAATTTTTGTTTTGGTTTTTAAGTAAGCAGAAAGCTCTGCTTACGGCCTCTGATAAGGGAGTTAATAAGTAAATTGATGTTGGTATAAAATGCTGTTAATATTTTTATATAAATTTTTTCCATAAATACTCAATATTTTTACGATAAGCAAGTCGTTGGGCCGTTTTAAGGTTAAGTTATTTATTCTTTAAAATTGATAAAATTTTTTGAACTGAATGTTTTTCTATTTTTATTTATAAAAACAGCTTCAAGATAATTTAATATGTTTTAATATAATTGTAATGTCATTTAAAGCACTGGTGTATTCAAACTTATGTTTTTCCTGTTTTCGTCAGAAACACATTTTTACCTAAACCGTGCTATAAATGGTTAAACTCGTATTTTTAACATCATTTTTAAATGCGTGACGTATTTGCATGTTTTATTAAACCAAACAAAGACAGTAGTTTTACAAAATAAACAAACAAGTTCTGCTTAACTTTCTTTCTCTTATCTCGTGTAGGCCATTTCTAGCAACACACATTATCAAGTTATACCCAGACGAATAAAAATTTCAAAGCGTCTGGCACAATGCATGCATCCAGCTTTACCCTCAGGTGTTCATTTAAAGGCATTGGAAACCTATGCCGTCATATTCAGCAAAACAGGACCAGAACGCTTGGCCACGGAGCTGTTCATCTACAGGTTAGCTTTTTTACAATTATACAAATAACAATTTCCTCACTCTCAACTCTTCCTCGTAGTGCTGGCCTCTTTCCACTGCTGGGCTATGCAGCTATGAATGTGCGCCCAGCTTTGCTTGGTGTCTATGAAACCTATTTTGTACCTCTAGGTGACAAACTACGTCCGGCTCTAAGTGGTTTCCTCAGCGGTGTTTTACCTGGCTATGAAAATGGTTTGGATCACTTTGATCGCACCAATTCGCTGCTTACAAAGGTGTGTGCCGCCGTAAACCCAATGCATTTCTATACCGTGCTGTGGGAGTGTGTGGCCACAAATGCTTCAATACGTCTGCCTGCCATTACGTATCTATTAGAACATTTTAATAAGCGACTTGGCATGCAGGAGCAGGTTTTCATTATGGGTCACAATCGTGACATTATGATGTCTGGCCTATGTGCTTGTCTAAATGACTCTGTTATATTGGTGCAGCGCAATACTTTAGAATTTTTACTACTGGGATTTCCCATGCATACCATGTACTTGAGTTTACATGATTTGATTAAATTGGTCACGAATGGCCTGAACACGATATTGCGACGCGACATGTCGTTGAATCGTCGCTTGTATTCGTGGTTGTTGGGCAGCGAGGTGGCCAAGACATCGCCTAACTATGAGACCTCGTCTATCGATGGTGTTCCTGAAGAAGCCGAGTCCTACTTTGAGCGACACTCTAAACGTATTCTTATACAGTCGCTTATATGTACTCTAAAATTTAGTTTGGAGAGCACACCAGTGGATTTGAAGCCGTATCGTATAATGGTTTCGCTGCTGGATAAGGCAGATATTGGAAGTGCCGTATTGGATCATGTGTTGTGCGACATCATACGTACTATGTCGCTGTCCAGCGGCAATACGGAAGTAATAAAGTCAGCAAATCTGCTCTTTGCCACCTTCGATCCGGCTTATATCTGGAGTTTTATGACGAGCATGTACGAGAAGTCCTGCAAAAGTGTAAGTTTGCAACATGGAATATATTTTTATATTATTTTTGTTATATTTTCGAATTTTTTTTTTTAATTTTATTTTGCCCTTAAAAGAAATTGTTTTAAAATTACATTTATTTTAAAAATTTGTATTATATTTTTTGTTTTTATAATTTGACCATGAATTGTGACCACGGAGTTCTGAAAAAATGAGAAAATAAAAATCAAATCTTCGCAGCAATTAAATCACAATTTATATTAAATCATGCTTGAAGTTTTTTCTGTTTAATAACATCTTTTATTCTCAGAAAGGTTCGATAGTCTTAGCAGCTTGTTCACCACTTAAATTAATTTTGTTATTTACTTTATGAGAGTATATAATAATAATTATACAACGCTTCGCTTCTTATAGACCAATAAACCATCCTCAGTATCGAATTCCTCATCCAGCCTATCGCGAAACTACTCCTGTACCGGTGAATCGAAGTTTAACTGTGAAGTAGGCTCCGGCGACCCTTGCCTGATTGAAATTTGCTATCTTACGGAGTTTCTCTTGGAGACCATATCTCTAGAAATGTATAACGAGACGACGCGTATCTATTTGCCGAAAGTATTTTTGGCAATCACGCAAATGTTGACGGTACATTTGGACAACATAAAAAGTGATGAAGTCACAGCTTCGCTTAAGCTGTGCATGAAAATCGTCTCCAGAGTGCAACCAATGATAACGTAAGTAACTACCTTGAACCTTTTCTGAGCGTTTATATAAATGTTATATTTATGTTAAACTTGCAGCAGTCCAATTAAGCTTATGCCGCGCATAAATCAAGGCTATTCTTCATCCGATGAGAAGGGCACTAAGAGTGCTGTGAAGAGTGCAAGTGTCCCCGGCATTGTTGCTGCAGGCAATGCACTTGAGAAGAGCAAATCCGACTCTAAACTTAATCATTTCAATAGCGGCAACATGCAGCTTGGCTTAGACGCCAGAGATACCATAAGTTGCACCAGCAACGATGAAACCATGCGCCGTTCCAGCTCTAATATGAATATGGAACGCAAGAGTCCCAAAAAGAAAAAGGCCAAATCCTACTCAAAATTATCAGAACTTGATAAAGAGGTACGCTTGACTTACGCTGCTAAAAAATTTTCTTTTTGCATTTTGTACTCTTTTTGTTACTCTAGATTTGTCCCGACACCGGTGAACTTATTGATCCACAACAATCTTCATCTGACTTGGACACGCCTCTGAGCATTAAAAAAATGAAATCAAAAGCAAAGGCGCCATACATGCGTATGCGCAGCAGCCCAAAGAAAACACGTCCCAAGGACATACCACTCATGCAACCTAAATCACTCGATCCAAATATTCTCAAAACATACGGTTCTGATGAAGCAGATGATCAACCAAAAAGTGCACCACCTGAGCAGCTGCTGCAACAACAATCAGATGAGTTCCATTTCGACTATCAAGACTTTGGCTTAAGCAACGAAGAGGAATTCTCTATACTTGAGAAATGTATACGTCAGTATGAAATCTTCTTCGAAGTTTATTTGGCACGTAAAGTGTTGCAGATTTCAGCACGCAGTGCACAGGTTGATGCCAGTAAGTGTCCCATTAAAGTCCAAGTCGAAAAAGAGACAGTTTTAAATGTGGAGAACATATTCAAAAACGAACAAGTTTACGAAGACTTGTGTCCAGAGCGTTTGGTAGAAATAGAGAAGCTTTTTGACACGCTACGCGTCAATGTTGTTTGCCGCTCCAAGCAACTGCAGAGCCTACTCAGTCGTTCGCTTATAACAACCGATACTGTGGGCGACTCTACTAGTGATTTTAGCGATGCCGAGTATTTGGAATGCATTTCCAGTGTAGAACAATTGGAAGCTCAAGCCAGAAATCCAACATTCGATGAACGAATTGAGAAACAGGTCAACAAAATGATAGACTTGCATCTGAGCAGCTCACTGCGCAATGCTGTGAAGATTGCCTCAAATCTGCTTGTAGAAATGTCCACGTTTCCGAATTGCAATAAGAACATTATATTGGACAAAACAGGTTAATATTTTAGTAAATTTTTTTATGGAATTGTATTCTAATCATACCTTACACGCAACAGAAAAAGACTTGCCCAGCTGGCTGAAGGTGCTGTGCATTGTGGCTTCATACACACAGAACGACAAGGAGTTGCAAATTGCTGCCATTACAACTCTCTTCGATTTGATAAGGTTGGCAATTTATCTCTATGTAAAAAAGTAATTTTTATTATATTGAAGAATTTCTATTTTTAGTTTGCTAAAGTCTCAAATTGAACACACCACTAGCCCAGGCGTCACCTTCGTCGTTATGTTGCCACTACTCAAGTTTGGCCACGTCAGCTTTATTGAAAATAAAACACGTGTCTTTCACCTAGTGACTTCAATACTTTGGAATTTTCTGAGTGAGGCAACAGTTATAGATCCATCACAGGTCACAGCGCTGCTATACCAGTTGCATAACTGTTTGGAGAGTGGCTTGGTGGAGACAGTGATTGGCAATCGCATGTATTCACGCAATATGCAGCAGCAATTTGCTGCTGTTGATGCTTTGGCAAATCACGAGCCAACTACTCAACAGGCCTTAAGCAATTATCGCTACGATCGTGCTGCTGACATAAAATTGCTGTGTGTGCCGCCATCGCATCCTATCGAACGCAGCATAGTCGACAATCTCAAAGAGAGCGAAGCTAAGAGTTTGAAGAAATTCGAACTGCTTTGGCATCTCGGACGCGATAAGCAGCCATCCAAGGGTTTTGAAAAGACGCTTCTAAAGGTGTTGGATACATTAGGCTTGCCCTACTATATGAGCTCGCGCACATTTGTCACCAAGTGGCTGCAATCATCTTTGCTACGTGGCGATTTATCGCGGCTGATCAAACCCTTGTATAAAATTCTACTTTCGCCGCATTCATGGCGTATTGGAGTCATGCATTTTCATCTAATACTACAAAAAGATGGTGCCGTGGAGGATGTTGCTGCTGGCGATGCTTTAGGCACAACTGCTGTGAACTCAAATGCAAAGACGGATGGCTCTCTAGATCGTGATGTTTACGCCATTAGCTCAGAATATGGCAATATTAAATACCACATGGATGTGTCCAGCAATAAGAAACGTTCGCCCATACGTACCTTTCAAAAGAAACTCTTTGGAGTTACGTTGAGTAGCAAGAATAAAACGTCAAACTTTGTTAGTGATAAAACGCCTCCACCAAATATAACCAGCGAAATGGTGCATGATGCTACCATTGGCTTAATTATAAATCCTTTAGATGATAACTCGCCAGACTTTGATGATGAGCCCGAGCCTGAAGTGGAGGAAGAACAGGAAATGGTGGATTTTGAAAAATCACACGAAAGCGTGGAGAGGCAAATTCAGGAGGAAATTTGTGACTTTAAAGGAGATGGCGTGCATGATTATGAGCGTGACTACACGGATGATTCCGACAGCAGTGTATTTGATTCCGAATCAGAAAATCGCGAGACAAGCGTCGAAAAAGACGAAAGCTTAACCACAAGCTCAGGACTAGGTAAGAAATTAAATCGTATAGAGAACGTATTAAATCTTACAAAATAATACTCTGCTGTAAAATCCTGAAAAGATCGATAACAGGTACAATCTTAAAGAAATTTCCGTTAGTACAAATAAAAACAACAAAAAACTTGAATGTTCTTTACGCGGAAGTAAAATGTGAAGGCTTAACTTCCTTTGCTAGAATCCTTAACTATCCACGAAGGTTAAGCATATTGAGGTTTTTCTTGGTATCCTCCTATCAAAAGTTCCGTGTTAAAGTTGACAAAAAACAGAAGTTCAGCAGAAACAGAAGTCTATTTCGATCGAGTATCTTCCCCTCTTCTCATCCATCCCACATTCAAATCTGTCTAATACCCGCCATATAATATATGAGCCTTTTTATTATTTAATCTTATTTCTTTTAGGTGCTCAAAACAGTCTTAAACGCTTTGTTGGAGACTGTGAGAGTGTCACTGAAATGCTCTCCCAACATGAACGCACCAAAAATCGTAAAACTTACCGTTTGACACGTGATAAGCCTCCTAGTTATGTAGCAGTCATCGATGAAAAACCAGGAACACCAGGTTCTCAGTCTCAACAAACCACAGCTGCAATCGAAGAAGATACAGCTCATCCTGCAGAAGAATACTTCAGCGCCAACATAGCCAACAAAACTGAGTCCAACTCAGTGGATATATTTGTCAAAGATTTAATGGAACAGGTAACGGCGACTAACGAGGAAATACCTGCTCAAAACTCTACAGAACTTAAGAAAAAACATCGCCGTCATCATACAACTTCCAAACACAAAAAGTCAAAGAAGTCATCGCTTTCCTCTTCTGATAAGAAACGCATGAGCTGCATCTCAAAAACCTCCACGGACAGCAACACAAGCTATGGTGCTGGAAATATAGGCAACGAGTGCTTGCACGAAGAACGTACGCTTGACTCGGAACATACAGACGAAGAAGTATTTGATGCAAAATCCCAAACTGAGTCCATAAAAACTACATCTGCTTCGACAATAAACGTAGAAGAAAAACGACGTTGCTTAAGTCTAGAGACCAGCAAACCCAAATTGGATTGGGAGCTTACACAAGAAGCGCTCGAGAAGAGCAAGCAGAATGTCCAAATATTGCGACAAAATGTGGCACAAACCAATGGCTCAGAGAGCAGTAAGCGTTCGTCAACCAAGAGCGGAAATTCAAGTGGCGATTCGCGAAAGTTACAACTTGAAAAGGTTTACATCTTTCTTCATATGCAAAATAACGAAATAAAATTTTAATTCCTTTCTTCTTATTCCTTGCAGTTAAATTTTTTCCACAATCACATGCTGATCTATTTTGGCGTTTACGATACGAAGCAAACCTTGTACGCATTCCAGACACTGCGCAATATAATTGCCTGCGACACACGTACATTTCTATGCCTATCGATAACAACTTCACTTGCCAGCAGCTCAATGAAGCAGTTGTTGATACGTCATCGTAAGAGTATTTCTGGCAAAGGCTTTGCCGGTAGTATCAGCAATTCAGAGTTTGCACAGAGCTATCGTGGATGCATGCATTTAGAGGTTATGGTAACACTTTGCCTTTATTATGCACGCGGCTTCTTCCACCGCAACGATTCGAATGACGTACCAATTGGCGACAGGCCAACGCAAGAAGATGTTGACGGTAACTGTCGCGTGCAGTTAGAGAGCATAGAGCTACTCACATTGATTTGCACCGAATTGATTGACATTGTCAAAGGCATGGGTAAAGGTTTGGCATGCTATATAGCTGATTTAATGACACGCTGTAAGCTACAGAAGGTTATTCTTCACTGCTTGAACTCTTCTGTAAGCGCTTACAATAAAATATTCGCGGGCGACAATTTAGCAGAGCAGATCTTGAGTTTTAATAGTCCCCGTGATGAAAATCTGCACGCCGAATCGTTCCAGGTTCAACTGCTACGCTTGCTAATGGCAGTGATTAAGCTGGAGTACGAAGTGGTCCTACTTAAGAGTGATGCATCATTTACCAATAAGATCGAGGATACCGGTGGTAATATATCACCTACACGTTTCTCTAGTATGTCGTTGGACGGCAATGTGGCAGCGGTCAATGTTAAGTATCTGCCCAATTGTCTTATCAGCCAACAACCAATGTTTTTGGCTGCAGTGTTGAGTGCTCTTCAAGACGATCGCCTGCGTCATTTGCATCGCAACTGGACTGACTTGGTTACAGCTTCGTTGAACTGCTTCAACTTTGGCTCGCTTACAAACATTGTGATCAGTGTTGTGCATCAGCTGTGTAGCAACATTGATCGCATCGCAAAGCTTCCTTTGAAGGACCAATCTGGATTTCCCCCCGACTACGTCGTCTCTCAGCTGGAAGCCATAACAATTCTCTGTCACTATTGCTTATTGGATAACACGCAACAGACCACACTTTCCCATCTGTTTAATCAGGCCTATCCACAGACCAGCGTTTCAGTGCAAAGCTCCAACACAGGTCAATTGTTGAACAGCATAGTGCATACATTTTTGTCCACCGCTGCTGCAACAGCACAAAGTGAAGCTCAGTCACCACGTCATCCACAACTGATGGCTGCTCGGAATGCTGTGCTTTCGCATCTGTCACGCATTGTGACAAGTGTTGCTGCCATTTGGGATAGCGAATTGGGCCAAGTGCGTCAGGTGAAGCAACAGCTGATGGAGTTCTTATCACCTGTCTCGCTTCATCACGGTGCCAATTTCCTTGCAGCTGTAGCTGTTACTTGGCAGGAACGCGGTGAACAGCAACGCAAACGCGCATCTATCGACCGCAAGACAGCAAAGCTAAGTATTGCTGAGCAATACCAACGCAATTCCATGCCCCAAGCCTGTCCCGAACAGCTAAGTCTGGTCACTTTAGTTTCAAGCATTCGCGTCATGCCAATGGACTCCTTCGTGCAGACACTCCACCAGGTGGTCAAATCACCCCCACCTATTCATCGACCACCCGTCTATCTGACTATTGAGGTGAGTGCGTTGGAACTCTTTTATTTTTATATGAAGTCTGCGCCAGCACCGCAGCTAGGTGACTCTTGGAGCTCATTTCTGGCGCTGCTACGTGACGGTTTAAACTTGACTCCTCCAGCCCAGTTTGCTTTATTAATGCTTCTAAATGAGTTTGTACAGCGCTGCCCACAGATGCCGCTGCAGGTAAGTTGCAAACTTTATAGTTTCTATTAAATCGGAATAAATTGTACATATTTTTCAAAGGATAAAAAAGACATACGCGACTTACATGACGTTACTTCGCGTTTGGTTGATTCACTTTCTAATGTGGCAGGATCTTGTTTGGAGCAAACCACTTGGCTAAGACGAAACTTGGCTGTCAAAGAGGATATTTCACAGCACACTCCCGATGGTAGCTTTAAAGATATCTCCATTACCGGACATCAGCAGTATTCTGTACAGGCACAAAGCGTACTCGCTGCTATTTTGGCAAATTTGTTAGATGTTGCTTATGGTTCGCAAGAGAAGGACAAAGTGGTGACCATTATAACCACGCTACTATACAACATTACACCGTATCTGAAGAATCATACCAGTCGTAACATACCCTCTTTCTACGCCTGTTCCAGCCTATTAGCCAGCCTGAGCGGCTACCAGTACACACGCAAAGCATGGCGTAAGGACATGCTTGATCTGGTGTTGGACAACGCCTTCTTCCAAATGGATATATCTTGCTTGCCTTTCTGGAAGCAAATCATGGACAGTTTGATGACTTATGACAACACGACATTCCGTGAGCTTATGAGCCGTGTATCACTAACACAAACAGGAAGCTTAAATATTTTCACCTCACGTGAGCAAGAGTACGAACAGCGTTCAATGCTGCTGAAGCGTTTAGCTTTTGTGATATACTGTAGTGAGTTTGACCAGTTCCACAAATACATGCCAGAAATACAAGGTACATTTTTTGTCCTTTTAATTTTTTAGGAAATAATATCACATATTTTATAAAATGCGAGACTGTTTGACAAAAACTTCTTGTTTTTAATAGAACAACTAGCCAACAGTCTGCGACTGTTGTCGATGATTCCCTCTGTGCAGGCCGCAGTATTTCTTTGCTTCCGCGTGCTATTATT
Organism: Pherbina coryleti; assembly: GCA_943735915.1. Taxonomy (NCBI): domain Eukaryota; kingdom Metazoa; phylum Arthropoda; class Insecta; order Diptera; family Sciomyzidae; genus Pherbina; species Pherbina coryleti. The sequence continues at coordinate 2,884,165 of OX030950.1, read as the reverse complement.
GCGTATGTCACCGGATCACGTGACTTCTTTGTGGCCCATAATTATAGCTGAAATGGTGCAAGTCTTCTTGGCCATGGAACAAGAGTTGAAGTCAGACAGCGAAGATCTAAGGTGAGTTTGATCCAACTGAGCCACTAGCTGGGCACTATTGCTTTTAATGGTAAATTTCAAATCAATCATATTTTATTTTTTTTTTTTTTACTTTTAATAGTCAGCAAATGCGACTCTTGGCTGGCATGGATGCTTCTTGGTCGTCCAACTCCTCGAGCAATGGGATACACTCGCAAAATCATTTGGTACATTGGCGCTCGGTACAGCTGGAAGCTTCCAAACTTCTCGAACTGGGTTGTGTGCTACCTGCTACAAATTTGCCACATTTCCAAATGTATCGTTGGGCTTTTGTTGGAACCGAATTCCATGCACATGAAGAAGTGCCCATCATAAACGGCTATATCGACGATCAGAATGTTGTCAGCCAACCCTCAACGTTGTACGTGCCACATATACGCCGTATCGCACGTTTAATGGATATGAAATATGCAGTGCATTCACCGGTAAGTGTCAACATTTTCTATTTGAAACAATTACGTTGCTGACAAGTTCAATTCTACTGGCTCTTTCCACAACAGACCACAGACTTCAAGCGTGGAACCCATCTTGTGCTCACTTGCCAGCAAATCAACACATTGCGAGACCTGTACGGTTTCTTCTCCACTCTGAGTGTTTCCTGCCCCAATCCTCGCAATTTTGCTGATACCGGCAAAGATGTCGCCAGCTGCTTGGCCGAAGTTGAGGAGGTGTTGTCAAAAGATTTCCTTGAGAAAATGCCCACAAGCACTACGCCCAGATGAAAACAAGCACAGACTCAAGCGCTGCAGTTAGCAGCAACGCTGAATGCTGAAGCTCGATCTGCAATGGGTGGCAGAGTGACAGCTGCCTGCCAATTGAAAGTATTTCAAACAAATGCTGCAACAAGCTATGCGCTGACCACTTCGACAAAGAATAACAATTTTCCATTCTATGTTTAACTTTGTATTAATTATATTTTAAACAATAAGCTGTTCGTTATACCTACTAGTAAATGTACTAAATTTATTATGAGTAACCTTTTATTATTACAATTACTTTTATTGAATCCTATTATTGCACTTTTATTATTATACTAAACTGTAGTTATTATTATTATTTCTGCAATCATTTAAATATATAAATAACATAAAAATATTAAAGAATAATGCTGATATATATAAATGTATGTACATGTTAAAAATAGAAAGATATATATATTTTTGTGTGGACCTAAGAAAAAAAGCGTGAATAAAGAGTTGAATGGTGAATAATGTTTGCATTAGAGACGTCCTTCTTAGGCTGGACGCTTTGAGGCTGCTATTGTGTTATGCAAGAAACTGAGTATTTTTCAATTCGTTATTTTTTTCAGATCGACTCAAATGAAAAATGTACTACATCAAATTAGTTATAAAAGAATAAAATGGTGACAGCTTTTTTAAACTTTACATACATTAACAAATAAAAAACATTTTTTAGCTTTTTTAGTGAAAGAAATTCAAACTATTCTCTCGAAAGCTTAAAAGGGATATCTTGGGTTAGTCAAGACCTTTGAACGATTTAAAGTGTGTGCTTACCTTTTCCTAAGTATACCAACCAAAGCTAACATTTCTGTAAATGCGCACTTCTGAAGAGTGCTGAAATTTAAATTGAATTTTGCAGAAAATTTGGCATAATTACCTAAGAGAAAATAAAGCCAACAAAATAATTTAATCTGCTTTGTAAAAATAGTGAAGTGGATCATGCAGTGAGGGCCATGAGTACATGTTAGAAATCGAAGACGGTCATATTTCATGTCATTGCACAAGCTTAGGAGTAATGATAGGACCAAATTCTAGTGAGATTTATATAAAAATCCTTTAACAAAAAAAAAAAAAAGACTCAAGATCAAACCGTAGAGATTGATCGACAAGTAAATCGATCAATCATCCTCATTGCGACTTGGGTAATATTTTGTTTCAACTAAATTTATCCCTACAGAAGGTGAAACTGTGGGGGACGACCATACAAAGTTAACATCTTTTTTAAATTTCTCAGACCGCTTCCACTTTGGTTTGATATACTAACTGTAGTATACTGTACTGTATACTAAACCTCTATGATTACTCTAACCTATAAATGTCCTCGACATACTCTTTCATCAAGATATTTATTCAATGAAATTTTTATTGACATTGTCTTGCAACGCTTCAATCATCAATGAAGTTTTTCTTCCCGACTTTTTTTTACAGGCTTACTCCCATCTCCTCCTCAGAAAGCTATCACATGAAGTATCGTAAAAACCACCTAACGACAAGATTACTTTTACTAAATATTTTTTTAGTGAATTATTTTTCATTAAACTGTCGGTTAGTGTTCCACGTATTTAAAAATGAAAGATAGTCTTCCTAATGGGATAAATATAAATCTTCATGTTGAAATTGATTTATAAAATTATTAAAAATTAATCGCACATTTGGGCAGGGGCTTCAAGATCTTATTTGTGGCTTTTGGACCGAATTCAACGCCCTCTTAATAAAGCGATAATTTAGCTCTCATGGGCATCGATACAACGTTGGTTGCCTAAGCCTTCTGTACATTTACTACCATGGGAAGTGTTCAAGGAAGATACATCTGCTGACGTCATCGGCGTGTGTGTTTCTCAGGTCCACTCGGGCAGCTCACCAGGCCCACCCCTATACCATTGCCATGATCCCCAACAGAACCTCACATAATAATGCGATAATTTGTTTGTTATTTCTTCAGTAAAATTGTAAAAAAAAGAAGAGTTGGCTGTGTCGTGGACACACCCGTAGATTTTGACGTGACGAAGTTTCTTGTTTGTTGTTGTTGTTGTTGTTGTTGTTTTTGTTGTTGTTGTTGTTGTTGTTGTTGTTGTTGTTGTTGTTGTTGTTGTTGTTGTTGTTGTTGTTGGTGTTGTTTAATGTTGATGTTGATGTTGATGTTGATGTTGATGTTGATGTTGATTGTTGTTGATGTTGGTCTTGATGTTCATGTTGATGTTGATGTTTATGTTGATGTTGATGTTGATGTTGATATAGATGTTGATGTTGATGTTGATGTTGATGTTGATGTTGATGATGATGTTGATGTTGATGTTGATGTTGATGTTGATGTTTATGTTTATGTTGATGTTGATATTGATGTTGATGTTGATGTTGATGTTGATGTTGATGTTGATGTTGATGTTGATGTTGATGTTGATGTTTATGTTGATGTTGATGTTGATGTTGATGTTGATATTGATGTTGATGTTGATGTTGATGTTGATGTTGATGTTGATGTTGATGTTGATGTTGATGTTGATGTTGATGTTGATGTTGATGTTGATGTTGATGTTGATGTTGATGTTGATGTTGATGTTGATGTTGATGTTGATGTTGATGTTGATGTTGATGTTGATGTTGATGTTGATGTTGATGTTGATGTTGATGTTGATGTTGATGTTGATCTTGATGTTGATGTTGATGTTGATGTTGATGTTGATGTTGATGTTGATGCTGATGTTGATGTTGATGTCGATGTTGATGTTAATGTTGATGTTGATGTTGATGTTGATGTTGATGTTGATGTTGATGTTGATGTTGATGTTGATGTTGATGTTGATGTTGATGTTGATGTTGATGTTGATGTTGATGTTGATGTTGATGTTGATGTTGATGTTGATGTTGATGTTGATGCTGATGTTGATGTTGATGTCGATGTTGATGTTAATGTTGATGTTGATGTTGATGTTGATGTTGATGTTGATGTTGATGTTGATGTTGATGCTGATGTTAATGTTGATGTTAATATTGATGTTGATGTTGATGTTGATGTCGATGTTGATGTTAATGTTGATGTAGATATTGATGTTAATGGTTATGTTTATGTTGATGTTGATGGTGATGTTGATATTGATGTTTATGTTAATGTTGATGTTGATGTTGATGTTGAAGTTGAGTTGATGTTAATGTTGATGTTGATGTTGATGTTGATGTTAATGGTTATGTTTATGTTGATGTTGATGTTGATATTGATGTTTATGTTAATATTGATATTGATGTTGATGTTGATGTCGATGTTGATGTTGGTGTTGGTGTTAGTGTTGGTGTTGGTGTTGGTGTTGGTGTTGGTGTTGGTGTTGGTGTTGGTGTTGGTGTTGGTGTTGGTGTTGGTGTTGGTTTTGGTGTTGGTGTTGGTGTTGGTGTTGGTGTTGGTGTTGGTGTTGGTGTTGGTGTTGGTGTTGGTGTTGGTTTTGGTGTTGGTGTTGGTGTTGGTGTTGGTGTTGGTGTTGGTGTTGGTGTTGGTGTTGGTGTTGGTGTTGGTGTTGGTGTTGGTGTTGGTGTTGGTGTTGGTGTTGGTGTTGGTGTTGGTGTTGGTGTTGGTATTGGTATTGGAGTTGTTGTTGGATTTGGAGTTGGTGCTTTTCGTTTAGCTCTTTTTTTTGCTTCCCCATTGGTTGTGCTCTAATTTCAATTAATCCAGAAAAAGTGATGCATATGCGTCACATTAGGCGGTTCCCTGGGGGTTTTTGACACGCCGTCAAATTTTTTTTTTATTTTTGTCATATGCCCGAAGACCTCACCTTTGTTTTCGTTCCTTAAAATTTACCGTTGCACCAGTAGTCACAGAGTTAAAAATCCATGCAACGTTTTTTCATGGCTTTAGCATTTTTACTGCATTATGTGATTGCATCCCTGAAATCATGACAACAAAATTTTTTTTGTAATTTAGTTGTGAAGCGTAATAACACATCCCTGCTGTCGTAAAACAAAATTTACTGTAGCACTCCTCCTGAGTGAGTAATAATTCCATGCAACGATATTACATTTCTGTTACATAAGCTGCTATATTCACGACCTGACGACGCCGGAATTTTTTTTTATTTTTGTCGTAAAGCCATGTATAAAAACTTTATTTTCCTTTTCAAACTTTTATCGTAGGTTATATACTCATTGAGTAAAATTTCAATGCAACGCCGCTGCATGAATGTTGCGTTATCGATCTTTGAGCGGCTCTCTCAGCGTCCCCATGATGTCAGAAATTTTTTGTCTAATTTTGTTGTGAGGGCTTCCAGTAGGCCTTTATTGGCGTATCGTATTTTTAATCCTAGCGCTAATACTCAGCGAGTAATAATTCCATGTAACAAATTTTCAGTTGCGTTGCTTACGCAGCTCCCACTACGTCCCTTTGCCGTATTAAATTTTTTTTTTATTTTTTTAATATAGCCAAAGAATTAACCTTTACGGTCATACTATTTTTTTAATCATAGCTCTTATACTCAGCGAATAACAATTCATTGAAACGCAGATGAATTTTTAAAAAATTAATTTTTCAACTTTTTTCGAAACTAGAGCAGTATAACGTAACTTCGTCACGTCAAAATTTGTGTAAAATTAATACAAATCTTCACCGACACTCCTCCATCTTTCCACCCTACAATTGAGTGGTTCAGAGCACAAGTGGCAAAAGTTAATTTTTTAGGGAAATTGAATTAAGTAGTACATAGAAGTGAAGAGGGAAATGTAACCTATTTATGAGTCCGGGTTAGAAACTCCTAACTTACGTAATCTTTGAATGTAATGCAATACTTGTGTTATTGTTCTGACGAATTGCATAATTTTTTCAGAGCACAAGTGTCGTAAGTCCACAATTTTACGGACACAGTGAAACGAGAAATTTTAAAAAATATTCGGAGGACAAGTGGCGTAAGTCCACCCATTTTATATCTCCCTTTATAATGAAGATAATTGCTAAGGGTTGGTTTTGTTCTACTTCAAGGCGTAAATGCAGTCGTTTCTAATCAAAACATTCTTACAAATATTTCATACATTAGATTTCTACAGCGAAAACAAGAAATTTCAAAAAATGTTCAGAGGACAAGGGGTGACAATTTTTTTTATTAATTTGCTATTGCAACATTGTTGGGTATTATTTAGTTTATTTTGTACGATATGAATAGCTCTATTTATGTTCTTGATCACGCTTAAAAGCAAAACTGAGTTCTTTATACTTAGAATTTCTTATAAGAATTTTTCGAAATGTGCGATTTTATCAAAACTTCCAAAAATGGACTTACGCCACTTGTGCTCTGAGCAGCTCAATTAATTAAACTATCAACCCAATTTTCCCAATTAATACGATGCTTTCGCATTGAATGCGCACTGAGTAACATTTTAAGGGGAGATACGCAGTCAGAACTTTTGTTTTTTTTCAAAAATTTTTTTTGCATTTTCTTAAGTTTAAGTTTGAAGAATATTTGGTGAAAATTTCAAGTTAATATCTCAAAAAATAACAAAGTTATAGCCTACTGAGTGAACCGCCTTCTAGAGCGCGCAGTGCTGGCGCTTATTTTCAAACGCGTTTTTCTCGAAACCATGTTTTCAAAGTCGGTGACCAAGATTTCTCAAAGCTCAGTGAAGCGATCGTTTTGCTTTTTTTGCAGGCTTATTGTACACATAATAATCTCGTACTTGTCATAGGTTTTTTTTTTTTTTTTAGCTTCGTTCATTTTTTATAGGCAAAACTATGACGAATTTTTGGTCGAAAATCGTTTTTTTTACGTTTGAAAGTCCGCCATTTTGTGAAAAATCAATATTTTCAAAAACGGCTATGACAAGTACGAGTTTTAAGTATCTACTTTAATAATATATTTCATTTTTTTGTTTCAGATGAATTAAGGAGGAGCAATCTTGGTCACCGCATTTCACCTTTTTTTCAGAGCGCTCTACAAAAACTGCTGTATCGACCTTAATATTAAATTTTTTTTAATAAAAAAAAAAACTAAAAATACTCTTGAATGTGTATATTTTTAGGTATAAAAACCCTCATTCAAAAATATCCCATAGGTTTCCTTAAAAAAATTCACAAACATGACCTTTTTTTTCGGCCTCTGGCTGCGTTGCTCCCCTTAAGTAAAATTTTAAGTCTACGCGCCATTTTCCTATCTCAACCCTATTTTTGTAGTGATTTGCATGGAGAAAAGTATGATTGCATCATTGTATGAAAGGTACTCTTATTTGATAGGTCACAAAAAAATCATGTTTGTTGTGTTGAAGTTCTAAGGGACATGCCATGCCTATTCCACTCATAATTTTTGTGGAGATAAATTTCGATAAAAGTCACACACCAAATTTAAGTCTCTAGCTTTAATAAACCCAAGTTTTCTCGGTTTGTTCAATTTCGGTGTTAAGTGCCGTTAGTGAATTTTGGGTATTTTTGCAAAATAGACTCTGAGATAAACATAACATATTCTTAAAAGTTTGTAACAGGTCTGACGATGAGTTTCAGAGACCTTTTTTAAGTACTCTTGTTAGGTATTTTTTTTTTTTTTGCTTGAAACATTCAGTATATTAATTTTTATAAACTTTTGAACTCAACAAAATCTTATAATTCTGCATTTCTAGTTCTATCTTCGAACTACTTGTTAGCATTTTGTGATCTACTTCGACATTGCGGTTATATGAGTATAAGAACTAATCAAAATTAAGTTAAATTAGGAGGCATTTATTACAAAAAATACGATAACAATTAAAAAAAACATGCAAATAATGTTAAATATATATATATATGGACATTAAATTAATATTAAAAATTTAACAGCATTTCTAAGTTATTTCACGCCGTTTTTCGGAATTTGAAAATTCCAAAAATAACCCTTATACAACAACTGCATGCACAGGACTTGATTGGGTGTTCTTCAGCTGGTGGAAATACGAATAGACGAGATGAGTGCAGTACGCAAAGACCACTAAAATGAAGATTAAAAACAAAAGAAGTCAAATAAACGATCATAGAATACAAATGAAACATGATGCTCACCCAGTATAATAATGTACTCCAATAAGACGAGGAAAATATTATCAAACATAGCCATGGCACGATAATCTCCGAAATTGAAAATCACACCTAGTATGGCGATGGGCCAGCCAATAAAGAAAAGCAGCGCATAGATCAGCCAAGTTAAGACCAGCCATTTATTGTTCTAAAATAAAAATGCTGCAATCTTATGGGACTTCCTCTCTGAGAAATAATACAAACCCATAATGCACCAAACAGCAGTCCTAAGTTTCCAAGTAGGCTTATAACGAATCCAAAGAGTGTGGTTCCACTCATGAGATCTGTAAATGCAAAGCTGTGTTTAATACAAACTAAATGATATTGACGTCATTACGGATGATGCTTTTGCTATAATAAATACAGGTTTTAGCCAAGTTCTTGCATCTGATTCATAGAATATTTAGAATTAACAAATTAATTTTAATATGTTATTGGTTGGTACTTTTCAATAAGTGCGTTTTGATTTGTAAATTAATACTTTTACCACATTTATGCAAAAACATTTGTGGTTTCTGAACAACGCTGTTCTTGAGCTAATATTTTGCAATGTTTTTGTAGCAACTTGTTGCTCAAAGCTCGATTTCCTTCTGATCTAGAATTGCTGCATTACTTCTTGCACTGTTGAAATTACTCACAACTCGGCCGGATAATAACGCCCACAATCATGGAAACTAGGAAATATATGGATATGCCCAGGCAGGCATTTCGCAGGCTAACACCAAAACACGCTTTATCCGTGATCAAATTCATTGTTGGCATTTTATTGTGGTGCCTCTTCTTGAGTTTGTTGTGAATACGATTTTAAAGTTAAAGCCTGACTTGAACCGACTATGTGTGTGTATCAAACGAGGTTGGGAGCGTTACTAAAACATGGAAACACCAAGAGAGTGTCTCGTCGAGCAATGATCGTTTCATTTTAATTTACGATTACTCACAATTTAAGATGTTGTCAGTTTGGAATTTAGAAGATGTGGTGTGTGGTGGCTATTATTGGAACACGAAACAGAAAAATGATGATAAAAAAGCTTTTTGTTGTGTGAACATTAAGTTCATTTGGGTAAAAGCTTTTGTTGTTTACTTAAATTTTAAGAAAAGCTTAATGGTCTCATATAATGCATACATTTTCATTTGCATGATAAACAAATAAAAAGGAAAAATAAACAATTTTAAATAAATAGAGGAACAGGGCGCCGATTTGTTGCGCTACGACTTAAATGTTGCTGTATTTTCTGGTAAAATTATATCATGATTTTGTTATTCTTATATCCTCGCGCGTACTGCCCACCCCCCATACATAGAGACTTTATCGAAAATCTTGTTATCTTGATATACTTTTTTAATCTTATAAAATAATTAGTTTTGCAAATTAACTGCGATTTTTTATATGAACTTTGAGTTTAAATTTTTAGGGAATCGAATAAAATCTTTGCTTGCATCCTATACAAAAAACGTTATGAAAATAGCAAACTTTCATAAATTCCATAAATTTTAATTTATTTTACATGAAAGCATCGAAATTTAAATTTTACTCGAAATTCGAAATTTAATTGAAAACCACACACAAAATAATGCCATCAAATAATAACATCTTCATAACTTTGAAATGCGTATACTGTGGGATTTTGTACTTCGGTCAAGCTATGGATTTCTGATGAGTTTGTCACTTTTAAAAAAATATTTGTGTGGCCGCCACGCACGATAGAAGTGAAACTTTAACCCAAAAAGGTAGAGATTTTTTAGTGGTTAATTGATTTACTCTTTAATATAGTCTTACTAAAAAAGTCCCATTCCATATCTGGCAAGAGTAGATTTAATATGTTTTAATACATTTTCGAAAAGTTTAATGTTATTAAGACAAATAAGAAAAACTTTAGAGTTAGAATACAATCACCCATCACATCACCCATCATACCATAACATACCATATCAACCACGATTTCATGATCATACTGCCACCATACCATACCATCATATCACACTACCATTCTATGCCATCTTACTGTCTCATAAAACTATTTGATATGTAAAATTTTATATCAAAAACATAAAGATATAAGGAAAATTATTGCTATACAGAAATATACTCTGTGTAATCTTTATTTCTTGGTGAACACACTGTATTCTAAACAGCCAGCACTGTAATCTGACCTTCTGCGGTTATACAAAAATTATCAATGAAATAACTCCCAAAACAAAAAAAAAATAACTCCCGAAAATATTTTTATTGGGAGTTGCTTAGTTCTTTTTATGAAATAACTCCGAATTATGTAATAACTCCCAAAAAATTTGAGGACGAAATAAGTCCCAAAATATTTGGTTGGGTGTTATTTTATTCAACTTGGGAGTTATTTAATTTCTCTTGGGAGTTGTTTAATTTTCTTGGGAGTTATTTAAATTTATTTGGGAGTTCTTTGATTTTTCTTGGGAGTTATTTCATTTCTCTTGGGAGTTGTTTCGTTAATTTTAATTTTTATTGGGAGTTATTTCATGAGAGTTATTTAATTGGGACATTTTTGGTTTGGGAGCTATTGAATTTTCATTGGGAGTTATTTAGTTTTTTTGGATTTGGGACTTATTTCATTTCTCTTGGGAGTTGTTTCATTTGAAGTTATTTAATTTTTTCATTTGAAAGTTATTTCATTGGGAGTTGTTTCACTGCGCCTACAAAGTGTGCATGATCAGCAAATTCTGTACACACTCTATTGAGAGCCAGCCGAATGCTACACAGTACTCGTTTCGATTTATGGTTTGATTCGAAATTACTGCACAAAAGTTTAAAAAATAGTCTACTTTTAAATTTTGTACAGTATAATTTTGTTACTAAGCACCAGTCAGTGTTTGTCTTTTGTTTAACGTTGATGTTTTTGATATGAATATCAAAGACATGATCCATATGCATAGAATTTTTTCATTTCCTTTTCATTGGCCTAAAATACACTGTAGTACTCAGTCTGGATGAGCAGTCTGTCATTCAAAAACAAACTGTACTGGTCAGTTTGGGTGAAACCAGTTTTATTTCGTGTGCATAAACTGTGTTTGATTGAATTAGTGTGTTAAATTTTTGGAACCCCTAAACAAAATATGACGACTTGGCTTATATGTGCGTCACATTATCGACCCCATTTTATTCGCCGTATTATATACGCGGCTTAAGAAGTTTTACTTCATAAAATTAAATTAAAATTTAAGAAGTTTCACTTCATAAAATTAAATTAAAATTTTTAAATATTTTTCCTACACAAAGAATTGTGAAATTTCAAATTTTTGTGTTGTCGAATATTGTTGGAAAATATAAATCTATAAATACATATTTTGATAACAAATACAATTATGGTTAATTTAGTGGAATTTGATGTGAAAACTTACATTGTATATTGGTCTCTAATAAGAAGTTTTTAATTATAGAGTTAAAAAATTATCAAAACATTTTAAAATCATTAATAGTTTTGATAAGGCATTAACTATATTTGATTTAAAAATATAAAAGCTTTCAACAAAAAATTAATTCTGAATCTTCAGAATTTATAATCACTAGAGGAATAATATGAATTAATAGAGAAAAAGGTGTTTATTTCTGTTTTGTTACTAAACAAAACACATAAATTTTGCGTTTGTTTCAAAATTGAATTTTCTCCGGCATTTTGGAACAAAAAATTTGGTGTCTATTTTCTTTTTCAACACAATTTTTTTACAAGTTTCGTGTTTCATAAAGATGGTGAATCGTTAAAAGTGATAAATCGAAAAATGTTGCATTTCATCAATGTTGAAATAATATATTTTATATAATAACCATAATTGGGGAAATTCCTTATGATTATCTGAAATGAGGAAATTTCATCAGCGAAGATCTGGCAGTTCTGTCGGTCTCTTTAAAATTGCGTGTTTTTGTTCTCTTTTGTTTATCCGAATCAGTGTTGCCAGGAAAAAAAATTTCGCATCGTAACTTTTGCTTTCAGCCCGTCGGATTTTCGTCGCTTTTGTCGGAAGGAAGACAAATCAAATACAATATAGATGTATGATCCACATTTAAGGTTTATTTATTTAAATAAATTACTTTTTCAACATAATCTATTTCTTTAAGCAATGTAATACTACAAACATACAAAATTGGAGAATTTGCCCTGCAGAATTTGATTTAGAAACTACTTATACCTTAACAGAATAGTAGATATTATTATTAAACTCTTGCATTTATTTTGCAACAATAATCAACTAGTTTTTTACCTTTTTAATCAGAAATTTATCCATATCCAAATATAAGATGTATTTTCATCCACAACGCAGTTTAGCACAAACAAAACAGTACATAACTCAAACACAAATAAAAGTTTTAAAAGCAATGCAGCGAATGTAATTGTCATTCCTTATGGAAATCGGACGTCGGATCTATTTTTCCTAAAATCGTAACATTTTGAGGAATTTTAGCCAAATATCGGATCATCGTATTCAATGCTAAAAATCGTAACAAATCCGGTTTATCGGACCATCTGGCAACACTGATCCGAATGCTTCCATATTTAAAAGGTTTCAGTCCCAGTAGGAGCCATAGAAACTACTTCAATTTTGAGTAAATAAGACCAGATGTTGCTTTCCTGTTGTTTTTCCTTATTGAGTAAAAATATTTTGTGCATTCTGAGACCCATATTTTTAATTTGGCCGTATTTTATAAAACAAAGTTTGTTTTTTACCACAAAAAAATGTTATATGTGAGAGATAAAAACCGTGGAATAATAATTACATTTATTTGCATCAAATCACTAATATGAACCCTAAGTCTAAGCATGAATGCATAAAACTAAAAATAGCTACAATAACTCTAATATACTTAGTCATTTAAAGAAATTTTGAAAGTCTCAATATTACTAATCGACCAATCGATGCATCTTTTCTGCATTATAAAAGTGATGTAAACATTACGTAGATATATTCCTCATTAAAGTCGCTGTAAAGTATGAATCAATGCTTTCTTCGATTGTTCTCATTTAAGCAAGTTGTGGTGTGTTTTGATTCCATTTATGTCATTGTTTACATTTACATAATAGAACTTTTTTTTTTTATTTATGTAAAAACTAGGCAACACATTCGTTTTTGATCAGAAATATTGAAATTTTCAGTTAAATATATGAAAATGTCAAAATAAGACAAAGATTTCATTTATATAACTATATAAGTAACATATTTAAATTATTTAAAGAGTATGTATATCAAGAACTTAATTCAAAAAATTAATTGAATAATTAAGGCAAATAGATAGATAGAAGCTATTTAAATTTGAGCCGTCTTCTATTTTGGGTCTTTGAATCATGTTTTTTTTTTTAAATTCTGATTTTTATATTTTTCATATTTCATAAGATATATTAAAATATTTTTCTGCTGAATTCATTCAATAGAATTGCTTGGTAAACAAAAAAAAATTGTTAATAGTTGTATTTGTTTTTAAAAAATAAGGCAATAAATTGTTATTTCCAATAAACTTGGCTCTATTGTAGAATAAAACTTAAATTTCTGAGTTGCAACAGTCAAAATCAACACACAAAATTTGTTATCTCTCTTTGGAGTTAAGCGAAATTGATGTAATTTTTATAATTGTGACACTGCAAGACCAAATATTTTTATTTAAATTACACATATGTTATTAAGTCATTGTGTTTTTCCATGATTATGCCATTACCGTAGCCTCTGGCTTGATATTTTATTTTTTCTACTGGGTCTTTTTCTGCAGGCATAATGAGCAGCGTTGCCAGAATGTGAAAATTTTACCAAAATTTGTATTTTTTTTTTCGATGTACAACGCGAAATTTAGTTTTATTTTGGTAAATTTGAATTTTTTTTTTTTTGCAAATGTTTTCTCACTCTACGTTAATGTATACACTGTTTTATCTAACTTGTTTTTTTGCTACGAAAAAAAAACACTTTGATGCGTTTGTTTCCGAAAAATTGTGGCTTATTAAAAAATGTTCTATGCCGCGAACGGAGGTTAAGCTGAGCTTTATTTACAAAATAGTGAAGTATTCACTTTAAAAAAAAAATAAATGAGTCCAGAAAAATATTTCAGAAATTTTTTTAAAATAGAAGTTTTAACTCAAGTTCAGAAACGGTTTGATTCTTCACGACATGATTTCAAAAACTTATCCGTTATCACTCCTGTTGGTGTTGTCTGAATCATAAATTTTCTATGAATGTATGTTAGTTTCCTATTTTCGTAAATTAACTGATGGCAATGAAGAGAAAATTATCACTCAATGAAAATTACAACGATTTTCTAAATTTTTCTTTAATAGAAACATGGATATTGTAAGCTATTGGGACGAAGCTGCTTGTTTTAAAAATGGCATGGACGAAAACTTCTATAAAACTAAAGAAATTTTGTTAAAAACTTAATGACACTTCCTCACAGTTCAGCCGCTGCTGAAAGATAACTTTCTGACCTTTCTTTAATACATACAAACATAAGAAACAGACTCGTTTTTAAAACCATTAATAGTATAATGCTATATAAAGAATTAATTTATAGTGAAAATAATCCACACTATAAATGGCCAGCGAAAAAAAAAAAATGTAAAAAAAAATAAAATGATCTAGAATAATGTTCATTTGCAAAAATTAAAGTTATATATCAGAAAATATTCCTTTTTTCCTTTTCAAGATTTTATAACAATGTATATTTATTTATATTTATTTATATTTATTAATATGTTCGTAAGCTTTTACATTGAAAGCTTTTATACAGTAGGAATTTATTAACTATTTATTTTTACAAGGGCAACTAAGTTTTTATAAGTTTTTTGTTAAGTTTTGTAGAAAACTGGAAATAACCTAAATAAATGAAACCTATAGACTGAAGACTGAAAAGAAAACGAACATGTAAGCATTAGAATAATACATTTCATTGAATATTTAATATATTTTATAATTAGTTTTATGTTCATTGGATATTTCAAAATTTTTTAAAACAAAAAATAGTCAAGTGAGTAGGTGAATTTTTTTTGGGAATTTTGGTAAAAACACAATTGTAGGCTGTGGCAACCCTGATAATGAGCTGCGGAGATTGGAAAATAGGAGGAAAATATCTGGCTCTCTTTTTAATATAAAGCTGTTGCTGCAAAAACGGGAACTCAGTGATTTTTTACTTCACATTCATCGAAGAAGCGACGAAAAAATATAAAACGCCATTTTTTAAAATTACAATTGTTCTTTTAATTTAATTTTGTTTGCTCAAATTTAACTCATTTAATTGCACAGGTAAATCGAAAAATAGCTTAGAGTACATTTCGCTGCAGAATTGAATGTAATCACTTGTGTTTTTGTTATTTGCCTCAGACAACCTTTGACACCTTAAGGAAAATGATGGAACGTCTTTGCTGCATGCGCCTTAACACGGCGGGCGTAGTCATTGGGTGGATTGGAGCAGCACTCTCGTTGATCTCCATTATCATCATTGCATTAGGATTAACACGTGTCGATGAATTATCCAAAATAATCTACGATCAAATGAATGACCCGAATGTGTCTCAGGAGGCTGTGAGTCGAGGTAAGTGCTTGTTAATGGAATATTTGGCTGAGGTGCTGCGATGGGTGATTCGCTTATTACGCATCAGCTATATCGTTTGTGTTCAATACGCCCACATTGTTGCACTTGTCGCCATTTTGTTAACCATTCATTTGTTGACAAGATTATCTGATTTTATATAATGTTTACTTTATATCATTTATCTCAGCTTTGGTTATAATATTGGCTCTTTACTTGACTGTGAATCTTATTAATATGATTGCGTCTGCTCTGTTGGTTGCGGGCACCATTAAGGTATGTCTACATGATATTCATTTCCTCATTGTGCAATGGGCAAAACAGAAATCTGCAATAGGTAGTTATTATGGGATGGAGTAGAGGGTTGCTATAAAAAGTTAGTTCGTATTGAAAATAAGGTCTTTAATTATTTGGATTGTATCCCAACTAATCTTAAAAAATGGCATATTGAAAATGGTCTGTAGTAATGTTAAAACAATGTGTTCCAGCGTTTGTTTTAAACTAAGTAATAAGGTCTTAGAAATTTGGTGTTCCCGGCTTTTCGGAATAATTACTTCAGATTAATATTAAGAATTAATATCACTGAAGTGCTTATGAATAATTATATTCACAAGCCGAATCATTCAGCATGAATAATTACAGGAATTTAACTCTTATCAATAAAGTCAAATCGAAATTTGACTCATGCAAACATTTGTATACGTAAATTCATTAAAAAAACAATTAATATTAGTATGTAATTATTCGTGCACTGAAAAATTATCTACGGTTCAACACGCGAAAGCTGAAAATATTTTAAGTAATTTATAAAAAAACTTCTGCACAAAAGCATATAATTACAATTGAACAGGGTGTTCAGTATTTAATAGAATCATATCAACTCTGCTCTTGAATAAATTTTCAATTCTAGAAGGGCAAAATGCTACATTCAAATCTTGAAGAATTGGAAATAATTTTTCTGTAACTTTGGGCGTGAAAACACTTCAGATTTCTGGTTATCCGATCCATAGTTTAATATAACAATTCTTTACTTATTTGTTTATTATTTACTTTGATTCTTTCCTTATAACAGGAACGACATTTGATGATCGTGCCTTGGATTATAAACTCTGGAGTGGCTTTGTGCATTAACGCCTTGTACTTTGTTTACTTTTTGGTCATTGCTATAACAGCTGGTATACCGTTTGGCTCTGTTTTCGTTTCGCTGATAAGTGCCGCCATAAGTCTTGGTGAGTCATTATTATGTTTGTTGTGAAATCATGGCACAGTAGCGATAAGAGGGGATTTTATTTTGTTGTGGCTATGAATATATTTACTCAATTATAATTCTTTATCCACTTTTTAGTCTTCCAATATGTGATTTGGTATGCTATTTATTCGCTATTCAAGAAACTGCAAAATGAACGTGAACAGCGACAAATGCTGCTACCTACCACTGGTTCGTCTTATCCCTCTTACACTAAAATATAACTGCGGTAAAAAGTTGTGTGACAGGACGCAGTGCATACACTTATATAGCTGGTCGCAATGATCAACAGTTCTAATGAATTCTGATTTATCAAAATTTATCAATGAAATATAAAATATATCAAACCAAATCATATGAATAAAATACTAAAATTGTATTCTGAACTATATAATAAAGGTTATATGAAATATAACAGTAAAAATAAAAATAAAAAATTCATTATTTTGTAAAAACTAACAAATTTCTTGTTTTGTTTGGTCATTTCACTATTATATACATAATCTTTCTACTTAAATAAATCTACATTTGTTTTGGAGTTAATTACAATTTATTGATTCATTTCTAATTCAATTTAAAGGTACACCAACAAGAGGTGTAGTATTTGTTTTTTAATTTAAAGAAAAAATTGTTTGAATGTCCTATCATAAGTTAAGAGGTGACACATGAATTATGAGTGGAACACAGAATCTTTCAAAACTTCTAAGCGACCAGCTGTTAAATAATACGCCTTAACAGCTCTTGTTGATATGGTACACCTTTTAGTTTGCACAAAAGACATTCGGCGCAGAAGAGTTGGACTTAGTTATAATTGCTTACTAGTAAATTTTTTTTGCTGTTGTTCATTGTTCGGCGTTTTTTGACACTTGTAACTTTTGACTCTTAACCGTACATCTACTTTATTTATTTTACTATGGGTCCAATCTGCATCAATGGCGAGTATCGAAGTGGATGGAACCACGAGCTATATTAGCTGTCGGCTGCGGCTGTCGGCTGCGCTGGCTAGATCATGATAGAAAGGAAAACGAAGCTCCAAGGAAAAAGTATTAGAAGCAGTATCCAACGGCGATAAAATCAGAGGAGAACGCCCACACCTTCGTTGGAAGGATGAAGTGTTGGACAACTGGCGCCAGCAAGCAATTATGCAACGACATTGCATGGAATTATTGCTCAGTGAGTAAATATGCACCGGTAATGTTTTAAAATAAATTAAGGACTTCTAATTGGTCTTTATTCAAAAATAAAAAAAATAATTTTGACGTCGTCAGGTAGCGGAGATAGCAGCTTATGAAACAAAAATGCAATATTGTTGCATAGAATTATAACCTTCCATTCTTTCATATTGAAAAGGAAAAGATAAAAAAATTTTTGCGTCATGACACGACAGTGACAACCGCTTAAAGCAGTGAAAAAACAACAACAATGAAAAAACGTTGCATGGAATTATAACTCGGTAGCTATGGAAGCTATGGTAAATTTTATGGATCGCCAATGTAAGTGGGCGTTTTGGCCATATGATAAAAAACGAAAAAAAAAAATCACGAGGCTCCTTCAGGGAACCGCTCTGTGTCATACAAATACACCATCGTGAATGCACTTCAGAAAAGCAAAAGCAAAAGTAAAAACAAAGGGAAAAGCAAAAGCAAAACTAAAAATAAAGGCAAATTCAAAAGCAAAAGCAAAAACAAAACGTTCAAGTTTTCACGTCAATACCTCCTGCTATGTATATATATCAGCCAACTTCCTTTTTGTCACTAGAACTTAAAAGTTGTCGGTTTAGAAAGAAAAACACAACTTCTATTTTTCTTAAGATCATCTATTAAGACCAATTTGAATTTTAACAGGAATAAATATACATTAAGTACAAGTAAAAATAATGGAGGTACTCTTGTCTCTACAAAAAAGCAAAGAGTAAACATTATCACACAAATGTATATTTCTTGATAAAGCACACAAACAACAATTTTTTTTTTCCTTAACATGAGTTTTTCACATACTTTAGGTACATACGTATATATTGATATTCAAGTTTCGGAACAACAAGTAATGCATTCGTTGTTTTAAATATTTGTTATAAACACTAGGAACAACATAACAAATCATATTTACAGCTGTCTGAACATGTCTACGGTTGAGCTCAGAGGATGCCAAACGTCTTTACTTGCCCAAACCCACCCACATGTAGTTGGGATCAAGAAACTGCGATCCGTGATAGCCCTCGGGGTTCATTGAAACCAATGAGCGTATCTTCTGGGATGGCCGGTAGGTTCGTATTGCGTGCAAAAATGCGGCAGTGCCATCTGTTGGGCTACCATCAGCGGAATTTATGAGCTCATCGTGTAACATGCTTATGGGATGATCGCCATCGAGCAACTTCTCCTCTCCGGGACTCAAACGTTGGTTTTCCATGTATTGCACATTGGTCTTTAAATCTTTGAAGAAATGTCCTAGGTTTGTCATGGCTCCTGAAACGAATTTATATCAAGAGAAGATAAAATTATGATAGTACTCATATCGTATAAGGGAGAATATACCAATAATTATATGATACATTTTCTCAAGACATTAAAATAAGATACGATATCAAACGTCCGTGGCGTAGTTGGTTAAAGTGCGTGGCCGCTATGTCAACAAACCTGGAGACCCGGGTTCGAACCCCAGCAGCGACAGAAAATTATTTGAATTAAAATAATTTTTCTGTACGGCCGCCACCTCTCTGCAGACAATGGCAAACCTCAGAGAGTAATCAAAATGCCATGTAAAGCTTCTTGAGAATAAGAACATTACGTTCATTGCCGTTCGGAGTCGGCGTAAAACCTGTAGGTCCATTTCTCGGTCAATTGTGTACAAACTTAATAACACGCACAACACAATTGATCATAAGAAGCTAGGTCAAAGTCCTTTCAAGGGCTGAAATGGCCAGTTATTTATTTCTTTCGAAGCATTTTCGCAAATTCATAGATTTGATAATTTAATAGCGTTTTTTCGATTAAAATAATTTTTAAATTCAAAACTTTAAAATAACAAAGTATATATGTATATCATATATATTAACCCTCTTCGGCCCTCCCTTAAAGCCCCCTGTTCAGTTGTAGGGAATAAATATACAAAAATCATTAATTTTGTTAAAATTTAATCAACTTTGTTGTTTATTTTTAACGATATTTATAACGACCTTTAGTAGGAAGTAGAAACAACATCTAATACACAATCCTTAGTGAATATTTCTTTTAGTTCGTTCGTTATTTTA
Organism: Pherbina coryleti; assembly: GCA_943735915.1. NCBI lineage: Eukaryota > Metazoa > Arthropoda > Insecta > Diptera > Sciomyzidae > Pherbina > Pherbina coryleti. The sequence continues at coordinate 2,864,254 of OX030950.1, read as the reverse complement.
GTTCGTTCGTTCTTTTAGTTCGTTAGGTCTTTTAGTTCCCATGGACAAACCGAAGATTCAAACCATAGCTCGGTAAATTTAGTTATATTTGCTCTAGTTCGTTTTGTTTGCTACTTTTGTCGGTTGGCTAGCCAATACACAGTCCTAGAATAGCCAGCACACAATCCTTTCTTAAAGTAATAGATTATAGTGATCTGCTGAAACATAGCTTTAGCTAATGTTTATCACTGAATCAACAAAATTACGAAAGAAAGGGTTTTAGCGTAATGGTTAGAGGAAAGTACCAACAAACGATAGAACTGTGAGTTGTGGGTTCATTTCCTGCAGCGGGTAAGAAATTATTTTTAATTTAACATTTTCTGGTTCAATTGATGCAAGCAAAAAACAATATCAATTCTAAGAAAAAAGGTGTCGGAAAAAAGTGTCGTTTTTTCTGATTTCACTCTAGCAAATCGCAGAACGAGGCGTAAAAAGCTTCGCTTCAAAAATAAGCAATACTTAAAAAAAAGAGAGAAAATGGCAAAATTAAATTTGGGTTTTCATGATTAGGAAGTTTTTAAACACATAAATATTTAATCAGATATCGTTTGTGACAAAGCAAACAATACAACTGATGATTATTGAGTGTTCTCCTCAGTGGCTCTCTTAACCCATTAAAGCCTGGCCACAGATTGTAATTAAGTTAAATTTTGATTTTCACTTGTAAAAAAACTAAAGTTAAACTGCGTAAAATTAGACTGTTCCGTTTTTATTAGGCCCATCATCTTTACTATAAAAAAATCTCATCTAGTCTCATCGAGTATCTCTTATCAACACTTTAATGAGTATTTAAATACCCATGAGGAAGAAATGGGTTAATTGACGATATGAATTGGTTACTCAATCGCAATTAATTGTTGATCGCTGGTGTGGCACTCAGATAACAATATCTATTTTTATGCACCAAAACCACACTCGCTGTTTATACATATGTCTACGAGTATGTCTAATATTGTCAGCTTTACGAATGGAAGATAAAGGCGCCTAAGAGCATTAAGTGCCCGGCTAGCTCAGTCGGTAGAGCATGAGACTCTTAATCTCAGGGTCGTGGGTTCGAGCCCCACGTTGGGCGAAATAATTTTTTCTTTTTCAAACATTTATGCATGCTTCGTCCTCAATTGCATTGGAAGACCCCTCCCCTTCCCACAGATGAAGTTACTCACCAGCACTGATTGAAGGTATGAATCGTTCTTGCTGTGGCCTTGTCTTTTGTCGCTTGTGATTGGGGAATGCATTGCGCTTCAAGAACGTGTCATCGGAAGGCATCTGTTCCAATGTCATTGGCATGAACAACGGCAGCGCCAGGGGATAGTTAGCCTCTTCTAGGAAACTCTTGTCGTTATCGCTGTTACCATAGTTTAATTGACCATCTTGTTCTAAAGCAAAATGCATTTTGGAAGGAATGCGCTTTTGTACTGCGGGCCACTTTTGCAGCAACACATCATCTTCATAGGATTGTTGCGGATATCTCGTGTTGTAGTTATTGGTGTACTTTTTAATACTTTGGCGGCCATTCAAATAAGCAGCATTCCACCACAACAGGAACTGTTTTATTTGACCTGCACTTAGAGTCAAAGGTTCTTTTGTATTTTGATACACTTTCGCTTCATCATCAATTGTTGTTGCTTCTTCCACACTCGGTTGTAGCATGTCATCGAATTTGATTCTGTTGATATTGACTTGTTTGCTTGCTGGAAGTCTTTGTTGAGAATGCGTGAATTTTCCAACACTTCTGTAATTACGTGGTCGTAATATTATTGGTTGTTGATAGCTTAGATGATTTGCATAATGTTGGCTCTGTTGCTGGGGTTGTTGTTTTTGGTTGAGTTGTTGGTGTGTCAATGGCCAATAAATATTATTCGGCCTAAGACGATTGATCATCCGCGGAAGTACTGCGTTGTAGGTGTCAAAAGTAATTTCAGCAGGTGTTAAAACGCTTCCGGTTGCTTTAATAAGATTCTGCTTAGGTTTCTGAAATGGTTCGAAGAAGTTCCAGTCACGATTTGTGTAGTCGTCATCGATGTGGGAGAATGGTTCAAACGGATGCTGAGATGCTGGAAAGTGTTGCGATGTCACTGAAATGAAAGAGTTGAACTTTTAAATGCTTTTCAATAACATCCTGCTTATGACAACAACTAAACAATTTCTTAGAAATTCAAGGACTACTCAAGGACGACTGTTCTCTTCACAAAAACCTAAGAAAAAGTAGAAATAATCTATTAAAGTCATATTCAACACTTTGTGTACTTGTTGATACAAAGTAACTTTTAGCGGAAATGAGCCAAGACAACAACAACAAAATATTTTCAAAAATTTCTAAAACTGCAGACCCAATAACCATTAATCTTATCAAACTGTGAAAATCACAACGGTTAATCACAATAAGTAGCATTAACAAGTTTAAAGTATTTCGAAAATAGAGCCAGTGTCAAGTTCAATTCGAATGGTGTCAGAATAATTCGTTGCTATGCCTGGGTTAAGAAATAAACGATTTAAATGGCAACCTAAACAGGAAGAGAGTGTTTATATTTCGTCCCCATCATCAGTGTACGTTGTGGTCTTGGCATCCACGATAGTAGCTTCAACAAATGCTTTAATGATTGTCAACATTTGCACTCATCTGATGCAGTTTTTCTTCTCATCCTACTGAGCTCATCCAATAGCCGGACAATAACTTCACCCACACATGAGGCTGAAGTTTTATTACAAATCATTGTTATGCATTTTTCCCCCCTTTTTTTTTTGTTCAAAATAATTGAACATCTCGTGTTATTTCGATTAATTGAATAGATTGTGTTCCCCGATAAGGAAATTATTTGAATTTCTCTCTTGTATGCAAGTCCTGTGAAAAAAATAACACCATGCAAATTCAAAAGAGATAACAAAAAAAAAAATGATGACGCTTAAAAAAACCAAACATTCTTATGCAACGTACACCTCGCGACGCTTTATCGATGTATGTCGATTACATACTTCCTTAGAATCCTTTTTGATATTAACACCCACTTATGGTGGATTGCTTAAACAATGCACTTGCTTTAGTTTTATGCAACTTAATAAAAATATAAAATAACATTAGACTTTACAATAAAAGAAGCGGTTGATAACAAGACGAAGTTTTAATGGATTCAATGTAGATAGTTATTTTTCAAGCGAACAGTTTGAACCGTTACCAGGACAAACGAATTTATGGTATATGTACGAGTAGGTCGCTGAGAAGTATACAACTTATTTATAAATCTCTTCAAATAATTACAATAAATGTTAGATGGGCAAATCATTGATTTGTGAAACTTTTTATAAAAATCAATTTTTAATATTGATTTTTGTTGAAAACCATGACGTGTTCGATTTGTTTTTAGTTTTTCGACAATTTTTTCCAAATTGTTTTCCAAAGGACATTGTAAATTCCTATTGCTTAAGCCAATTGGGCTCTTCACGATCCGGTGCAAATAGTCTTGCATCATAGCACACGTAAAATATACTTGCAAATTTTTGCAATTACACCAACAAATTTTACAATTTTCGTTTGCTATGCCTTTGCATAAAGGCTATACCGACAACCTACTGCATACATTTTCAATATGATCTCACTCCATTGCAAATTCTCTCACTACAATAATCAGAAAATACTACAATATCATAAGATATTTGTAAATTGAAATAATAATAGAAAAAAACACTATTTTGAGAATAGAATAAAAAAAAAGAGTTGGCTGTGCCGTGGACACACCCGTAGGTTTTGACGTGACGAAGTTTCTTGCTGTTGTTGTTAATGTTGATGTTGATGTTGATGTTGATGTTGATGCTGATGTTGATGTTGATGTTGATGTTGATGTTGATGTTGATGCTGATGTTGATGTTGATGTTGATGTTGATGTTGATGTTGATGTTGATGTTGATGTTGATGTTGATTTTGATGTTGATGTTGATGTTGATGTTGATGTTGATGTTGATGTTGATGTTGATGTTGATGTTGATGTTGATGTTGATGTTGATGTTGATGTTGATGTTGATGTTGATGTTGATGTTGATGTTGATGTTGATGTTGATGTTGATGTTGATGTTGATGTTGATGTTGATGTTGATGTTGATGTTGATGTTGATGTTGATGTTGATGTTGATGTTGATGTTGATGTTGATGTTGATGTTGATGTTGATGTTGATGTTGATGTTGATGTTGATGTTGATGTTGATGTTGATGTTGATGTTGATGTTGATGTTGATGTTGATGTTGATGTTGATGTTGATGTTGATGTTGATGTTGATGTTGATGTTGATGTTGATGTTGATGTTGATGTTGATGTTGGTGTTGGTGTTGGTCTTGGTGTTGGTGTTGGTGTTGGTGTTGGTGTTGGTGTTGGTGTTGATGTTGATGTTGGTGTTGATGTTGATTTTAATGGTTATGTTGATGTTGATATTGATGTTGATGTTGATGTTGATGTTGATGTTGATGTCGATGTTGATGTTGATGTTGATGTTGATGTTGATGTTGATGTTGATGTTGATGTTGATGTTGATGTTGATGTTGATGTTGATGTTGATGTTGATGTTGATGTTGATGTTGATGTTGATGTTGATGTTGATGTTGATGTTGATGTTGATGTTGATGTTGATGTTGATGTTGATTTTAATGGTTATGTTGATGTTGATATTGATGTTGATGTTGATGTTGATGTTGATGTTGATGTTGATGTCGATGTTGATGTTGATGTTGATGTTGATTTTAATGGTTATGTTGATGTTGATGTTGATGTTGATGTTGATGTTGATGTTGATGTTGATTTTAATGGTTATGTTGATGTTGATATTGATGTTGATGTTGATTTTAATGGTTATGTTGATGTTGATATTGATGTTGATGTTGATGTTGATGTTGATGTTGATGTCGATGTTGATGTTGATGTTGATGTTGGTGTTGGTGTTGGTGTTGGTGTTGGTGTTGGTGTTGGTGTTGGTGTTGATGTTGATGTTGATGTTGATGTTGATGTTGATGTTGATGTTGATGTTGATGTTGATGTTGATGTTGATGTTGATGTTGATGTTGATGTTGATGTTGATGTTGATGTTGATGTTGATGTTGATGTTGATTTTAATGGTTATGTTGATGTTGATATTGATGTTGATGTTGATGTTGATGTTGATGTTGATGTTGATGTTGATGTCGATGTTGATGTTGATGTTGGTGTTGATGTTGATGTCGATGTTGATGTTGATGTTGATGTTGATGTTGATGTTGATGTTGATGTTGATGTTGATGTTGATGTTGATGTTGATGTTGGTGTTGATGTTGATTTTAATGGTTATGTTGATGTTGATATTGATATTGATGTTGATGTTGATGTTGATGTTGATGTTGATGTTGATGTTGATGTTGATGTTGATGTTGATGTTGATGTTGATGTTGATGTTGATGTTGATGTTGATGTTGATGTTGATGTTGATGTTGATGTTGATGTTGATGTTGATGTTGATGTTGATTTTAATGGTTATGTTGATGTTGATATTGATGTTGATGTTGATGTTGATGTTGATGTTGATGTCGATGTTGATGTTGATGTTGATGTTGGTGTTGGTGTTGGTGTTGGTGTTGGTGTTGGTGTTGGTGTTGGTGTTGGTGTTGGTGTTGGTGTTGGTGTTGGTGTTGGTGTTGGTGTTCGTGATGGTGTTGGTGTTGGTGTTTGAGTTGTTGTTGGATTTGGAGTTGGCGCTTTTCGTTTAGCTTTTTTTTTGCTTCCCCATGGGTTGTGCTCTAATTTCAATTAATCCAGCAAGAGTGATGCATATGCGTCACATTAGGCGGTTCCCTGAGGGTTTTTGACACGCCGTAAAATTTTTTTTTTATTTTTGTCATATGCCCGAAGACCGCACCTTTGTTTTCGTTCCTTAAAATTTACCGTTGCACCAGTAGTCACAGAGTTTAAAATCCATGCAACGTTTTTTCATGGCTCTAGCATTTTTACTGCATTATGTGATTGCATCCCTGAAATCATGACAACAAAATTCTTTTTGTAATTTAGTTGTGAAGCGTAATTACACATACCTGCTGTCGTAAAACAAAATTTACTGTAGCACTCCTCCCGAGTGAGTAATAATTCCATGCAACGACATTACATTTCTGTTACATAAGCTGCTATATTCACGACGAATTTTTTTTTTTATTTTTGTCGTAAAGCCATGTATAAAAACTTTATTTTCCCTTTTAAACTTTTATCGTAGATTATATACTCATTGAGTAAAAATTCAATGCAACGCCGCTGCATGAATGTTGCGTTATCAATCTTTGAGCGGCTCTCTCAGCGTCCCCATGATGTCAGAAATTTTTTGTCTAATTTTGTAGTGAGGGCTTACAGTAGGCCTTTATTGGCGTATCGTATTTTTAATCCTAGCACTAATACTCAGCGAGTAATAATTCCATGTAACAAATTTTCAGTTGCGTTGCTTACGCAGCTCCCAATACGTCCCTATGCCGTATTAAATTTTTTTTTTTTTTTTTTAATATAGTCACAGCTAGTAATAATTCCATGTAACAAATTTGCAGTTGCTTTGCTTATACAGCTCCCACCGCGTCCCGATGAAGTTTTGATTTTCTTTTTTTGTTTTTAAAATGAATATATAGAATAAACCTTTACGGTCGTACCATTATTTTTATCATAGCACCTATACTCAGCGAGTAACAATTTAATGCAACACCGATGCATTTTGAAAAAAATGTCTTTTCTAAGTTTTTTGGAAACCTGCGCGGCAAAACGTAACTTCGACTCGTCAAAATTTTTACGCCAGAAAAACAGCGTGAAGTCAAAATGAGTCTTAAAGATTCAAGGCAGTTATCTTCCATAATAATGCATAGTGAGCTGTTCTTTTTTTGCAGAAAATTTCATCATATAGAATCTTTCGACTATAAACAATTGAAGCATAGCTACGAATAAAGTTGTAAAAGCTATTTTTTGGAAAACCTTTTTTTCCAGATAACCGTTACCATTACTCTCTTACCTTGCTCAAACTCAAAATCAGCCAAAATTATGCACTTTATCGCTATCAAAATGCAATTGTAACGTTGCAAGTTACTAAAAAAATTATACGAATGAAATTGTCAAAAGTAACTGATAAGTGTAACAGAGGTATAAAAAGCAAATGTAATGTTGAGAATTGGAAAGATAAAAAAATAAAAAGTTGAGAAATAGTGGAAATGCGTATATTACATGAAAAAAATAAGTGTATGCAATCAAAAAATGCTCCAGAGTAGGTAATGTGGAAAAACGTTTTAAGCACATATTACGTTATTTTTTATTTGAATTCTTATTATATACTCGCTAAGTAAAAAACGTTTACCGCCAGTTTGCCGCAAACGAATTTCGTTTGTCCTGCTTGAAATCGTTATTTGCAATGGTTTCAACAGTTGTCATAATAATAATCAGTTGCGAGAAACGCGTCATTTAGTTGCAAGAAATTGATTTCGTTTGTTATAAACGCGAGTTGTTTTTAAATTGCAGCAATTGAAAAATGTATTTTTCCCAATTGAAAACTTCGTTTGTTTTTGCCTTCATTGTATAAACACAACGCTTATAGTTCAGAGTTACTTTTTGGACAAATTGCTATGTACGCAGTTTGGTAATTTGCTTAATACACGGACGGAGATAGCAAAAGAGGTGCGATGAATTCAATCCCTTAAAAGACGGACGGACATAGGGAAAAAGATAGTTAATATAATAAATAATAATGACCGAAATAGCTTGCGGTACACATATATATATATATATTTACGATATATTTTCAAGTTGATGACAACTGAATATTCGTTTGCGGCAAAAAATATTCGACACTTGCAAACGAAGTGTAGTTGGTGAAGTTTTAGTTGCGGTAACCGAAAAATTTCTTTGCGTGTAGATTTGTGATTGCTTATGCTACTTTTATTGTATGAAATTTAGCATAAGTCCAATAAAGGAAAATTTTTATAAATTCTATAAAAAAAAAATACAATGAACAAGCGGATTTTTTATTATCTTTAAGAGCGCCCATTACCTTGGCGACCCAAAATTTAAAGCCTCACCTAAAATTGAATTGCACAAAAATTATAAAAGATATCAAGAAACTTTTTTTTTAATAGAAAAAATATCAAAATTTGTTAAAAAACTATTGTTGTTGTTGTTGTCGTTGTTTTTATTGTTGTATGACATGTCAAAGTAGACGAAGAAAAAAAGGTAAGCCGCTGGTTGTAATCAAAAAAAATCTTTGTGCATTATCTGAAAATAAAAAGCAAAACGGAAATATGTTAAGAACTAATGCCGTGTTATCGTCGGAACTAGAATTAAGGAACTAGTCTTTAAAAGACCTTTCCGTATAAAATAAAACAATAATTAGAAAAAGATGAAATAGCCAAGATACAAATTATGGAAATTAGTTATGCCGTCTCTCGTGAATTGCGCTTCGTCGGTCCACACAATCGAACGTAAAAACATAGATGCGGGAACACCACGTACACCACGTACATCACGTTGCAACATCACAATTTTGCGCAATTCACGAGAGACGGCATAACTGATTTCCATAATTTTCATGAATGGGCCAACGAAAATCCTCACAACAAGAAAGAAAACGCATTTCAACGCAGATTTGACGTCTCCGTTTGGGCTGGAATCATCGACAACACCTTGATTGGGCCAAAAGTACTTCCGCCCAGGTTAAATTCGCAAAATTATTTGGAGTTTTTGCGAGAAGTCATGCCAGAAATCCTCGAGGAAGTACCCCTTGCGGTACGAAATCATTTTTTCTACCAACAAGATGGTGCTCCAGCGCATTACGGGCTTATTGTGGGGTTATTTTGCTTCCAAAAAAAATTTTTGCATTTCAGTCAAATGGTCATAAGAACGGTAAGACCTTCGGGCTTCGTTTTGGTATTTTTAGAAAGGTAAAAGGTATTACTATCTTTTAAAAGAAAAAAAAACATAAGTTACCTGCCATCTGGCTGAGCAAATTGAGATTATGTTAATTTTTTTTTCCATTTTTTTTCGGAAAGCTCTGTATCTCGGCTATTTCATCTTTTTCTAATTATTGTTTTATTTTATACGGAAAGGTCTTTTTAAAGACCTTTCCAACAAGCCCAAAAACAAACAAATCCGACCACTGGCTCAGAAGTTAGCAATTTTACCCTATTACCCTCCGACCACCAATCCGAAAATTTTGAACCCGCTGCCATTTCGCACCCGTGCATTTTCGGACATGGTCCTAGTGGACTTTTCTTCAAGAAATGAGCCAAGGAATACGCTGGAAAAATTTGGCCAGAACTTCCTGAAACACCCTGTATTTATAAATGTTTTAAGATAACAAAATTGACCACATTTAGGGGAAAAAGTCCCCTATGTAAAGAGGTGTATCCAAAATTTTCAAAAAACATTTTGCCCGTTATTCAAATTTTTTTAAAATATGTATATATTTTTATTTTTGAATTTTTTTCCTAAATGTGGTTAATTTCCACGTAAGAGGTTGTCACCAATAATAACCAATTTAATTTTTTTGTTTCAGACTAGCCGTTCCTGACATTAAGTTGCAGCAGCAGGACAAGTCATTTTTTTTAGTGCTTGATTTTATCGCCCTCTACCGGCTGAAGAAGTGGTAAAAAAAAATTTTTTATGTTATCTTAAAATATTTATAAATATGTCACAAAAAGTTTAAAATTGGTATTTAATAAATATGATTGAAAAAATAAATATATATTTAATATTTTTTACCAAAAGATTGGTACTACTAACTTAAGAGCATCGTTAAAAAAATAACGCAATTGTAGCATCCATATGTCAAAATTTAAAAACAAAGATATTTTTAAGACTTAACATAGACCCATCTCCGTTGTTTTTGAAGCTACCCTTATGATTCTAGTACTGACAAGAATGACTGGTGATTAAAGTTTGTGCTGCAAAAATTATTCAATTTTTTCGTTAAGTTTTTATTACAACCGATCGCGAAACTACTCAATGGATTTAAAAGAAATTTTCGCAGTATGTTCCCAATACTATGTTAGTTCATATGAGCCAAAAAAATGTATCCTTTATTTAAACAACTCGAAACAATCAAACAAGTTTTCTTAAATAGAAATGTTTAAGATTTTGTTTTAATTTTTTATTTGAATTTCTGAATAGAAAATCTTTTAAGAATATTCTGTGAAAATTTGGGATGAATCGAAGTAAAACTCACGAAATTACAACTCACGAAGTTCAAAACTTTAAAGCATTTTTCCCACAACTCATGTTCTCAAAGTCTCATTACTTCAAAACTACTACACCGATCCTTTTGAAATTTTGAACACTATGTATTGCTGCACATAATTTTCAAGGTAACACTGGAGAGTTTTTAAATTAACCAATTTTTTTTTTTTGGCTTAAATCGCGTTTTTCACTTCAAAGTGTTTTCAAAAAATGAAAAATATAAATTTTGAAAAAGTCAGAGTTTCCTGGGGAAAGCGATTATCTAACGAAAAAAATTTTCTTCTTTTTTATTTCGGATGATCCAGCATCAAGTTATGAGGGTCACCGCAACTCTACTTTTTTTCGAGGCGCTTCCGAATAATTACTGCTATTGCCGTGTTTTTTAATATTTCTCTATGAAAATTTCACAGAATATTCTTCAAATGTTATTTTTTAATGAATCATTAGTTTTAATAAATAGAAATAATAAATGAAACTAATTAATTTTAAACATTTTTAAAATTGTTTTTAGCCTAAGTATTCCCATAATGCCATAAAATTATTTCTGTCTGCTACTCTTAAAACTTTTTAACGAATTGTGAACAATTTCAATTTTGTCGCTTACAACGTTATTCGCGGATATGCTTCAATTGCATAAGACACTAACGTTTCTTGTTTTTTTTTATTTCTCTAAAGCTCAATAACTGTTTCCATTAAAAATTCTTTGTAAGTTGTCACAAAATTATCACAAACATCTAGCATTTAATGTGATGTGAAGCAAAATGATCACAAACATCTAGTATTAAATGTGATGTGACAATTTTGTATTCCATAGTTGTTGATAGAACCTACCCTGAACAATGATGATCATCATGGTGAATCCTTTGAGTAGATGCAAGCGATCCATTTTGAAGCTTCAAAATTATATGTCAGCAAATGAATTCAAAAATATTTTGTTTTCTGTTAAGTTTTTTTAAGATGTGCCCACATTTTTTGCCAAAAAAGCAATATTTAAATCACTCGGAACTAATACAACACTTTTTCAAAACTTTTTTATGAATTTTAAGCCCGGTTTTAGATAGATTTTAATACCTCTTATCAATGAGGTTGCCGAAAAACTAACGCTGCTTGTGACATTATCTAAGCTTTTATAGTTGCAGCACAGATTAAAAAAAAACCGTAACGCATCTGAGTAAGGAAAGTACGTAACAAACCTTCCGTACGGCGCACCTGTTAGATTTTATGCTCTCGTAACACAGCAAAGCAGTTGAAAAAAAAAACAGAAAAAAGGATTCACAGCCACCTGTGAGCCAGCCTATGCTTTGTCTCATGACACAATGGGTGGCTGCTACGAACCAAGCGCGATTCAGTAGCTTGTCTGAAAAGACATGCGCAGAGGCGCTACGTAGAAGCAACACCATTCAAAAGCCAAAAAGTTCATTCATGAATCGGAATAATACAAATTTACACTGGCCTTTGAATGACTCTGAAAGGGGTGAATAGAGTGGTGTTTGTATGTTTATATGCATGAGTGTGTGTTAACTGCTGATGGGTTAATGTTTTGTTCGTGAAAATGGTGCGTTTAAGTTTGATTCGTTTGGATTTTTATTTGTACTAATATGAGTTTTCAGTTTCTTTCATTGAGTCCACGCACATTTAAATGCCATTCCGTTATAAATTATTTTGAGCATCTTCACCTGGTACTTGGCTAATTTGACAATGACTGTGCATTTTCTTTTGTTATGTATTTTTGGAACATTTTATCTCGGCTGTTGAATCAATCCGAAGTTATTTTGTGGTACTAAAAACATAACTAAGGGGGTTGGCTGATATGGATGAGTCAGATGAATGGAGCTGAAAACAGGAAATATTTAAAATACGGACTCATTTTTTGCATACTATTCAACATATAATTAACACCATAAGGTCGTTGTTGAAATTAACACGTTTTACCAGGACTGATATTTCGGATGTAGTATAAGAACAACCAGTAAATTGTAGCCAGAGTAACGCACATTTAGAGACTCTTTGAAGATACTCGAGTAAATAATAAGAAAGTCCAACTTCTACCTTGTCACCTTGAAAACCATACAATACGTACTCGTAAATTATATTTCTTTTCTTCGAAACTTTTACAATTTTACATTTTACAGTGACAAAGGAGTGCTGAACTCTATCCACAATTGATTCTGAGTTCGTTCTTTTAGCACCTTAATCCAAAGAGTAGCGAAAACTAAACACAAAGAGTTAATTTGATTTGGGAACACTTCTCGTCGTGAACACTTTAAGCTTTGCGCGTTAAGTGGTCACTAAACCAGTCAATGTGAAAAACGCTTTCAAAAGGTTGTGCCGGATAGCCTTGCGGCAAGCAAAAGTAAAAAAAAAATTAAACTGTATTCGTCCATTTGAGACATTTTGTATGTCAACGCGTCTGCAAGGCTTGGTGCCACGGAAATAAATGAAACTTATGCGCCTTAGGCTTGCTGCTTATGGATATTTCGTATAGACTCACACCCATCCAAGTATACAATGTCATTTTAGTTGCTTTGATTGAATGCAAGTGAAGCAGCAAATTGATTCAGAGTCTGGCAGAAAGTTTAACGTGAAAACATAAACGACCAAGCAGAAATTTTCTTTCTAGGTTAAGATCTATCAGTGCTAATTTGACGTTAAATGGAAATCGGGATTACGTAGATTTGAGCACGAAGTGGAACACAAGAATCAAAACTTTACGCGAGACATTGTGGCGAAAGGTTTGTATATATTTGTAATGTTTCGCATGAAAAGGAGCCTCATCTTTCCGGAATCAAATTTTGTTTTCCTGCATTTCCTATAATGACATATCATTTTGAGGAATTAGACACCTCAATCACCAAAAAATTTCAAACATTTTCTTAAATAAATGGCATTTTGAAGTTCTAGCATTTCTTTGAAAACTTGAGATAAGTTTTGAGATATTCATGTCAAAAGTCTGACAATTAAAAGGAACCTAAACTTCTCCATTAAAAAAAAACATGGTGGAAGATAAGGTTTTATTTTTTTAAGGACGTAGAGGTTGGCTAAAATATCTTATGTTGGTATTTCTGATTTAATAATCGACTCAAAGCCATAAAATGCATAGAACATGTTTGGGTAGTATTACCAACCTTAACCTGAAAACCGATAAAATTTACCAAAACGCCTATTTTTAGTTCTCCCGAAAAAATTTGGTCCGGGAAAATAAAAAATAAAAAAAAAAATAACTGGCCATTTCAGCCCTTGAAAGGACTTTGACCTAGCTTCTTATGATCAATTGTGTTGTGCGTGTTATTAAGTTTGTACACAATTCACCGAGAAATGGACCTACAGGCTTAACGCCGACTCCGAACGGCAATGAACGTAATGTTCTTATTCTCAAGAAGCTTTACATGGCATTTTGATTACTCTCTGAGGTTTGCCATTGTCTGCAGAGAGGTGACGGTCGTACAGAAAAATTATTTTAATTCACATAATATTCTGTCGCTGCTGGGGTTCGAACCTGGGTCTCCATTTTCGTTGATATAGCGGCCACGCACTTTAGCCAACTACGCCACGGACGCCACAAATAAGGTCCTGTAAAAACATTACATTTAATAAAATTATAAGGGAAGAAGTCTGAAGTCTACATGAAAGATTTTTTGATATTAAATGATGTCATCCAAAAACCCAGTTTTTAAATTTTTTGCTAAAGAATTTTCCAAAACAATGTTAAGTCTAAGTACATGAATTTTTAATATATCAGAAGAAATTTTTAGAAAGAACGATTTATATAAGAAAACTACAAAAAAGTTTTGACTCAAGTAAGATGTTCCTTTATTAGTCCGCTGTTTCCTCCGTTCTGTGTTCAAAAAGCAACGGGAGTTTTAAAATTTCATGGGTTGTATTGTCTCATGAAAAAAAAAAAAAATAAAGCAAAGATTTAGGCTTTGTTTTTATTCTGTTATTTTCATAGATTATATTTTGCAAAACTTTTAACTAAAATATTGTCGCTCGTCGGCTAACTGACAAAATTTTTGCGAAATTGAGTTAAAGATGCCAACACATTTCTTTAGCCATACTGCATCATGTCAGAAAATATGATAACTATAAATAACACAGTTAGGCCAAAAAACGTAAATGACTATGAGTCGATCTAACATATTACACCTAACTTAACCCTCTATTGCATAACAATGCCTTTGGTACACTTATGTTTGTATTGAAATCTAGAACTGAAATCCTTTTTTCCAAATTCAGAAGCCAAATAATAGATTATATTTCGGTTCTATGCACTTCGGGTAACATTTTTTGTAACGGAAATTTTTTCTAGCTTAGCGCATTTTGTAATTATTGTCAGTTGTAATTGTAAAAGTGATCGTTTCCCAGGCAAGAATCATGCATTAGACGATTAAGAAAATCCAGATACGTCAGTTAGTCATACGAGCGACGATATGAGTCCTATGATTCATAAACATTGATTGATTCTAAACAGAATATTTTGCCTTCATTACTTTTATATATATTATCCAACGGTAAGTTGGAGTGGTCTTCGTTACCCATATCTTCTCTTTATTGCAACTTGAAGACTAGTTATTTGAAGACTAGATCCTGATACAATTACAAGGTAATTGGAGAAAAATGTGAGCTAGATGTCGAAATCAGCCGTTGATTTTAAGTTTTGCTAATTGTTTTTCTTGCTTTTGTCGTTTGACGTTTATGGCACTTGCAGTTTTTTTTGTCGTAAAATTTCACATTTTAGCAGCCATTTTGAAATGAGCCATTTTTATTGTATCATGGTCTAGATTATAAACATTTTCCAAACTTTCAAAAAATCATTTCTTCATTCAATCACTCTCAATCCTCTCTGATGTATTTTGCTTCTCTGTGTACATAGAGCATGTATAGAAAAGGGCACTTTTAAAAAGAGAGTTTTCTTAAAATTAATATTAGATGTGTTCAAAAAGGAAGGGGAATTTTTAAATTTCGCGGGTTGTGTTGGTACGATTTTTTGTTGATAAACATGTCTAGAAAGAATCTATACATTTTCAGCCATATTATATAATTTTTTTGTCAGTTGTTGAAAGAATAACACGTGATTTGATACTGTTGGCGATTTTGATATATTGGTGGCTCCAATTTTTCATGACAATTTCAGTATGAAAAAGCTGACTGCAAGCTGGACGAATGCCACGTTAATTGACAATCGACCAGTCAACGACTTCGTCTTTCTAATTAATGTTTAGCCATGTTTAACTGTGATTCGAAAGTTTTTTTGCATCGATAGTAACCTGTGAGGAAACTTGAATTCACCACTGTGCACTAGAATCGGTACAAGAAGCAAAACAGTGGGTTGGGTCAAGTGAAACTGTACCGAAAAGGCCAAAGACACAACAATCGACCGGAAAGGTTTTGGACAGTGCTTTTTTTTTTTTTGGACTTGCACGTTATATCATTGATCAACTGTCTTATAAAAAGAAAAACAGAAAAATCTTCCGAAGCGTTAGGTAGATTGAAAAATAACAAAAAAAAAAAAAAATAACAAAAAATCCAAAAACTATGACGAAGATTATGCAGCATTGTTGAACCATTTGAATCAACAATATTTTTTGCAAGACCATGCATCATGATAGCGATGACTCAATTAATTACGCTTTATATTCCTTCCCGTTCATCATATTCTCCAGATATGGCCCACATCGACTATTATCTTTAGGTACCGAATTGTTTAAAGATTGCTGGATTAAGTGTATTGAGGTAAGACGAGAGTAGGTTGAATATTAAAGATAAATATTGCCAAAGAATTAAGTTTTTTCTTAATTAGACAAAGAACTTATGGAAGAGCCTAGTAAAAGTGAAGTTCACGTTTTATCAAAAATCCACCGATTGAACTTTATTTATTAATGAGCTTTTAACGAACTACATTAAATTAACTGTTAAAACAGATGAACTTAAATAATCCATTAGAAATTATTAACGTCATGTTAAAATATTTAAAGGCTTTTCTAAACATTTTGCATGATTATTTTGGCTGTCACACTTTTTTTGTAGCACTGTGTTATAAAGACACAATTACCACATAACGAGCAAAAATAATTCCAGAATTCAAATATTCAAAAAATGTCATCGCTAAAATGTTCTACATGTCGTATGAGCAACATCTAATTAAATAAAAGCAGATGGTTCTAAACTCGGCTAATGCTAAAGCTTATTCAACGAAACTTTTGAGCTTTTGCTTTGTATCCATCAACTCGGTGTTGATGGCGTTTGCTGTCGCTCCAAATTTGAACCGGCAAACAGTCTGTTAATGGTTATCATGCTCATTGTTTGCCGTACATTTGCTGTGTTCAGACGTGTTCGTTCGCTTACGTTGTACTAACTGGGCTTTGTTTACGTTCTTCGAGTAACGGTGTGTGTCGTGCTACGCTAAGTTGTCTGCCAACTTTAGAATACAAGTATAACATTAACTTTTCGCTCGTGCGACGCTGAGCGAACCATTCAGTGGTTTCTGAGCTTTTGACGAGTTAAGTTGTGTTAATGTTTCACTAAAGTAGCTGAATAATTTGTTCTAGAGAAAATTTTGCCTATTTTATCTTCAAGATTTTATATTAAAATTCGAGCTATAATTAAGTTAAAAAATTGATTTCTCCATAAGTTGAGTGCAATTGAAAGCTTGTTGCTTATAAAATAGATTTAAAAAGTGAAATTTTATTTAAGGGTGCGGTGCTTTGAATAAAAAAAAAATTCAACACAAATTTTTAACGGGATCAAACCGGATACAGCGGTGAAAAATTGGCTACCCTCTATCATCCCTTGTGCTCTCAGCTGCTTTTGGGAAACGGTTACTCTCGCTAGTCTTGCACAGCTCTCCGCTTGACTCTCGTCGCAAGAGTTACGCTTACGCGACGTTAGATTTCCCGCTTAAAATACAAAAAGGTTGACGACCGAAAACATAAATAAATGCAACGTAGTGCTGCGCGCCGGTAACGAGTAACTGCCGAGTGACGTAACGTTAATTTACTGCTAGTCGTCTATTCTGTAAGAGTAGAACGTGGGGTGGAATTCCTTTGGTGACAAAACCCAGCAGGCACAGGTGAGAATTTCTGTTTATTTCTTTGTCAGACTTGCTTCGTCGTTATCTAAGCTGACATTGTTGTCAGCATTGTTGCAGTTGTTGTTGTTGTTGTTGTTGTTGTTGTTGTTGTTGTTGTTGTTGTTGTTGTTGTTGTTGTTGTTGGATTAAATTGAGAAAACAACTAAACACAAAATGGAAGCAGTGTGTTCTTGGGTTCTGATAAGACATGTTTTCGTGTTACGAGTTGTTTTCAATTATGACAGAAAGGATGAAATAAAGAAGGGCGAACAAATTTCTTTTAAAGTGGAAGAGAGAATAACAAGGTGGGGATTGTGGGGGGGGGGGGGGCTGAATGTGTTGGGCTTAGTAAGGAGTTGATTATCTGATAGCAAAATATCTTGAGTATTTATTATTCCCAGGTTATAGCCATCAGTTAATAAATATAACACTATGCGAGGGAACATGCTTTGAAGTAAATAGAATAGGATGAAGTTCTGCTTTTTACTATAAAAAAAGAAGTTATTGATTTTCCTTGCTGTTCATTATTAAGAAAGCCATAACAAATATCTACTTAAGCCATAAAGTTTGCGTTGTTCAGAACTTTTTTTCTTATCCTGCTTGTGGATGTCTTAACCGTTCTTTAGCTGCTTCATGTAGCTATAGTAAAATTTTAATTGTACAAAGTCTTTATTTTGTGCAAAGATAACGAGCTTCACAGTGAAACAAACAACAATTAGTTGTGTAAACTGCAAACGAACTGGAAGGCAGAAAAACTTAAGGGAGAAGATAGGTTTAGGGATAAGTTTTTTTAGTGAAAAACAAAAAAAAAAAATTATTAAAAAACTGTTTCGAGACAAAATGTCCTCCGGCACCTAGCAAGGGACGCTCACTTAATCTTTCATAACAATAGATCGAATTTAAATTTTTATTTGAATCTTTGCCGTACATATTTTTGCATAATTTTACTCACAATTTATGCAATAAAACAAATTAAATTTTTTATGTCGTCCTACCTATTTCCCGCTTAAATACTTTAAGCTTGACCAACCGAAAAAGAGCAGAATAGGGAACAAGAACAACATTTAAGACTTGTTAACAGCCGAAAACAATCATTGCGGCGACCAATTTCCTTTTTTTCCTAAAGTTTAGACTGTACATAATGTACCGTTCTAATTACTTTAAATTTTAGTAAAACTGGGTGTAGGATTGTGTGTAAGGATTCCCAATATTTTAAAGTTGTTATTTTGCTGTTGTGACTACTTTTTGAAAATATTAAGTTAGGGTACGATAGTGTTATTTATTTTAAATAATTAAAACAAAAAATTAAAAAAATGCTGAATTCTAAAAATAGGCACAAAGTCATTGTTGAAAGTATTTGTATTTGTTGTGTCAGCCACCTGCAACAAGCTGATGTAAAGTGAATTCAACAATTACTCAATTAACATGACAGCAACAGTAAAGTTTCTAGCCGAACTTCAGTTTTTTTGTAGTTTTATTTCGCTTATAACGCCCCTCAATACTACAGTCAAAAACAAATATTTTCCTTATAAGTTTGTCTTTTAATAGATTCTTATCATATTTTCATTCACATATTCTTGAACACGTACATTTTCTTAAATCTTAATCATATTTCATATTTTGTTTCTTTACAAACGGAAAAAATGTGAGTTTTTTAAGCTGATGATAACTTATCTGATTTCACAGATACACAGATACGATTTAGAAAATTTCCGGTAGCGATAGCGTTAAAACACAATTCATTCAAAGGTTTTATGTAAAACACTCGACAACAATGATTCTCATACTTTTTTTATTCGTTCTATCATCATTGAGCGCATTCAGCGAACTCAATTGTTATCAAGTGTTGTGGTAGCTATACCTTAGGAAGCGCTTTCTTCTCTGAACGAGTTGCTAGGCGAAATGTCGGTAAAGTTGTCAAATTGATGCTGATTCAATATATAAGGCTGTCCAGGATACTTGATAATCCCTTTTTATTTTATGTGAACAAAAATATTTTTACGCTCTTAAAACAATGACAACCAGGGTCATATGTAAACAGAACTTATGTTTTAGTGTTTTGCTGTGTAGTATTTTTAAATAGTAGGTTGCAATATTTTATTGATTAGGTAAAAAAAACAAAGAAAACAAATGGAGAAAGCTTAGCTTGCATGGATTGCTTTGATATTAATTTGTGACAATTTAGAAAATTTGTAGAATTTTTGGTGCTTTGTGGATACTTTACGTTCACCCCATAGAATAGTTGGGATTCCTTTTGTACCTGTTTAGTGAAGATAATATCTGAGAATAGTTTGATTCCACTATTGGGAAGACCTAAATGCCTAAAATAATTCATATTTTAATCCATAGAACATTTTCTTTTCTCTATACTAAAAAATGAATTTTATCTGATTATTCTTAGAAGTCTACCAATTTCCCTTGTACTTATAAGTAATAAGCCATCTAGTTTAATTAACTAAACAAAAAATTACATATTGTTCACGCATTATTTTTGACATTCCATAAATGTTGGCGTTTTTTATATAAATAAAAAAATAAAACATCAATTAAATATTAAAAAATATGGCAAAGACAAACGCTATGGTCTTTTGAAAAATCATTTGAAAAATCATAATTTTCCTTTTGCCGAAAACGAGCCAATTGTTGAAAAATTTGTGAAAAAATAAATAAAACTCAACTGAATAAAATACGATTCCTGGACAGTCCTCTTTTTTGAAAAATTCTCAGCTTTACGACTCTTGCAAATTTTTAGAATATATCGCACTCCATCTTCAAAACAGGCACAACTTGAAATTAACAAATTTTTACTTTTTAATGTAAAACTATTCGTAGTGATAACCTCCATCAATTATCAAAATTTTACACTCATCTTTTTACTCTTTAATTAAAAAAAAAAAAAAAACTCATTTTGTCTCCTTGTTTCGATGGATTCCTTTGAAAATAAACTGGTGTTTTGATTCTCCTGAAAATTTTGAGATTTTAAGTTGTGTCTGTTTTGAAGATGGAGTACGATATGACTTAAAAGACACCTTGTAAATTACATTAATTTAATTAAAAAGCAAAGTTCTGCCCATATGCAATAAAAGTTTCACTCTCATTTTAATATAATGGGACGTTTTGATTTTCGAACATCTGTGACATAGTGCGTAAAATTTGTTCGCTACCTCTACCTAACTCAGGTTTGACTCGGAGCTACCAAAATTGTGCCATTAAACGAATTTTTGCTGATCGCTACAACAACTCTTGGCAACACTTGAGTTCGCTGAATGCGCTCATTGTAATCTTTGTTATTGTTAACAGCGTTCGAAATGTGAAGCAGAAAAGCATTTTAACTTGCACAGCTTTTCCATTGTTTGTTCCAACACACAGCTGTTGATTTGAATAAATTTCGTTTTTTCTTCCATCGCTATTATTAGGTGCTAACGAGCTGTTAAACATATGGTGCAGCATTTGGCTAACCCCTTCTACAATACAAAGAGTCCCAAATGCTTACTTACGCTTTCTGTAGCTGTTAGCTACCTACTTCTACATCTCTGTTCCACACCTTAAAGCCCCTTGCTTAGACTATCAGACAAACTTCTAATTCTAAATACTGCAAAAAAAAAACCCGTTTTCGGACGCAAGTTCTGAGGAGAAGAAAACAAAAACCTTAATTTGGCCTTCGCAACAGTAAAACACGCTGAGCTATCAGCGCACAAGCGAGAAACTTTGCAAAGTTTATGAATCAAACATTATTTTGCAAAGAACGCAAAAAAAGTTGCATGCAATTATTTTGAATAATTATTTTTGCAGCTTCGTAGTCATCATAATTATGTAGATATCATGTAGCTGCATTTGGCATGGATAAGCGTGTTGCGCCCCTATTAACTTAAGCCAGTTTTTCCATTGATGCATCAATTTAATGACTTTCCCTGCTCATGCTCAAGGAGCAACGTCAGCTGTAACAACGATCAAGACCTCAAAAAGATTCGCTTTCATTTGCAAATCAAGTAAAATGTTCTATGCAATGAGCACGATCAAGGTCAACAGCTATTGTTTGTGAGTGACGAAGAGAGATGTATGTGAATCGTTAACTTATGAAGCGCACCGGAAGTACTAATCGTTTTTAGAAAATCGAGTTACTTATTAAATTAATTTAAAAAAAAAAACAAATAAAATATTTAAATTAAAAAATATATGTAAAATAATCATTTTTCTTGCTTCAGGTTATTTCCTGTACATTTTCAAAATGCCTTATTACTTGAGTACTTTATAAACTTTATAATTAAACTGTATTTCATTTAGGTAGAATACACTTTTTTGATATTGAATTTTTTGTATTCTTATTTCTCATTGAACACATTATTTCTTTGTTTAAAAAAGGCAACAAGGATATGTTATGATTGAAGTTTATATTCGTTCTTTTCCATTTTTTAAAAAATTGATATAATTTTACTTTCTTTTCTCTTTGAACACATACTGTTTTGTTTCAAAAGTCCCCAGGATGTCTTATGTTTGTGACTTCCCAATAAACATCAACCTTGGAGATTGGCTTGACCTCAAGTGGAGCTCCAGTTCGTTTCTCCAATCTCCAGTGCTGGATCTCCACTTGACCTCCACTTGAGATCCAAGCCATTCTCCAGGGAAATGGACCTTCGATCTCCAGTCGAGATAAGGCTGGATCTCCACTTGAGATTCTCCAAGTGATCTCCAGCCCAAATTGAAAAAGAAATAGAAAAAGCTTTTTCATTTTTTTTTTTTATTTAATTTATTGAAAATAGCTTTTTTTAAGTTAACTAAAGAATTCTTAATATAATACCAAACTTTAATAATTTGTTAACTTAAGACTTCAGCATTTTTTGGCAAACTTTTCACTAAATTCACAGCTCTTTCTGCCACAGTTGAAGTTCCAGGTGCCTACGGCTCCCTCTGCATATCTACCTGATAGCAAGTCTACAATTTGCTGCACTTCACGCTTTATTCTTTTTCTTTTCATTATTTCTTTTATTATTGTTATTTAAATTTATTTATTGAAAAAATTTCTTTTTACTTACTTTATTAATTTCTTGCAATTGACTATTTTTGACTTTTCACAAATTAAGAAACACAATAACCAAAAAAAAAAAAAAACTAACAACCAAGTGCTGCCAACTACAAAAACAAATTATTTTTCTGAAACTTCAACAGTATTGCCACTTTGAAAATTAACACATCTCAAGTCAATTTCCAGTTCAACTCCAAGATGTTGGAGTTGACTTGGAGAAATGGGTTGGAAATCAAGTTATCAACGAGTTATAAAATTGTTGAAAGGCGATTCGATAGCGAATCGTTGAGACTGACAAAAAAAAATATTTCATTAGAAAAAATTGTTTCTTTGTTTAGATTGGGCTAAAAACATCTTCAATGGAATTTAACAAAGTCATCATTTCAATCGGTGCTTTTTTTAAGCATCAAGCCAACCTATGATGCAGTCGTAACGAAACTATTCGAAAACAATTAAAAAAAAAGTCTCATAAGCGATTCGTTAACGAACCACCCCTCGCCAAAATGTTTATTGGGAAGCTTCAGATTTTGTGTTTAGGTATGTGTATATTTCAAACACGGGATGGGAAGGATGATTCATTAAGGAATCATTTATGAATCGCTTTTTAATTCTTTTCGAATAGTTTCGTTCCAGCTGCATCAGAGGTTGGCTTGATGTTTAAAGAAAGCACCGATTGAAATCATTACTTTGTTAAATTCCATTGCGAATCTTTTTTGCCCAATTGAAGCAAATAAACAATTTTTTTCCGATTCCATGTTTTTTTTTTCAGTCTCAACGATTCCCTATCGAATCGCGTTGCAACATTTTTATGACTAGTTAGCGAATAAATTCTTTAAATTTTAGAGATTCGTTAGCAATTCGCTTCTTTCATTTTTAGCAATTCATTGACGAATCATTACTTTTATTTTTAGCAATTCGTTACCGAGTGACTTTCTGTACCTTCCATGCCTCCTTATGGGCGTAACAAGCAGAGTGACTAACTTAATAAACCCCCTAATTAAAACACCCCATAGTAAGAGTGGTGGTATAGATATAATTTTGGATATGTCACAAAATTGTCTCTGGACCAGTAAATTCGGAAAAATTTTCAACACTCCAATGGCTAAAACTTGAGATGCTTAGATAATGTTTCGGAATTTAAAAAAAAAGAAAAATTTTAGAGTTATTTGTAAATCTTCCCTAAAGAGCAATATTTGATATTTTAGCCACTATTAAGTGTCTAAATGTCTAAAGCTCAACACCAAAGCATAGAAAGTATGAAATATTAACTTTCTGTTCAGACAAACATTTATTATTCTACCATATATTCTCGATCGCATTTCGAAGCTTATAACTTATAAACCTACATTTCTGCTGAATGAATATTTGAACACGTGCTTAACTTGTTTCGCGTGTAAAGTTGTTGAACTCGCTAAGCAGCCCACTTGAAATGCATGTTGGATCGTAGCCGGTACAGGTTTTCTTTTTATATTTTTGGGTTTGCCTTTTTTATTATTATTTTTTAGGTACTACTTGGTAAACAGACAGTGTTGGTTGGTTTTTATGTTTTATTCAAATATTTATGCAGAGATAGTTAAAACTTTACTTGAGGCAGCCGGTTTTTTTTTATCTCTTCAATGGCAATATATAACAAGCTACAGTTGAAAACTTTAATAAATAAACAGTATTTTTGGACCAAATGTGTAGACATACACATATAAATGAAAACAGAAACTAGAATTTCGTGGCTTATGTCTGGGTAAAACATTTTTTAATTAGCACTTTACGATTCTTTATTTAAACTTATAAAATACAAGTGAGGCATGTCAAAAATAACATGATTTATTTAGCGGCTCTTCACTGGAGTTGAAAATATGGAAAGAGTTTTTTTATTTTTTGAGCTCATAGTGACGTCAAAAGCACCCTCACATACACTTTGTTGGCTTCAATTCTCTGCTTGGTAAGAATTGTAAGGATTCAATGGGAGCTGTTGTGATATCCACAGCCCGTAAATATAAACGAGTGACCCAAACCGAAGTTAAAATGTATGTTTGTACTCATATGAATATAATTTTGGCTATCATTTTCCTTGCGCGTCAGAAATGAAATAAAACTACTCAATAATAATAATCATGAAAATGGACTAAAAAGGCGGATATAAGAGTGTGTATGTGTTTGTCCCACCCACAATACATAGTTATGAGTAACTATGTAATGGAATCCTGCATACTTCAACATAATATAACAAGGTCCTCTACAAGCACTTAGCTTGAGTGACCACAACAAACGGAAATGACAGGGCAGCCATAGGAAGTGCTCGCACTTCGAGCGCTAAGTAGATGGATAAAAGCAGTGGCAATGTTGTTTTTCTTTTTCTCTCATTTATTCTCGTTATATTCGTTGATTTCAAGTTGGTAGGTATTATTAACGACATAAAAGTGGAAAAGGTTTTTGATGTGACATCGTGCAGGGTTTCAAAAAAGTTGAAAAAAGATTTTTCCAAAATGTATCGGTGTTGATTGGGATTGTTTTTCCCTGAGGATAGTTGGTACTTCTTTGACCTTGAAAATGTAAAAATGCCCTATAAATGATTATAGGTTCTACGCTCAAAAAATATTACACGCCAATAAAGATTGGGTCTTAGTCCTCACGACAAAAATAGACAAAAAGTTCATGACGTCATGAGGCCGCGGAGAGAGCCGCGGAGAGAGCCGCAAGGTCGAAAATGCAACAATCATATAACGACGTTGCTTTTATTACTCCATGAGCATCTGTGCCACGGTAAATGTTATAAAACAGAAATGAGGGACTTGTGTTTGGCCTTACAAAAAAAAAAAA
Organism: Pherbina coryleti; assembly: GCA_943735915.1. Lineage (NCBI taxonomy): Eukaryota > Metazoa > Arthropoda > Insecta > Diptera > Sciomyzidae > Pherbina > Pherbina coryleti. The sequence goes on along the minus strand of OX030950.1, from coordinate 2,839,107 downwards.
AAGAAAATTCATTTTGACTTCAGGCAGCGGAGATAACAGCTTGAACAATAAAAATGCAAAGTTATTCTCTTAGCAAAGGTGTAAAAGCAAAAGCAAAACGTTGACGTTGTTACGCTAATACCTCCGGCTGTATAGATAGACAACCAATTTCCTTTTATATTGAAATATATTTTATTTCCAACAGCAAAATCAAAATAAATAAAGGGTCCGCCAAATAACTTTTTTTTTTTGAAAATGCTATAAAAAAACTACTGAATATTTTCTCAAATTTCTTTTTTTATTTGAATATACAATCCTTCCGGTTAATAATGGATGCGACTGTATTTCACCAATGGCTTCACGAATATTGTCCTTTAAAGCGTCAATTGTCTCTGGCTTGTCGGCGTAACACTTTTCTTTGAAGGCACCCCACAAATAATAGTCCAAAGGTGTCAAATCGCAGCTCCTAGGTGGCCAAACGACATCAGCTCTGCGGCTGATAATGCGATCTTCAAAAACAGGGCGCAAAACTTCGAGTGTAGCTTCGGCTGTGTGGCACGTAGCGCCGTCCTGTTGAAATCAAATGTTGCCAATATCCTCCTTTTCAATTTTTGTGAACAAAACTTCGTTCAACACGACTCGATAACGATAACCATTGACTGTAACGGCCACTCCTTGCTCATTTTCGAAGAAAAATGGCCCAATTATGCCTCTGGACCAAAATCCGCACCAAACAGTGACTCGTTTTGGGTGCATCGGCTTTTCAATGTATGCGTGCGGTTTTTCTGAGCCCCAAATGCGACAATTTTGCTTGTTTACATACCCGCCAAGATCAAAATAAGCTTCATCTGAAAAGATGATTTTTTTTAGCAAAATCGGCATCTTCTGTAAGTCGATTGCAGGCCCACTCAGTGAAGCGAAAACGCATTGGATGGTCAGTTGGCTTCAACTCCTGAACCAATTGGACTTTGTATGGCGTCATACCAAGGTCTTTATGCAAAATTCGTCTCAATGATGTCTCCGAAATGTTCAATTGTTGAGAACGACGGTGAATTGATGTTGATGCCGCTTCACGCACAATTTCTGCCACAGCAGCAATATTCTCGGGTGTACGCACTGTTTTTGGCTTTTCACGCTTTGGTTTATCGATGAGGATGCCAGTTTCTTTCACTATTTTCACAAGATAACGAACATACGGAGCTGACGGTGCTTCTATTCTTTCAAAATCCGTACGCAATATTCGCACACATTCTGCAACATTACCATGATTTTCAAAGTAATGTCGCAATATTTCCCAGCGTTGTTCAAGCGTATACACAACCATATTCGTTCAGCGGAAGGATAAAACTAATTATCTGTCAAATCAGACATGTGCTAAGTGTTACCATTAACGATAAGCACTAGTTGAAAAAAAAAAACGTTAGATGGCGGACCCTTTACAAACAAGTCAAACTTCGAAACAAGTCTATTCTCCACCTGTTAAAACTAGCAAAATCAACTCAATTAGCGACACATGTAAATAATTACTCCCTAGGTTCCTTCCGTGCAAACTTACTTCCATTTGCAAGAAGCATTTGCTAAAAGCATTTGCTAGAAGGTTGTCTACAAAGTCCTTAAAATTATGAAACCATGCCCTCCACTTATTGTCAACTCTGTTAGAATGCCCTACAAATAAATATCTATGAAAAAACAATTTAACCACATTTTTCCAGCACAAAGAAAGCCATAGAATCCTTAAAAAGAAACATGTACAATGGTTAAATGAACCTTGTAACGTTGGTCATTGGCCTCTCTGCTTATTTCACAAATTGTGCGAAGCAATGATGAAGTCACAAACTATTGGTATGTATGGTTCTGAGTTGTATCGATCGATAGACTCAATTTAAAAATATCAATGTTTTTTAAGAATGCTTGTGTCTGTGTCCTTGGCAGGCCTCGGATAAATTAATACACACTGTTTTGCATTTGAAACAGGCAATTCATCACTGTCCAGACTATTTACAGTGTGAGTCCTTCTTTCGGTTGGATTAAATTGTGCAAACATAACTGTTTGCCTCGTATTCTTAAGTTACATTTAGCTCTTAATATCTAAGACAGCAGCTACATGAGGTTAAAGACACAGTTGTTGCTGTTGCTTATTTTTATGCTGATGACATTATTCGCCAGCGTGACAGCATAACTATTTCTGTGAACTCGTTTCACTATCCAAAATTTGCCATTTGACAGCCATTTGACATCAATTAACAAATTAAAATCTTTTTTGCTCTCATGTCATCTCTTGATTCTGCTTAATGAAAATGTAATTAATTTTGTAAGCAACGCATAAGTTTTTTTACTTTTTTTTTTCTTAATTAATAGTACATGGCACTAAGTAGCGTTTTATGCACATTTGTCAAAACTATGCTATAAACGAAGTAACAAATTGTACTCCAAATTGAAAAAATAAATGTACAGTTGCGCACTTAAGTAACAACCAACATTATGTTAGAAATCTTTAAGATTGAAATATTCTTATTTCACGATTCTTTCATATCCACAAATAAATCTAGATTCAAGTAGCGTTATGAGTTAAGTCATGATCTGACCGCAAAAACAATTGCAACACCCCAGAAGATCTTCCACGCAAGTTAAGCAAATCTTTTTTCAATTTTATGCTGTTTATGGTGTTACATGGATTGGGGTTGACCGTGTATGATATGCTTAGAAACTTCTTTTGACGCTGACTGACACAAAAGAAAAACATGGCTATCAGTTTTGAGCGCACTCCGTGGTTTTTCACCACAATCAGGTAACAACCTTGGCGTGAGTCTGCAATTACGCTTAGGCTTGGCTGACATAGAAAACTGAAATAATTGCTTTATGAAAGAATGCTATTTGAAATGAAAAAATTGCTATTTTTCTGGTTATGACAACTAAAAATAAACAACAGGGGATTTTGTTAAGCGATTAACAGCACTTAGTAGAATTATTATTTTTAAAGCTCCATGTTTTAGCATTTTGTACGGAATATAAATAAATAAATAAGTAAACTGGCCATTTCAGCCCTTGAAAGGACTTTGACCGAACTTCTTCTTTGTGCGGAATATAAGGACTTGAATAATGGGCCAACCAAGAAACTCAAGAATTTGAACAAAGATTTCCAATAGCGAACTTTGCAGTGCTTAGCCCAGGCAGAAAACGAGAAAAACGAGTGTTAAAAAGTGTTTAAATTGATCTATACAGCCGTGCTCAAAAGAACTAGGCACCCTTTAAAACCACCTGAAACAAAGCGATTTGTTAGTTTTCAACCAAACTAAAAACGTAGAAGATGATTGTTTTAAATTATTTATTAAAGAATATTAATGCTTTGTTGGTCCCCCCCCCTGTTTTTATGACCTCCCTTACTCTACGCACCATACTATAAACTAAGTTTTTGCAGGTTTCTTCAGCTATGTTGTCCCATTCTATTTTCAAAGCATTTTTAAGGCCTTCTTCTGATGTAATGTTATGTTTCCTTATTGCCTGCTTTAATTGTGACCACAAATGCTCGATGGGACTTAAGTCCGGCGACTGGGCAGGCCAATCAATGAGCGGCACGTAGTTTTGTTGAAACCAGCGCATAACTGTATCGGACTTGTGACAAGGTGCGTTATCTTGTTGGTAGACAACGTTTTCCATGTTGGTATGGCCAAAAGTCCGTGTAAAAGATGGTATAAGTGCATTGTTGAGCGTATGTATGTACCGTTCGCTATTCATACGACCCTCGCAAACAACCATTTCACCTTCTCCACTCGCAGCCATCCAACCCCAGACCATTATACTGCCTCCTCCGTGCTTAACAGTAGGTACCAAGCAGTCGGGATTATATTCTTCACCTACTCGACGCCTTACGTAGGTAACACCAGGTGATCCAAAAATCTAAAAAATCAAAAAAATAAACGTGATTTTAGCTCGTATAATTTTAATGGGAACTGTGTCCTTAGGTGATGAAAGTCATTTTTTCATTAGTTAACAATCTAAGTAAACACACCTGGAAATTTGACTCATCAGACCACACTACATTTTCCCAATCTTGTTCAGTCCAATATTGATGCTCCAAGGCCCAATTTAGTCGCGCTTCCACGTTCTTAGGTGAAAGCCATGGTTTCTTCCTAGCTCGGCGACCATTCAATCCTGCTGCTGCAAGACGTCTTCTCACCGTCTGAGAGCTGATTTTGCATCCTGAACGGACTTCCAACTCAGAAGCTAACTGAGAAGATGTTTTTTTCCTATTTCTTAAGGACGATCGCATCAACTGCCGGTCCATACGACTAGTTGTTACCAGTTTTCGGCCTGTTTTTGGTTTTTTTTCATGAGATGCAGTTTCGGCATAGTGTTTTAGAGCATTCTGGACACCACATCTGGAACACTTCATTACTTTTGCAATTGATTTCTGCGAATATCCTGATTCATGCAATATTTGTATTTTTACGCTGTCATCATGCAAAATTGGTTTGCATTTTCTTCGGTTTTCACTAGAATTCATGTCAAAAAATTTCACTTCTATGATATAATTCAATTTCCGTTTTTATATTGACTAAACGACAAGTAAACTTATGATAACTAAATTTGGAAAAATTGTATACTTTAGCACTTTCGACAAGAACATCTCATAAATTAGACTGTATGTCTTTATAACCGGTTTTAAAACTTTTTGTTTTTCTCTTTTGTTAAGTGTAAATAGAAAATAATAATTAAAGATTAATAATTGCTTTGTTTCATGTGAATTTATAGGGTGCCTAGTTCTTTTGAGCACGGCTGTATATGTATTTATTCAAAGACTAGATGATATACCCGGTTTTACTCTGGCGACAAAATTTAAAGTTTTGATATTTATTTGATAAGATTTTTGGTTTTTTGTATATTTTTATTCTTTTTGTATTTTTTTTTTGCATAAAAAGTAATGGTGTAGTGTGAGAATTATGTCAATTTCTCAATTCGTTTGTGAGTTATACTCTCAAATACCCCTTTAAACACTGCCACAGCAACAACAGCTCCACCTCCCGGGTCACACCTTAAACTTAAACCATCTACAGACCCAGTCGCGCACACACACATTAAATTTGATCGAAATCGGTCCAGCCGTTCTTGAGTTATAAGCGTAGTAACTAACGCCACTTTGTTTTATATATATACTTTGTTTTGTAGATAGAAGATATGACAAACATTGAGTCAATATTTAATTTTACTTTGAAATTAATAATGAATATATTTTTAAAGTAGTTTTTGCCTTTTAGCCATTTCTTTGTCATTGCTTGTAAAAATAAATACGATCAGAATTGAAATTATTTGTTTTAGTGAACTATAAAAGCGAATTTAAAAAAAAATTGTTTTTTTTTATTTTTTATATTTTTGTAATAAAACATAAGTTTTATGTGCCTTAAATTGTCTTTCTTAGTATCAACTTTCCCAGTTAAAGTGTATTTCTAAAAGCAAAAATATACGTTCGCTATGTGCCCTCCATTTATTTTAAGAGCGACATAATCGTTCATCCGAATGTCTAATTGAATTACCCATGGATCTTATTCGTACCACACATATTCTAAATGATAATACGCATCCGCAAAGACGTCGCATTTTCAAGGGTGCAACGGTGTAATTAAATATTATACTCCTCCCTTACACTTTTCATTCATCCAAAATTAATTACATACAAAGTAGGTATATTTTTAATATTTTTTCTCTAATTTTTTACGCTATATAATTTCATAAAATAATACTTCAGTTTATTGCTCCCGCTGTTCATTTAAATTAAATTTTAATGTTATTGACTTGGCTTAGACCGGATGTGCAAATTATTGTCAACAGAATAAACAATTTGTTTTTTACTCAGTAACAATAACAAATGCGAATAACAGACGTTCCAAACAGAACCAAAACAAATTGAATTTGTTTATTAATGCTTGAAATAAACAAAAACACTGAATCAACAGTATTCTCCCGTTTTCACTGATTAGCCTCATTCGTGGTGTACAGTGCAGTTAATTTCTGCAAATTTGCAATAGAGCAGAAATGTTATTGTTGTTGTTGCAGCTGAGGTAATGCTATTTTTCATAAAGTATAAATGCCACACATGAAAACGTGCCGAACATAAGCGCGAACGGTAAGTAAAGCAGAAAAAACAAAAACAACAACCACATAATAAATATGGCACATATTAGCAAGTAAAAAATTAAAATTAAAAATCAGTGCAAAGCGCCGACACGTGCTCAGCAAATCAGTGGAATAAGAAAAAACAACAATACAAAACAGATGGAAAGTGAATGAAATAAAAATTATTCGCAAAAACTTTTGTCGTGATGTCAAAAGCATAACTCTTTCTTTACATCAAAAAGGGGCTATACCTTAACCCATGTTTCCTAATTTCAACTCTTGCGTTTACTTAAGTTTTAAACATTTCTATTACGTTCTGTTTGAGCAGCACTTGGCATACATTCTCTCTGTGACCACCCGAATTCAAATCCAAAGCATGCAAGACCTAATTTCACTAAAATCATAAAAGTGCTAGTATATACCTATATAACTTCAATTTAACCCAAGCATGATTTAAAGTCCGCTTGGAATTAATTTGCTGTCACGCTTCTCCCAGTGAATAGATTCGTGGTTGTTTTGTGCGACGAATTAGTTTCAAGCTGGCTGCCTCATTAATGACGTTGATAGGAATATAGAAATTGCTGGAAAAAAACTCACTGCCGGTCAGCGTCAAGTAATTGTTGATGTTTTTTTTTTTTGCAATGGAGGTGGTCATGTTGTGCTGCAGAGTTGCTAAGTGGAGCGCGTTTTCATTTTGAACCCCCTATAATCACAGCTTAAATGTTAACAACCCGCGTCAAGCAGCGACCGCATCAAACAACATGTTGCCACAGAAAATGTTTACAGCTTGTTGAGCGACGCTTGACGGTTGAAATAAGTACATAAGTAACAGTTTGTTTTTTCACCACTACAAAGGTGGTTGTCACAATTTATGCGCGTAAAATTCTTTTATTTGCTAAGTAGTGGTAATTAAACCATAAGCACTGTTGTTGTTCGGACTAGCACAAATTAACACTTCGAATACGAGACTTCGTAATGAAGTTTTTCCCATTTTCCTTCCTTACTTTACACACTTGCTGGCCTTGTGTGTTGCCTATAGAAAAAACAGCTAAACAAATAAACAAATAGACAAGCCTTACGGAAATATTCTGTATTTCATTATTTTTCAGTCTAGTGAATTCGCATCAACTTAAACATGCCTCCAGGCGATGAATATGGAATTTTGGCTCCATTCACTAGGTCTGTTTCCGAACTCACTTCTTACTCATTTCATTTCAGTGTAGAACTGAGAATTGAAATAAAATACAGAGATTACATAGCTTCAAACTAAAATCAATATCAAAAAGGTGAATATTCACTCAATTTGAAAGTTTCACACGGAAAGAAAAAAATCAGGCATTCTAAAAGGATGTAGGATATTAAGCAAAGATTTAGGATGTATGATAACCAATCATAAAAACTACTCGAATATATTAAGGGGAGAAATACATGTAAAATCTACTGTAAAATGTACTGCCAGGAAACAGTAACAACTGGAAGATAATCAGCATTTCAAAGAAGCTGAAGGGCTATTATTGTATGCGCCTTTAATTGCTGATTGATTGGTAAGTCGCAAAAACTACTAGTTTTATCGTCCTGAAACTTTAAACGCGATTTTCTCGAAACTACGTTTTCAAAAACGGCTACCACTGCAGCTCAAAAAGTAAATAACCGATCGGGCTGAAATTTTGAGTGGTTTTTACTCAACATAGTTACCCATAGAATAAACCTCAAATATTACATATTTTGCATAAATAATCAATTTTAAGGGGGCAATAACCGTTGAAAAAACGGCCGAAAATACGAATATTTTAAAAAAAGTGTACGAAATTTTTTATTCAGGAAAAATTACTGTTTTTCGAGCATTTACATGTATTTCTGGCCTTAAATAGATCTTGTAGCCGCTGTTTCCAAGTAAAGTAAAAATAAGACAGTGCGCCTTCGAACTATGCAATTATAGTTTGTCAATCCGCATCGTCTTAAAAATTTTTTCATGGAAACATGTTGTGAATTATATAAAAGTTGAAGAGAAAAAAATTTGCTCGATGCAAGTAAACAATTTGGTGAAAACTAAAATAATTTTCTGCGATTGCTTAAATTAAGAAAATATTTTCTTGATTCAATTCTTGTTCCAGGTTCAATACTAGAATCAAGTATTTTATTCTTGTTTCATTGTCATTTATTTTACTCAATTTTAGAAACAATGCTATGTTTATTTTTCTTAATTTTAGTTTTTTTGTGATGATTTTAGGAAACGAGACATAATTTTAAATTTTCTTAGATCAAGCAAAATATTTGCTTAATATAAGAATATTATTCCTCTCCGTTGATAATGAAAATTTCGACAGCGGGCAGCATATTAAAAATAATATTTAAATTTTTAATAAGAATGATTTTGTCATTCTTCTCAAAATTGCTATCAATTGTCCGTCACATCGTAAAAGGGCTTAGGAGTGAAGAAGTCAGGCCATGACAATTTCATGAGATGAGAAAGCTTTACAGTCAAAATTGAAAAGTATTTCACCTGAAATACTTGGTTCAAAGCTAAAAAAAACGTAGTCATAGGAAGGAAGATTACTACGATCTAAAGGATAACGTAAAAATGTTCCTGCCAATATGGAGGTGTAGTCTATTCATTTTCAAGCAAATCTCTTTTCAATTTTGACTGTTACAGCTTTTTCCATTCATGATCTTAATTTTTTACTTCTACGCCATTTAACGGGCGATTGGTTGCAATTTGGTGAGCCATCTTCACAGATGTAACATTAGGTCTGTTTCCGTACAAAGTTCCAGAAAAGTTCGGGTAAAGTTCAATATGTGAGAGTATTTAAATTATCTGTCAAAATGAGAGAGTTTGCAAAAAAGTACGGAAACGACTTCTAGCGAGTTTCAAGCACAAAAACAGCTGATTGCCTATAAACGCTAGCAGCGCCAAATTTATTTACACCAATTTGACATTTTCTTGTTCTTCTTGATGCTTGTTCTTATCGTGCTCGAAGAAATTGTTCAAGCAAAGTTCAAGCTAGTTTCGAGGCTCGAGAGAGTGGCATTTATCTTCTTCTTCTTCTCTCTCGAGCTCGAAAAATGTGTAAAGAAACGCCTTCAAGCAACTTCAAGTAACTTGAAGTGCGTACGGAAACAGACCTATTACTAACTTAAGTTGCTGTTTCGAACTATGTATGTTTGATGTAAATATATCCAAGAAATATTGCTGCTAATGCTTAGTTCAGTTCCATAAGTTTGTTATGTTTAAAGCTTAAACTAATATGATCTTTTTATTTGATTTTATCAACATTTTCTCGAAGTGCATGTTTCTACGTTTATATGCCAGGCAAAGGATTTTCTACGCTTACATGCATAGAATTTTTTTACAAGTGAAATAATCTCATTTCGTGAAATTTTTTATTGTAAAGACAATAACAAAATATTTACTTGACTTTTACTTTTCATTTTACTTCATAAAAAAAAGTTTTACTTTTCATAAAAATCTTTCTAAGGTCGCGTTAGATGCTCTTTGGTAAGATATAATTTTTAAAATTTTACTCACTTGAACTAAGCTTTGACTAAGCACATGGAACAAAAGCGTTTCCATTGAAATAGTGGTTGTTGTTGTTGTACTTGTCCTTATTGCATACGCATGAGTTTTATGCATGTTTTTTTTCTGATCTCTACTTTAGTCATGAAAGCTCTATTTTTACGTTCCTTTCATTTCCTTACTTTAAGTGCCGAGGAGGAAACAAAAGTGGGTTTATGTACATTGTTGCTCTATTTTGTTGCTTTTGTATTGTTGTTAAGGTTGTTGCTTTCATTGTGACTGCTGCGAACTAAACAAAAACAAAACTCTTTTATAGCTGATAATAAAAACTAAGTCAACTTTTTATAAATATGGCTGCAAGGATTCGCTCGTATTTTGCTGAGTAACCTCAATTTTATTAACATTTTCAGCTTGATTCTTCCAGCCAGTCGCACACACAACACAACGAAACAAATTACATATCCTTAAAATATACCAACAAAATAAAACAGATCCTAAGCGGCTTGGCATTGTGTGCATAGCACATACCCACCCACACACTCACACACATGAGTATTAAGCGATTTTAAAGTTCATTGTTAACCTACTTTTTAGTGTAATTGCTTGTGTAACACTTGCAACAAGAAGTGCATTTACATGCAAGCGTGGATTTCTCTTTGTTTTTGTTTTCATCTAATGTTCAAATCTATCATGAATGCTCAACATGCTGGAATATATTTCAAAATTTAATTGCATTTTTACTCGTATAGCCCCAAAGGGATAAATATGCAAAAATGTATGCAAAGCTTAAAATATTTGCTTGTTTCTTGAAGAAATTTGCTTGATCACAATAATATGATTTAAGTATATTAAATATACCAACAACTCGAGTGGGTCTTGTGAGAAAATATGACCCAGTTGCAGTGGCGCATACAAGATTGAGATATTTAGGCTTAGGAGCTTTTGAGTTTTTATATTTATTAAGGGAAGTTGCAGCGAATCCTGTTGCTGTACCAAATAAATATTTTTGTCTGTCATGTGGAGAAAACTATTATGTTACAATCAACACTGCACCATAATGCAGTTGAAGATACTTTGCGAAGACTGCCAAAAATTTTATTCAAACAAATAACTTAGAAATTTGATATGACATACTTAGCGGATATAAAAAGCACCCTGCCGACAAATAAGGCCAAAAATACCAAAAATTCTGCATTGAGCTTTAATCAACTTATATGTAGTTTATTCAAATAAGAATGGAAGTAATAAGGTTTTGTGATATTGTGAGTATTAATCCATAATGAAAATTGAGAGTAATTTTATAAATAAATTTAAAATAAACTGGCCATCAGCCCTTGAAAGGACTTTGACCGAACTTCTTATGATCAAATTGTGGTGTGCGTGTTATTATATGTTTGAGCACAATTGAACAAGAACTGGACCTACTAGTTTTAGGCCGACTTCGAACGGCTAATGTACATACATGCTTTCAAGAAGCTTTACATGGCATTATTTACTCTCTGAGGTTTGCCATTGTCTGCAGAGTGGTGACGGCTGAACAGAAAAATCAATTCAATTGAAAGACTTTCTTGAAATCCTTTACAATCCTATCTTAATAAGCTAACTTTTAACATGGTTAAATGTTATAAAAACAAGTTGCTACTTACTCCTTAAGAAAATTACATTCTTTACATTCTCTTCTTATCAGCACTTCGACGGCTTATTTTTCTTTAATATCAAGCAATTAATTTTTCTTGCCCTGTATGAACCTTAAACTATGAATGCCCGCAGACAAAAGTCTAAACAAGGTTTCCCGCATTAACAGATGTCTTTCGCACTATTAATGGCGATAAAGATTAGTTTGTTGGTGTGTGTTTGTTAATTGGTTGGTGTTGGTTGCTAGGTGTAAGTTTGTTGTTTGTGCGCACCTGTTGCTTCTCGATTCACTTTTTAGTATCTTTCATCATGAGCAGGGGGAAGGTTAAGGTGGTCTTATAGTTGACGTTTAAAGCTAATAATTTTGATATAGTTTAATATCCAATCTTTTAAATGAATTTAACGGTTGCCTTGAAAATTGGCAAAGAGAACCTACTCAATATATTAGCACACGTAAAGAGGACGCCCATTATAATAGAATTATAAAGGATTAGTCAACAAGATGTGTAGTATGATGAACAATTTAAGAGATTGTTATTGGATTCTAAAGTAGACACATGGAGACTTTATACGCTTTGAGAGCTGAATTGTTTGCGGATAGTTTTTTTTTTTTAGTTTCCTACAGAATCCGCCGGTCGTCTATAATTACTTTATATACAGGACTATGTTATGATAATATAGTAGTTGCTGGGTTTTATGCAAATACAAAATGATGTTTCCACATACGATCCTCTTAACTGACAATGCTGACCCATCAAAAGCTAGTCCACCATAAGAGTTTCTACGACTAAATCTACTTAGAAGGGTCAAAAGTTCTTACAGAGTTAATTAGCCTACCAAAGCATACAGTAGAAAAAAATAAAAAATACTTAAAAATTGTCCTTGATATTAAGGTTGTTTACAAAAAAAAAAAAAAACTGACATTATATCGTTATTAAAAATGAACACAAGACTATAAATATTTTCCATATGTCACTTAAGCGCTATTGTTCGCAATATGAAATAAAATAAAAATCACTCTTGTGTACCTCACCATTTTCAACCATCTGTGACGTATGGATTTTTTCATTAAGTGCTTTGAAAATAACTGTTATTACATGTTATTCAAATGGAACACAGAGAGGAAGTTCTATTTTAATTAATATTGGTATTAACAACGTGTGTAATTTGCCTGAATAAAGGATGGAATATATCAGATCTGACATTATTTGGTACAGTTGATTCGAGACTGAAATGACTATTGAATAAAATTTTATAGTAAAATTATATTTAAAGTTTATATTCTTTTATAGTTAGTTTCAAAATTGTTATAGTTATAGTTCCGTATATAAAATGTTGAGAAAAGTCTTGCGCTTGCTTGAAGAAAACAAACATTTATGTATACGTAACTTATAGAAAACGTTGATAATTTCTTCTGACAACTAAAACTGACAAGCGAGCTCTTTTTGGCCACATCATTTGAAAAATGTTCAAACCATTAAACATTGTTTCGCCAGAGTGAGAATGAGTTTCTGCTCACCAAACTACTATTCTTACGCAACGAAAAGCAAGGTCATGGATATTATTTCTAACCTCCAAAAAATTTATCTCTACCGGCATGATATTAAGGCAAATGGAAAATCAATAAGAAGAAAGCTATTTCCGTTAACATTATAGTTATTCTTATGCTTAAGCTAATAAAAACTAACTCAAGCCCACAATCTAGCCAAGTCAACCAACCAACATTTACATAACAAACATGTTTGAAAAGAATAAAAGAACTCTCTGTAAAACTATCGAACTTCATATAAACTAGTGCGTATGTTTATGAAGCATGTATCTATCTAGTTTAAGGAAGTTTTTGTATGGAATGTCAATATTGATTATAACGTGACATTTTGACATATTAATAAAACTGTTCTGGAAAATATAGTATCAACAAAATAGACGTGTTCGCTTCTTCTTGAACCTATTCCATTACTATGTGTTTTTTTTTTTTCATTTTTATGACCTAAATTCCTGTATTATTTGGAGGAAAAAAAAACGCAATATATTAAGTACAAAATATTCAAAGCAGTGGTTGAAGCGTGAAAATTCTTCACATGAACTGACATCATCGCTTTCACAACAACAACAACAACAAGAACCCATAAAACGCAGCCGACACCCTTACAAATTTAAAATGAGTTGCTCAATGAACACACGCAGCAAAATGAAGTTGTTATTTTTAAGTCTAAATATTGATTCAATAATAAATTCTGTCCTTTTTCTCATTTACTACTTTCTTGCAGAACAACAGCAAACCCTGTAGGGAAGAACAATTGCTCAAGGCAACGATTAAGACGAAGCAGTGTATTTTTACCCTTAACCACAATGATGGCCTAAGGAGCGTACATTTGTGAGCGCAACAATATTTGGCACGAATTTAATCAACACGAAGAAGAATTCAAACGACACGAAAATGTTTCTACCTGTAAAATCCAATCTGTGAGTATAAAGTCGATAATGCTTAAAGGCTTAAATAATGCACCGAGAAAAAAAAAACAATAGTAAAATCACCTCAGCCGGGCTTGGGTAAAAGAATTTGTATGGAAATTATAAATTTATACTTACTCACCAAAATAATTTATTGTTTTATTAAAAAAAAAGAAAATTTATAAAACAATATATTACTTTCGTGAATAACCATAAGTTGTTAATGAGTTTCCATAAGCTTTTGTTCCATCCCAGCCGACTTAGGTGATTTTACTATTGTTTTTTTCCCGGTGTGGTCATAATATAAAAGAAATTTTATTTATTTTATAAGGGTCACCAGCAACTTTAATCCTAACATCCAAAGTGCAATCCACCACATAACAGCTGTCAGTGATAAGAATTTGAAAATGTGCGCTCAATTCCATTTCTGGAAATGATGCTGCTTTTCTGACCCATGATAAAATATCGACCCATTTGTCTAACTTTTCCAGGCTTTTGTATGAACAAATTATGTTTTTAATGAAATGCGTACAAATGAGCAAAATGTTTGTCTTCCACCCTTATTTATCAAAATACCACTTACTTACTTACACACACACACACACGCACACATCACTCAGAGCCTCTTCCCAAACTTGACGCCAACAAATTGTTCCCGCTGACAAGGCAATGTAAACATTTGATAAGGAAACATAAAGCTTTCAGTATAAAAAGTCGACGCGTTTTGCGTCTGTTGCCAGGCGCCAGTGCGTCTAGCCACCATTAGTGTTGCCAACCAAAGTGAAAAGACGGAAATAACTTGATGAATGCTGGTTTCAGTTAATTGATGATTTTATCGATTCTATCACGGAGCCGTGACGAAGAATGGACAAATCGACGCTTGACCTAAATATAAAATATTTGTTTCGCGTACAAAAAACGTTCAATTTTATGTGCGTCGAAGTGTTGTATGACACGAAACTTGTGAGCGAACCTTAAGATTCACTAAAATGAAACGAGGAACTCTTGTGTCCTTTTTACATTGTCTTGATTTAGTTGTTTGATGTTTGAGGAAAATGTAGCAAACAATGATTAAGCTTCGCAAAATAGCTCGAAGCGAACGCAAACAATATAAAAATTAAACTGCTTAGGCTCGGCAGATTTTAACACAAAAAAAACCCACCAATGCTAAGCCACGTACTAAATAAATTTCTTAAAATACAGGTAGTTATTGTAGAGAAGAGAATGAAGTAATTAAGAACTCTCCAAAATTTATATTTTAAAATTTTTTGTGCATAGTTTTTTTTTGTTTTTTTTAGCTTTGAACCAAGGATTTCAGCTGGAATACCTATTCAGTCAAGTCTGCCTTGGTTCGAAATGGGGTGATAGATAAGTGGGAAGGAAAGGGCAATCAAGTGCAGGATGTTCTTAGCGTAGTGGAAAGCCAAAGAAACATGTGAATTTGAATCAGAGGCAAGTTTTATGCCTTTAGCTCAGTCAATTCAAGTTATAAGGCAATCCTCATCCACAAACTTCTCTACCATCAACTACAACTTCAAGTAGTAAATATTGATGAATTTTTAATTTAAGTTGATTAGAAATGAGAATAGACAATTAAGAAAGGTTTTAAAGCGAAGGACCATGGACAGGGCGGGAATCGAACCCGGGACCTCTGGGGTAGCAGTCGAGCTCGCTACCTACTCGACTACCGAGGCCGCCAATTTGATTTGATTCTTTAATATCCACACTGGCAAATTTGATGTTAGAACTAACCAGTAGGAGAAATATAACGCGCTCTTTTGTGTGTTAAGTTTGTCGAACTTTCAAGGCTTATCACCACTTTTTTAATTTAAACGAAATTCAACCAAATTTAATTTATAAACAGCCATCCTTGTAGTAAAAAAACAATATTGTTCAGTATCAATTTAACTTTTCCACTCAAAATAATTTTTTACGATTTAAGAAAATAATCTAAAATTCGGCACCTGGTCTCATAATTTGCCCAAACTTATAATTTAGGAAATTCTATAATGTGTATGTATCCTTATTACATAAAAAGTAAGCGTGCTGCTAGACAGCTAATCTTTTATATTAATACGTATACATCGAATGTTGCGTACACTTTTTTGATATTTATAATAAAAATAAAAAGGAATGAAACTTATATGTTTCGAAAGGTACTGTGCCACAGATGTGCCGAAAACAAAAAATGAAAAAAAAGAAAAGTTAAATATACATATTATGTGATTATTAAGTTTCAAAATAAATGTATGCATTCTCATATCCATGGCTGTACTTTGAATCTCTCTTCCTTACAAGTTTTGCAAACAATTGTTGCTGCTCTCTATCTCTCTCCCACTCTCTCCACATTATCTTGCCCATGGCATGATACAATTATACAAGGTAATAGTGACAGCTTTTTCGTCTTGCACCAACTGTCAAAAACAGTATAAATTAGAGAACGAAAAAAGTAAAAACGAAAATAGAAATTAAAATATACAGGCAAATGACAGTCGGCGCAAGACACTCGTGAGAAAATAGCCAGTTATCACTCCTACCTTGCACAATTGTATCATCGCACAATTACACCATGATTTTGTCAAACGAAAATTGGAGCTGTGTGGCATTGTTGGTGTTGTTGCTTTTTCTTAATTTCTCTCTCTTCGATATCCTCATGATAAAATATTCATGCAGTCATGAGACTGCGGAGAGAGCTACTATAAGATCCAAAATGCATCAATCATGAAATTGGGTTGCCTAGTAATTTCACTTGGAGTGTATATGCGGCACAAAGAATTTTTATTTGGTCTTACAAAAAAAAAAAAAAAAAAAAAATTTGACGTTTTCAGGTAGTGTAGAAATGCCAAATTGTTGCATGAAACTTTTACGCGCTGAGTAGAAGTAGAACGAACAATTTAATTTTCAACAAAAAAAAAAAAAATGGTTCTATGACCTCATTACTAAATAAAAAAACCCGCCATAACGCAGTAAAACTGCAGCAACAATAAAAAATCTTTGCATGGAATTATAACTGCAAAACTATTTGCATAATGGTACATTTTATAGAACAGCAGTAAAGCTGAGATTTTCCGTCACATGATAAAATTAAAAAACTTTTTAAAAAAAAAAAAAACCCGACTTCAAAATCACTACAAAGTAAAAAATAATTTTAAATAACTTTTCCCATTCATTTCTTGGTCATATTTTAAAAGCCATTTATATGTATTTTAATATTGGAAATCTTATCATTTTCATTTTTTCTATTTTGTTTTATTTTCATCAATATATTAATTGCTTTATGAACATAAAAGCTTTAAAGTCGGCGCTTATCTTACTATGTCGAAATCTTTTTATTTTAATTTTTTCTAATTTGTTTTATCATAAAAATATTATTAACTTTATGAATATAAAAGCTTCTTAGCGATTTTTTTCTTTCAGTTGACAATTTTTGAGTACGCAGAATGTAGCCAATGTGTTCCATGCATTATATGTGCAGCTGTTACACACTATGTCATATTCAATATGAGCTTTACAAGCTCACCCAAACCAGTTTAGTGAGAAATTTAATGTGTCCAAAGCTTTTAAAATTACTACAGTGTCACTAAGGCACTAAATAGTGTACGGATGATAAAAGATCATGATTGTGTGTCAAAGATGAGCGCCGACTTCAAAGCTTTTATGTTCATAAAGCAATTAATATATTGATAATAAAACAAAATAAAAAAAATGAAAATGATAAGATTTCCAATATTATAACACGTATAAATAGCTTTTAAAATATGACCAAGAAATGAATGGGAAAAGTTATTTAAAATTATTTTTTACTTTGTAGTGATTTTGAAGTCGGGTTTTTTTTTTTTTTAAAAAGTTTTTATTTCTTCCTTTTTAGATAATATGAAATATTTTATGTAAGAGTTATTCTTGGGGAAAATTTCAAAAATGAAACTTTGTTCTTAAAAAATTTGTTTTGTTAATTCCTGAAAGTTTGTTGGGTATTTTGTATTTCTGCTTCTTTAAAATTTTTAGTGCCACGCCCTTTATATAAACCCGCCCACTGTATTTACAGTACCTTATAATGATTCTACCTAGCACTGTGCCAAATTTCAGTTTCCAAGTATCAATATTAACCGTAATATAGTACTTTCCTTAAAGTTCCACACCCTGTGTACAATCCCGCTCACTTTTTTAATGATTCTACTTACCCACCTACCTGCATACAAAATTTTAGTACGCTAGTGTCAATATTAACTAAGATATAGTATTTTTATAATTTTGACACGCCCCTTTTGTTGAATAACGCCCACTTTTTTGGCTGTAATTTGTAGTAACTGTACCTACCCACGTACTAAATTTCAGCACCCTAGTGTCAATATTATTCGATATATAGTATGTTTCTAATATTGCCACACCCATTTGTCGAATAACGCCTACTTTCTTTACAGTAATTTTTAAAAATTGTGTCTACCCCTGTACTAAATTTCAGTACCCTAGTGTCAATACTATTCGAGATACAGTGTTTTTTCAATATTGCCACACCCCTTTGTCAAATAACGCCCACTTTATTGACTATAATTTGTAATAGCTATGCCTACCCACGCACTAAATTTCAGCACCCTAGTGTCAATATTATTCGATATATAGTGTGTTTCTAATATTGCCACACCCCTTTGTCGAATAACGCCCACTTTCTTTACAGTAATTTTTAAAAATTGTGTCTACCCCTGTACTAAATTTCAGCACCCTAGTGTCAATACTATTTGAGATACAGTGTTTTTTTAATATGACCACACCCCTTTTTCAAATAACGCCCACTTTATTGACCGTAATTTGTAATAATTGTGCCTTTTACGGTAAATTTCAGTACCCTAGTGCCAATATTAACTGAAATACAGTGTTCTTCTTATATTGACACGCCCCTTTGTCGAATATCGCCCACTTTTTTACAAAAGGACCTCCGCGTTCAGGGTATCTATCTGTTGACAAAAAATTACGGAAATCGGGCAAGAGCTGTAGGAGTTATCGATGTACATACATTTAAAAAAAAAAAAAAAAAAAAAAAAAAAATCGGACAAACCAACGAAATTGAGAACCTCCTCCTTTTTGAAGTCGGTTAAAAAGAGAAAATAATGGCGTCATAAGGCCTCTCAGGGGACCTCTTAAAGCAACCTGAATGCTACAAATATAACAGTAAAAGCAAAAATAAAATATAAAATTAAATTTAAGAGCAAGGATTTGGAAAAAGATTAGGACCAGGAATAAAATAAGGAGTAGGACAAAAGGTTTAACAAAGATTATAGTATGGAATTGGACAAGGATCCAGGGACTCAAAATAACAATTATTTGCTTTAAGGAAGGCAAAAAGGTTGCAAAATTCAAGATTTATTATTAGATAAAACGCATAACCATTATGTAAACAATAATATTTTTTTTTTGTCCATAACCATTACCGCAACCCAAAAAAAAATTTTGTCAAACCTTGGAAAACTTGAATTACACAATAAATTATAATTTCATTGCAAAATCATGATTTTATTAAATCTTTGATGAGCGTTGCGATAGATAATCATCACTTTATGAATTCTACGTACCTGCCCTCTTTAAACTCCTCATGCTTCAAACTAAATATAATTGAATTATAATTATAATTTATTCTTAATTATAATAATTCTTATAATTTATTTATAATTAAATAATTTGTAACTTTTATAATTAATTTATAATTAAGTTTTATATATTTGATTTAATATAATATTGATTTTTCTTACTTCCATCTCCCCCTCTCCCTCTCTCTTTTACCCACAGCACCGCCGACAGTGCTGGCAACAACGAGGACGTCACAACCACCAGCAACAATTCAACACAAACTCCCAGCGATCTAAGCCCACCGGGACCAAATGAAGAAGTACTACCGCAGGCACATCATCAGAATCCAGGACATTGCATTGCGTCCTTTGCAGCCATCAACCAGATGCGTGCCAATGCTCAGGTAGTTATATCGATATAAATTAGTTATAAAGTGTCATATCTCTTTGCTAAACACCCGCTCAACGCCCCTTAATTGTTGATTTAAGTCAATGATTAATACGCTTAAATGGCCTGAGTTGTTTAATGATGAACTTTGGAACGTGTTGGCGCAAGTAATTGTCCACAGTTGAGCAATTAAGTATTTATTATTTTTTGTTTTGTTTTATTTATAAACGTTGCTGAAATATTTTATTTATTTTAACTAAATGGAAAAAAAAATCCAAACAATTACGTTAAATAAGTTCAATAATCTCTGAATTGCGTGTGTTTTAATTATTTGTTGCCAGCTGTTCATACAAATTGATTCGGACGTATTTTGACGGATAAAGATAGAAAATTCAATTCAAATTATGGCTGTAATTAATTTTAAACCACGCAACGGAACGCAAAGCAACTTGTAACGAGCGTAGGTGTTGCCATCGTTTTGCTAAAATACCTACTAAATGCGTGCTAAAATAATTGAGCAGGTAACATTTTTTGCTGCTTATGCTCAGAGAGTTAATGATTATTCAAGCGGTTTATATATGATATCAATCAATCAATTTAATGAGTGACAAATCGCAGAACGGCGATGGTGTAAGACGAGGTACATAAGTGACATTCAATTCGTAAGTAAATAAGTCTTAAGTGAATCTCTGAAGGAGAGCCATTTTATGGAAACACATTTTTCTAATAGCGAAAATTGTATCTTGAGATTTAAATAAATTATTTATGACGTTAAATAAATTATTTAAATAACAAAAATTATTTATGACGTGACAACGCTACGTTTTACAGCACATGTTTAAAAAAAAATTGAAAAAAGAAGTTTTCCAAAATACATGTGCGTTGTATAGAATTATAAAGGAAATGACACGACAGTAAATATAAATGCTTTGATTTTATTAAAAAGAAATCATCAGGATGCAGCAACCTCTGCTTAAACAACGAAACGTTAAATTGGTTACTTGTATAGAATATTACACGCCAGTAAAGGTTGCTTCTTATCTACCAAAATATTAAAAAAAAATCATGTCATTATGAAGCTGTAGAGAGAGCAGCTACAAGATCCAAATAGCATCAGTTTGTTGCATGGAATTAATACTCGATGAATATATGCGTGGCGTCCGTGGCGTAGTTGGTTAAAGTGCGTGGCCTCTATGTCAACGAACCCGGGTTCGAACCCCAGCAGCGACAGAAAATTATTTGAATTATAATAATTTTTCTGTACGGTCGCCACCCCTCTGCAGACAATGGCAAACCTCAGAGAGTAATCAAAATGCCATGTAAAGGTTTTTGAGAACAAGAACATTCCGTTCATTGCCGTTCGGAGTCGACGTTAAACCTGTAGGTCCGGTTCTCGGTCAATTGTGTACAAACTTAATAACACGCACAACACAATTGAAAATAAGAAGCTAGGTCAAAGTTTTTTTTTGTTTTTGAATATATGCGTCATAGTTAAAGTTATAAATCAGAATTGAAGGATTTATACATAGGTAGTAAGGCAGTCATGATAGACAATAAATACATATACATTTATACATAGATAGTAGCTTACGCAACAAAAAAAGCAATATTGTTGGATGGAATTATTACTCGCTGAGTAGAAGAGCTACGAAAAATTTTATTTTACGACAGCAAACAATGGCTCTTTGATCTAATTACGAAAATTAAACCACGAAACCGCTTTAATGCGGTAAAAATGCAACAACAATGTAAAACTCCGTGACGGTGTTATTATAACTCCGCAACCATTGAAGCTACTGAAAGTTTTATTAAACGACAGTAAAGTTGAAGTTTTCGGTCACATAATAAAAAAAAAATAAATAAAATAAATAAATGGCGTCATAAGGTCTCTCAGGGAAACCTTTAAATTAACCTAAATGCACCAAATACATAAGCAAAAGAAAAAAGAAAATAAACAAAAAATAAAAAGATAAATAAAAAATAAGAAAACAAAAATTAAAAAAAAATAAATAAAAACAAAGAATAAAAATAAATTAAATTAAAATAAGGACAAGGATTTGGATAAGAATTTAGATGAGGATGAGGGCAAGCATTTGAACAAGATTATGACCAGGAATAAGATGAGGAGTAGAACAAAGATTTGTGAAAATATTTGGACAAAGGTTAGAGCATCGAATTGGACATGGATTAGAACAAGATTTGACACAAGTATTTGGAAAAGGACTATGACAAAGATTCAAACACACCTAAAACCATATTTAGGACAAGATTGGTCAAATGATCAGGACAAGGAATATAATAAGGATTTGGACGCAATTAGGAACAGATTTAGGATACAGGTTGGGAAAAGAAGTGGGACAAGGATTACGTAAGGGATTCGAACAAGGACTAGGTCCGGAGTTTGGGTGCATGAATATAAATATTAGGAAAAATTTAAAAATAAGGATAAGGATTTGGACAAGTTTGGCAATAAAGGAAAGGTTAGAGAGAATAATAAGGACATGAATAAAAAAACGCTGTCACGTCAAAACCTACGAGTATATCCCAGATACAGCCGACTTCTTTTTATTGTAACGGAATATTTAAATATTCATTTAATAGTCTCTCTAGTAAAATGTACAATATTTTCATTTTAATTCCAAATGCAAGCTAAATTCATCTGAATTAAGCATGAACCTGAATATCTTCATCTTATAAAGTGACGCTTTAAGTGAGGGTTGAAAAAATATATTTTCCTCATTACCTGTTATAAATAAATTATAATTTCACACTTTACTGGCATTAACTGGTGCATATATACACACACACACACATGCACGCAAACACACTCTCGTTGTATGTTGCATTTCCGTTTCCATATAATTGCAAATCCTGTCGGCTACAGCAGACTGTTTTTTGCCCTTTATTGCATGTTTAACACTCAGTTCCTGAGGGTTTCACGCTTTAATTATTATTGCCGTTGTCTTAGTTGTTGTTATTTTGTTGCGCAATATATACAGGCTAGTGACATTGCTGTAAAGGAAAAAAAAAAATCCAGACAAACAGTCAGACATTTGATTGCAGTAGATGCAGACAGTCTGTGGATAGAACTGTTGAGATTGTTTTATTCTTAACCGTTGCGTCTTTTTTTTTATCTAGAAATACAACGCAAATGTGCATCTCTCTTGTATTTTATGTCCACTCACACACTTAGAAGCTCTTAACACTCTTGGGAAAACATAAACGAAGACAAATTATGGCAAATTTTTTAGTACATTCATAGACCTGTGTGACTTTTAGGGAATTAAAGAAGTGAAAAGTAGATTTTATTAAAATGCTTCCAAGCAAAAATAACTTTATTTAGCTCACAATAGAATTGTTTAATGATAACTAAGATCGGGTCAAGAACATAGATGGGATAGACTTGTTGTTGATCTTGATTTAGTATAAATTTTTCTCTTGGCTTAGTATCCGACCATCATAAGGCTAAGTGCAAATCCTTCAAATGCGTTTTATTACAAATAACATACCGTATATACTCATCGAGTAATTATTACATGCAACGACGTTGCATGATTGCAATATTTTCAATCTTGGAGTAACTCTCTCCGCGGCTTCATTACGTCAGGGATTTTTTGTCGTGAGAATTTAGAACCAGCAGTTAGATACATAGCGCGTTATAATTTCATGTAACAAATATTCAGTTTCGTTGCTTAGGCAGCTTTCTCCGCGTCCCTATGGCGTTTATTTTTTATTCTGTCGCACAGTCAAAGAATTAGCCCTTACTTGTCTATCACTACTTTTACCATTTCACCTATACTCAGCGAGGAACAATTCCATGCACCGGCTTGAAGCCGTTATCCGTTTTTCTTTTCTAAAACCTCAAAACTGGCGCCAGAATTGTGAAGAGACACTGTGCAGCACTTATAAATTCCACTTTTTTTTAATTTTTAGAATCTTCTTTCTTCTGCTGCTTTTATGTGCCTGCCTTTATGTTTTGAGTTTTCCTTTTTTGTTTAAAGCTTCAATTGTGAAGCACTGTCGGGGAAAATCGCCATCGATTGACACTAGATATTCATAGGGCGGACAACAAGTTGTGTTTTTTTCAACACATGCTTTCCTCAACCAACACAAAGTGATGCACTTTAAGCTTCTCCATTTCTTGGTTAATCCAATTGAAGCATTGAGCTACACGTATTCAGACAAGCATTCAAGTAAAAGTATTAAAAAAAGGTTACAAATAAAAATGTAAACTTCCAGACCGAAAACGTACTAACAAACGGTAGTTAAAGCTTGAGTTTGGATGTGAAACACGAAGCTGCAGCGTTGCAGCAGTGTCAACGTGCTCTTGAACCACAACGAAGTAGACTTAATAGATTCTAAGGAAACATATTTGTAGCGCAGGAATTTTTCCCTGGGGTAAGAGTTTGAATAGACTGGAATAGTTGCTGGTGGGGTTCGAGTGAAATATAATTCCACAGTTGAAAGTGTGAATATACAAGATTCTTTAAATACGTTAGCAAGTTTAAAATTAAGCTTTTTTATTTTTTCCCTCTTAGCTCTGTGATGTCACCCTTGAAGTTGGCGGCGAGACCTTACATGCCCATAAAGTGGTGCTCGCCTCTGTCTCACCCTATTTCTATGCCATGTTTAATGGTGAGTAAAAACTTAAAAGGATACTAAGCTTGGTTGTAAATATTTTAAGGCCATTGCCTTTATTCTTGTGTCAACGACAACCGTTAACGCCACATCTTAACCAATTCCAATTTTGTGTTTTTCTTGCTTTAGATGACATGCTGGAACGCACACAGGGTATTGTCACGCTTCATGATGTCGATGTGACCGCGTTGCGTCAACTTATTGATTACACATACACAGGCGAGATAACAATCACGGAGGATAACGTGCAGGTTCTGTTGCCAGCATCTAGTTTGCTGCAGATCCAATCAGTGCGTGAGGCATGCTGTAAATTTCTGTTGCGTCAATTGCATCCATCAAACTGCTTGGGAATACGTAGTTTTGCAGGTAAGAATTGTCGTTGTATGCGATGGTGGGCGATGATGGGGGCATGAGTGAATTATGACTTTTCTTAGACTCGGTTAAAATATTGAATTTAACGATTATTTATTTCGATTCTCTGATAAGATTAAACGCATAAATCCTTGTGTCTTGTGTGAGAAAGTTTCGAATAAACTTCTTATGAAAAATTGCTAATGTTCTGGATGCTGGAGCACCATCAGGAACACTGCAGCACATATTTTTTATTAACTGAAGACAGGCAAATTCAAACTGCTCCGTTTATTCACCCGATCAACAGCAACAATTGATTCAACAAGAGTTAAACGAGTTGTTATTGGTGGATTTTTTTTTTTTTTTTTTTTTTGTAGAATACTAACTTGACTGAGTTTTTGGGTTAATATTTTTTAAGCATGCTAGCGTTACGCTGCATAATATTTGAATACGATAACAAATTCGTGGTTTCTGTGCTGCCTTTGGTTGGATTGAGTAACTTGTGGAGAAACTAGATTTAAATAAGTTGCATTTAAGCTCTTGACACAAATGCTTTGTCTTTGGTCTTTGATGTGAAAACCGCCGAAATTCTAAAAGATTAGCATAATTTAACCCAACTCGGTTCAGAATACTCTACTTCTCCACTTTTGTTGCATATCGTTTAAACTTTTCTCTATTTCAGATGCGCACTCATGCAAGGAGTTGCACACACGCTCCCACAAATATGCCTTGCAAAACTTTCAACAAGTTGTTAGCACCGAGGAGTTTCTGTTGTTGCCCTTTGATGAGGTGAGCCGTTCTCTGAATGTAGCGTGACTAAGGAATGACATCCATTAATTTATTTGTTTTTTTTTTTGTTGTTGTTGCAGGTTAAGGACTTGATTTCGAACAACCAGTTGAACATCTGTTCTGAGGAGAAGGTGTTTGTAGCCGTGCTTAACTGGGTCAAAAACGACCTGGCCGAACGTCAGAAGCACATCGCTGAACTAATGAGCCATGTACGCTTGCCGCTAGTGGGTCGCGATTTTCTTATGACCTGTGTAGAGACAGAGACACTCATTCGGGAAGACTCACAGTGCAAAGAACTACTATTGGAGGCCATGAAGTATCATCTACTGCCCGAACAACGCAGCCTGATGAGCAGTCAGCGTACACAGGAACGCCGGCCAGATGGCATGAAGCCATACATCTTTGCTGTGGGCGGTGGCAGTCTCTTTGCCATCCACAACGAGTGTGAAGTTTATAATCCACGCAGCAATAGCTGGACACCGATTGCGCCTATGTTGTGGCGTCGTTCGCGCTCCGGTGTCACAGCGCTGCACAAACAGCTCTATGTTGTGGGTGGCTACGATGGTGTCAGTGATCTTGCCACCGCCGAGTACTACAATCCACCCATCAACAAGTGGTTAAATATTACACCGATGGGTACAAAGCGATCCTGTCTGGGCATTTGCGCCTTCGACGGTTTGATTTACGTTTGTGGTGGCTATGATGGTGCCTCCTGCCTGAGCAGCATGGAGCGTTATGATCCCCTAACCGGTATCTGGAGCTCGTGTCCGGCCATGAATACACGACGTCGCTACTGTCGTTTGGCAGTATTAGAGAACTGCATCTACTCGTTAGGCGGCTTCGATTCGACCAACTATCAATCAAGCGTAGAACGTTTTGATCCGCGTATGGGACGCTGGTGCCCAGTTCCAAGCATGACGGCGCGTCGCAGCAGTTGTGGTGTGGCGTCATGCGATGGATATTTGTACTGCGTAGGCGGAAATGACGGTACGATGTGTATGTCGAGCGGTGAGAGATTCAACTTGAGGCGCAATGTTTGGGAACCAATAGCAGCCATGCACTCCAGGAGGTAGGAAAAGCCGTTTAGCCCAATATGAGCCGAAATAAACTTAACTGACTTTACTTTTAGATCCACGCACGAAGTAGTCGACGTTGATGGTTGCTTATATTCCCTAGGTGGCAACGACGGTTCATCGTCGCTGAACTCCGTTGAACGTTACGACACACGTCTCAACAAGTGGACTATTGTCAATTCAATGGTGGCACGACGCAGCTCAGTGGGTGCCTCGGTGCTGGACTGCTTCCACCTTGAACGCGGTCTGGTGCAGACGACGAACTTATGACCTTTATCATCGATAGCAGAAACGTTCGCCGCTGCTGCCGCCGCGGCTGTTGTAGCGGTTGGCACAAATTCGAGTAGCAGCAATGCAGGCAGCACCAATACCATTGCAACTGCTTCAACATCATCGAATAGCTTAGCAGTGCCGGGAAGAGCCGTAAGCGGACGCAGCCTATTGAACGGCGATGTTGCTGTACTGGCGAATGGTAGCAACAGCAGCTTGTCAACTTCGTTTTCCCTGAGCACATCGGCACCAACATCCACCTCGAGCTTGCGTAGGAACAGAGAACGTGATGCTGGTGTGGAGCGAAATAACAGTACTGTGGGTAATAGCACAGCTGTGTCAGGCGGCGCTGGTAAACCATCAACTGCCTAAAGTAATTTTATGAAGCGAAATCTAGTCAGGAAGAATCTAGCGGGTGTGTGTGCAACTTTTTTCAGGGTTAGCGATGATGATGATCAACTTGTACAAATACATAACCACGACCAACTAAGAACAACTTCATATTCATCCGGCTGACTTGCCACTCCAGCCACTAACCTCATCAACTAACGATTTTATATTTGCTTGCAGACTTATGTACATGTAATTAAAACATTCCAAAAAAACTATTGTCCTAGCTTAAATAACTGCCAACATAGTTTTTTATACCTACTCGTACTACATTAAAAAAAGGGGTCAATGCAAATTTAGAAACATGTGAGTCAAGGACATGCTCATATGTACCTTACGGAACGAAGGAAAGTAAAATATTAGGGAATATTTGCAATTAACATGAACAACCTTAAATAAACTAGAATTTAAAACAATTTAAGTTTACATAAATAAAATATACAAGCATACTTACCTATTCACACATACATACCTAGTTTAAACAATATTAATCGTTAAACAAATTCATCCATTAAGTATTTAATTGGTTCCAAATATGTTAAAAATCCAATTTAATTTAGGCCTTAGTTTAAAATGTGTTTCATGTTTTCATTATGAATAAGTTCTAAATTATTAGTTTAATTAAATTAAAAATTAAACAGAATAAATTAATTGAATATTCAATAAAGTTTCAATAAAAAAATCAACAGTTATTTTATTACTTTGTGGGAAAATCTAGCTAAATGGAGGTAGCTTCCTAACAAACACATAAAGGTCGATAAGATTAAGTAATTTTAATATAAGACAGCTAAAGCTAACTTCAAAAAGCTTTATTTATTTTCGCTAATCTAATTAGCGGCATTATCGAAGTAACTTCGAAATTTTCAGTGTAGCTCTCAAAAGCCTGAAGAATTTTATTGACCGAAGCCTTATAAAGTAAAGGCTAGCATAATTTTTCATAGGTAAGGCATAGGTTCAATACTAAGAAAGCCTCCCGTATATACCGAATAGAAGCTGAAGGTTTCTACTTGAAATTTATCGTAATTTTGTAAAATTACTAATTAAAGTAGTCAGATTTACAATTTATAAATAAAAAAAATCAATACAGCAAACAAAAATCAGAAAAGTTTATCGCTTAATATATATATAATAATAATTTTTTTAAATTTAAAAACTTCTGTAAAAAATTTCCAACAATCAATTTGGAACAGTCTTATGCGAATTCCGAACTTTATCATAAGATCAAACTCAATCTTCTACAAATCAATAAAATTGCCGAAGTTCCCAATCAATCACAACTTTTTACTCCTTACAAAGTTGTTTTTTGTTGTTATTCTTAACTGTTTTTTTTTTTAATAACTAAATTAATTTTCTGTACACTTTTCCGAAGTTCGACAAAAACTCAAAAGAAGTTATAAGCTACTTTAAAAAGCTTTCGTCAATAATATTTTGACAATATTTTTGATATGGCTTAAGGGCTAACACCACTCTAGAGGTTTCAAAAAATCGAATTTTTTTTTTTTTTGAGAAAATATTCATTTCATAGTCGGCAGAAAGTTCTAAGCTTGTCATTTCAGCAAGCAAGTCTATTGCCTATACAGGAGGAAATACAACTTTATTCTTTTAAACGTGATTTTCTCGAAATCGTACTGGGTGAAAGTATAACTCTCATATAAGTAATTCAATAGTCAAGAATTTATTTTTTTTTCTCTTTTATACAAGTTTCTTCACACAACTACGTAAGATTTTCATGATTGTCTTAATAGTTTATGTTTTATTAACAACTAGCTTTTTCCCGGCATGCGTTGCTGCACCCAGCAACTATATCGGAACATAATAATTATATTCAAAACTTTTCTTATACCCATAGTTTGACACCTCTGTCATTTTCCACTGCCCGTTCCAGTTTCCCAGTAGCAGGACATTACCAAATAGTAACTCCATTTTGAGTTTGTATGTAAGTACTATTGCTTTTCCTTCCAAAGCTATTCGACATTACAAATTTTAATTGTATGGGCGGAGCCACACCCTCTTAGACAATGCCCATCCCAGTTTCATCCGTATTCAATTGATTGGCGATATTCCGAACTATACTTGCATTACTGGTTCGATGCGAAAGATTGATTTTCTGGGGCAAGGCATTGTGAATAACACTGACAAATTAATGTCACTAGCGACCACAGGTGCGCGTTGCTGCACCCATCAACTATAAAAATAATAATAATTGGCGCTGACCGCTGACGCCGTTCATTGTGCTCAGCGTATATTCAAAGAGTTTTGTCGTTGTTTGCAAGCGCTATATAAAGAAGAGGCAGAATTAAGTGAAATGTGAGCGGAAAATTGCAATAATAAAGCTTGTATGCATCTTGGTTGCTAGCGTTCAGCGCAAGCGGCTTGCGAAAGCTTTACATTTTTCTGACTTTCATTTTGTTGTTAACAGACGCTCTATTAAGAAGAGACAGAAGAGAGCGAAATGTGAGCAGCGAATAGTTTTGCTCTGAGTTTGATAACGTTGTTCTCAGCTGCTCTGTTAATAAAAGAAAAACCAAAATAACAACAACAATTATATGCAATTATATACAAACTTTAATAAGCTATAACTTAAAATATATAAATTTTTAAGAAATAAAAAGTCCAGTTTGCACATCTACAGGTCTAAACCTATCAAACCATACTAAATTTATTAAAATTGGACGTGTACTTAAAAAGCCTTACGCCGGACAAAATTTGGGTTTGCGTAATATATATAAGATAAGAGCAATTATGGATTTATCGATACATACATGTGCATAAATGTCTTAACTTACCGTTTGAAAATAGAATTGCACACGAAATGATCAATCGGAATAAAATGAACATCGAATTCGTATTGATTTGCAAAGTAATGCACCTAAAAATTAAATGGACAATTCGAAATTAACGTTTCGATTGATTGTTAATACGCACGCAATCACAAAGAACATAATCATTCACAATGTGCACTTCATGAAACTCAACTCACCTCTATTAAATCACTTTTCGCTGATAGTTTTTACAAAAAATCGTTTCAAAAGAATATATTAAATCAAATTGAATTTCAATAACTGTCGAAAGCTGATGAAAATTTTTAAAACTTGAAAAATTCTGATAAATCGCAACAACTCACCTCTATGAAATCACTTTTCGCTGGTAATTTTCACAAAAAAATCGTGATATACAAACAAATATCGGAACCAGCATTTAAAATTATGTTCGTTTTTAATGTGTGAAGAAAAAATTGCTACAAAAAAAAAAAAATGTCATCGATCATCCAGAATACGTCGTAAAGTAGATCCATACAAAATGTATGGGTAAACGAATTTTCTTCATATTTTTTGTTTTCAGTGATTTTTCGGGAATTTTTTTAGGTATTCTTCTTGGTCCGGAGACCAGTTCGAATTGGTATGAATCATCGAAATTAGTCCAGCCATTCTTGAGTTATAAGCGTAGTAACTAACGTCACTTTGTTTTATATATATTTTTATTATATTATAATTATTATAAATATTATTAAACATTTACATTTTACTTAAAGCAATGGATATAATAGATATAACAATTAGTACTGCATTCTGTTGTACAAATATGCACAATGGCGAATGCAGTTATACTAAGCATGATAACACAGTATTTAAATGTATTGAAGTGGGATCTAGTGTGTATAATTATAAATTTTTAGATAGGCCAAGATTAAATATATACAAATCAATGATGAGAAAAATCACAATATGCCAGAGTAATTAAAAATAGCATAACGATACAATTAAGATTGAACAGAGATAATGGAGTCAACAACATTAAAATGAAAATTAAAGAGCCAAGATTTCACTTCTGTAAGAAATACCATTTTATTACGAATGCAAGAGCACTATGTGGTAGGATATTAAAAAGCCTCGGAGCCGACCATAAATAAAAGTTAAGAAAGTGCTGTAAATTATGGGAAGGCACCTGTACTAAGTTTAGGTCATTAGTTCTCAAGTTATGACTAGCGTAGCTTCTTTTTACTAAACAACCAAATTTTACATTAATATTTCAACTCAAAAATTAAGTTTTGTTTCAAACTCTCTTTTAATTCTGCTACGTACTCATAAAGTTTATGTATTACACATTTAAAAAACGCCTTTTTATGTTCCAGGTTCACCGCTTTCGCCCGGTTGACTCTGCAACTTCAGACCTTCATTACGTGGATATAAAGAGCACCTCCATTTTTTTTATAAAAAATGATTAAAAAAATTTGTAATGTACTTAAAAAAAGGGTACAATAAAACTATGTAATTGATTTTTATGAAATATTTCAAATTTTGTCAAAAAAAAAAAAAAATTAAACAGACCCATTTTTCCTATCTCTAGAGTGGTGGTACCCCTTAATGTGAGGAGAAACGGATGGGACAGACTATTATATCATCTAATATCGAATATCTAAAAGGACATTAACTATCAAAAATGCAAAACTGCATTTTCTGAAGTTAACTAAACGAGCCCACAAATATCCACTCCAATTCCAGAAAGGGAATTAAAAACATCAATATATTAAGATAAAAGCACCCCAAACAAAAGCCAGACAAAGTTCTTAAACTATAGACGTTGTAAGTAGCAGTTCTCATAAATAGGTGGATTCTCTCCAATTTTGTCGGACGGCAAATAATTTTGTTATTTACTGCCAGAAAGTCTTGTTCGATTTTTTTGGTCTAGTTTTCGCAAAAAGTTTTCCGTACGTTTATTTGGTGATTATTAAACGATATCGTGGCACATTTTTTAATTGAAAATTTACTATTACAGAAAACTTATTAATAAAATTATTTCCATTTCCTATTTCTCCAGGAATTTTTTTTTAATGGGATCTATTTAAAACTCTACATTGACATAGAAGCAATCAACAAGAATTTTCATCCAAACTAATTCGAAAAAGCTTTTATTAATAATACTTATTCCAAGCTGTCTTGGCTGATTGGTTTGATATCAGAGACAAACACAAAAAATTTCTAAAATGTTTTTATATTTTATTGCTTCATGTATTTGCTCCATAGCGTCCATATATTATATTTTATAGTAGAAAAAACCCATTGGGTTAAGGCAGTAAAAAATATTCAAATCTAACCTAAGTCCTGCGAATACTTCGATTTTATGAAAAATCGAGAAAAAATTAGTTTAAAATACAGCAAAGCACGCTTCACTATTTTTCAAAAATTCGATCAGCTGTTTTTCTTGCCACCGAACCCACTGTGTTTCCACCAGAGGAACTTGATTTGTTTGTGCCACTGAATATGTTTTCATCAAACCAATCCGTTGGTGCTGCAAAAGTGAAAATATTTGGTTTTTATAAGTAGCAAAAATACTTGCATTCTGAGCGTGGATAGAAAATGTTTGCTAATTTTTCACAATTGCAATCGGGGAGCGTAATATAGTGGATATGGTTCAAAAAAACACCAACCAATCAATGAGTACCTTCGTTAAAAATAAATAAATTGCTTGTTGGATTTTATAAGTATGCGTAGCTTTTATTCTGACTTTTTCATTAACGAAATTCTTAAAAACTGCGATGAATTGGAATACTTGGAATTTTCACAAATGCTTGAAACTCAACAAAATAATGTTTGGTTTAAATTAATAGAAATAAAAAAGTTATAATCGTTCCAAATCGCCATTACAATTCGTGAAAAACTAACAATTACAATTATTTATGCGTTAGCTTATAACGTGTTTATAATGCATTTTTTAACGTATAATTATTTTTTGTTGGACATAAATGCCGCAAGTTAAAAATGGTTTAATTTTATGATCTTAAAAGCTACACCAATCCGGTTAACAAAGAAAAGAAGTAAAAATCCAATTCATACCGAAGGAAAAGAAAACAAAGTGTGGCAAAAAGTATTATTGACTTAACTCTATCCCAAGGCGGCGTCCGTTGGGGGATAAGCAGCAGAAGTAGAGCGAAAAAAATTAAGTTAAAATTGGCAAACCATTTAAAAAGTTGAAAAAAATCAGTTTTCGACACATTTGCTAACTTTTCCTACTTGATCTAATTTTGTTAACGCGTTAATTATTATGATTGGAACTTTTTATTTACTTTTGTAAACTTTCTCAGTCATATCATCGAAGCCAGCTTCTTGGATGTTCATCATCAAACTGTCAGCTGAGAGGTAGACTTTGTTAACTGAGTTTGCAATCTGTAAAAGAAAGATAAATGTATCAAAAGCAGAAAGAAAGGAAAGTAATGAAGAGTAATATTTACAGTTCTTGCTATGCTTTGAGCAGCACGAATCTTACGCAACTTCAAGTAGGCTGGATTCTGCTTAACGGCCAGACCTAAGTAAACATTGCAGTTAAGGAGAAACATTTCAAACAAACTCTATCAAAATAATAAAAATAATAAAATTATAACAATTGCTTTTAAAAGGATATCATTTTTGCAGCTTCGGCTTCACCCTCAGCTTGCACAATCTTCTGTTGTTTTTCTTGCTTGGCGCGTTCTACGAAAAATACAGCACGTTGAGCTTCCTGCTGAGCCACTTGCTTGGCCTCGACGGCAGCTGTGTATTCCTTACCGAAACTCAATTCAGTCAGTGAGACATCATCCAGTATTATGTTGAAATCATTTGCACGTTCCATCAATTCCTTGCGAATTAAGAGCGAAACCTACCGGTGTATAACAATGACATTTTCATTCCTTAAACTTACATCATTTCGAACTTACCTGAGCACGTTGTGTAATCAATTGAGAGGCATTGAATTTGGCAACCACACTCTTTAGTACCTCATTACAAATGGATGGTAGCACCTTCTCGTCATAGTCCAAGCCCAGCTGTCTATGGAGAACAGGAAGGCGTAATGAGTCGGGACGAGACAGCACACGCAGGGAAATGTTGATCATCTGCAAGTCTTTAGAGCCAGTGGGCGAGGAGATCTTACGGGGCCGGGAGCGAATGTCATAGATGATAGGATACTGGAACCATGGAATACGAAAGTGCAGACCTTCAGAGTAAATATCTTTTTGAACGCCGCCCAAGCGACTGAAAATAATAGCACGGTGACCACCATCGACTGCAGTTAAAGAAAACGACACGTAAATTAGTATAGAAATCACCATTTCGTATAATAGACATTTTGCACCAACATTTTGTTGAAACCCTGTCTCAGTATTAATGGCATATCAGACAGACTGGCACTCACCTTATAAGACTTATATAAGGCAAACATAAAATAATTTATCATTCTAAAACTTAATAATCATAAGCGGATAGAACTCAATTTTCTAGCCGATAGACGCAAGATGTCTAGCGGCGTGTAAATATGGCACATAAGACGCTTGTTTAACTGATGCTTGTTATGCAACCACAGATATATCTAAGTATTGAAATTTATATAGTACGTCTCAAAACACGCTCCGAAGATAAACTAAGCATGCCCTATATAAAATACTTCAAATTAATTATCACCATGATATTAAAGTTATGAAATCTTCGACATTTTCCCCGTTTTAAACACAAATCAGAATTGAGGTTATGTTCACACAAATCCCTTGTCATGTTTATCTTTAAATTCTTCCTATCAGTTATGGAAAATTCATCCTCACCTGTATAAAGCGATTGACCAACTGTATAAGCTGCAGCACCAACTGCAGCCAACACCTTAAGTCCAAGGGTTAGACCCGGTGGACTGCCCTTACCCAACTTGCCAGCTAAATCGTTGAGTTTACTTTGTGCCATCCCTACACCTGTGCAAGCAGAGCATTAGCATAGAAAAGTATTTAATTTATATAGTTACTCACTTAAATACTGTGGCTGCTAATCGAAGACCCAAATAAAACAAAAATATTTTCAAATCCCACACGAGATTTATTTTAACCTTATCTATCGCTTCGCTTTAAAAACTTATAAGAAAGTAACGAATAAATGTAGAGATGTGCAATCGAACGGCGACTGCAACGAGATAAGGGATAACTCCGACGAGTATTCCGAAATGATAAATTAATAAGGGGATTCAAGTCTCTGCGTACGGCCTGCTTAACCGAGTATTTCGTAAGTTTTTACCCAATGTCAATGTTTTTATATGAACTTTACGAAACGATCTGCGTAAAACTTAACGTAAGTAATCGAATGCATATTGCGTATAATAAGACTGCGTAAACAGCAATCCTGTCAAAATCACTTGTCACTTTGAAATAATAGGTCTGTTTCCGTACACACTTCAAGTTACTTGAAGTTGCTTGAAGGCGTTTCTTTACACATTTTTTGAGCTCGAGAAAAAAAAGAACAAGCAAAATGCAACTCTCTCGAGCCTCGAAACTAGCTTGAACTTTGCTTGAACAATTTCTTCGAGCACGATAAGAACAAGCTTCAAGAAGAACAAGAAAATGTCAAATTGGTGTAAATAAATTTGGCGCTGCTTGCATTTATAGGCAATCAGCTGTTTTTGTGCTTGAAACTCGCTAGAAGTCGTTTCCGTACTTTTTTGCAAATTCTCTCATTTTGACAGATAATTTAATTACTCTCACATATTGAACTTTATACGAACTTTTCTTGAACTTTGTACGGAAACAGACCTAATAAGCAATCAATTGTTTTTGTGTGTTGCCGGTGTTTTGTAAGTGGTAAGTACAATGAAATATGAAATCGATACGCACTCCAAACGGTACTACATGTCGGATGGATATGTCATGTCGTCACACATGTAGTGTCGTTCGTGTGCTAAAAACCAAGTTGGATGGACATGCCCGATGAAAGATGACAATTTTTGACTTTTTTCTCTGTGCATCCAACATGCGTATGACATGTGCGGTCGTTTGGGTTCGTGTCCATCCAACTTAGTGCATTATCTCATTCGATAAAAGTTTTTGAGTGAGAAACATCGCGCGGCAAATTGGCGAATGAGATAAATGTAGATTTTTAGAAGGGATTTTTGAGCTGTATAGAAGTCTCCTAGAGAATTGGAAAATTACAAGTGAAATTCATAAAAACAAAATTTGTAAATATATCGAGCACTGCAAAATTGCTCGATGTTTACTTGCTTGCAACTTTAAAATAATGAAGTCCATTCAACATGTGCGACCGTGTGAGACCAACGACAAATAGTGCCGTTATTTGTCGAACTACATGTCCATCCGACGCAATTTCCATGTTTCTACATGTCCATTTATGGTACGCAATTCAGTATGCACAGAATACGCAATACGCAGTGACTTGAATCCCTTATTAATATATTTAATTACAACCATAATACAACAACAAGGTAGGCTCATTCTAACATGGCTCCTCAAATGTTAAATTTTAAAACAAAAAAGCTGTAAGTTGCCAAAAACGTCAAACGACAAAAGCAACAACAAGTACCGAATTTTAAAATTAAAATTAACAGCTGATTTTGACATCTAGCTCATGTTTTTTCCAATGAAATCCAAAAACTATACAAAAAATGAATAAATAAACAATCAAAACATCCGAGCGATTTCATTTGTTGTTTTTTAACATGCATATTTTCAAAATTTAAAATTTAAATTTTAATAAAATAGAATGTATTGAGAATTAAATTCTCCAGGTGAACAATCGTAATTTTTCAATGATCATAAACATTTGAAGCAATTAGATGAAGTTTTTAAATCTGACGTAAATAATAAAAATAAATAAATCTCTTCTTGAAAAAGTTCTGCATTTTATCTTTGTCCACGTAAAAACGTTGCTTACTCGTATAGAGTTCAAGCCTTAGCTATGTACATTTTGTGTAACTTTTTGTATATATTTTGATTGTTGATATAATTGGAACAAAAATTTTATACAAAAATCAATATTCAAATCTTTAACTTATCTTACAAATAGAATAACAACGGAATCAAGTTAAGAAAACCATAAATTCAGCATTTAAAAACTTCAACATACTAGTTTCAAGCTGATTCCAAACGGATAATGTGCATTTTCTCAAGAAACTTTACAAAGCATTGTTTACACTTTAAGTTTTGCTATTAGCTGCAGAGAAAAGACATCCGATTAGAAAAATAAATTTCAATTAAAAAATTTTAATGAAATAAGCGGGACTCAAGCCACGGGTTGAGCACAGGGGGATAAAAATATATAATACAAAATAATATTATAATAAAAATCAAATCAAACAATTTTTAATATATTACGAAATTCCGACCACTTAATTAAAACCATAACCGAGCGTTTCCAC
The DNA here is from genome assembly GCA_943735915.1 of Pherbina coryleti. Taxonomy (NCBI): domain Eukaryota; kingdom Metazoa; phylum Arthropoda; class Insecta; order Diptera; family Sciomyzidae; genus Pherbina; species Pherbina coryleti. The sequence goes on along the minus strand of OX030950.1, from coordinate 2,801,796 downwards.
CGCCCGAACGAACGAAGAAATCATCGCGAACAAATCGTCGCGATGAATTCTTCGTTCGGTCCAACTGTTTCCACCGCACGAACACAAGTTGCGAACATTGGTAAGTCGCCATCTTGTTCGTTCGTGCAGTGGAAACACTAGGTCTGTTTCCGTACTCGATTGTAGTAACTTGCAATGTGCTAGAACGTGTTTCCGTACTTTTTCTAGCTCAAAAGAGAGAAGAAGAACAAGCATAAAAGCGCTCTCTCGAGCTCGAAAGTAGCTCGAAGTGTGCTGGAAGAAATTACTTCGAGCATTATAAGAACAAGCATGAAGAAGAACAAGAAACTGTCAAATTGATTTTTTTCTTTATTTACGTTGTGTGGCGGGAAATAAATTTACAAATAGTGAAATACAAATTGCAAATAAATATAAATAAATTAATAATAAATTAATTTGAAAGTTGATAATCGATAATTGGCGTAAATAAATTTGGCACTGTTTACGTTTTATAGGCAATCAGCTGTTTTTGTGCTGGAAACTAGCTAGAAGTCGTTTCCGTACTTTTGACACTATTCTCAAATTTCATTTTACGCTCCCAGCTCGAACTTTACTCGACTTTTACTCGACATTGTGTACGGAAACACACCTACTTAAATTCAATGCTTGCGAGCATCAGCGTTGATCAATATTTGTTTATGCAAACGTACTAAATTTGATTAATTTTTACTACTTTTATGCCTTTTAATTTAGGTTTTATGTAAGTTTTTATGTAAAGAATTTATTATATAAAGAATATTATATAAATAATTTCATTATATAAAGTGCTAATAAAATAAGAAAGTAAAACAAAGTTCTTTTGCGTTAAATTTTCAATATATTTTCTTTCGTTTTTGTTTTTCCTACGTTATTAACTACAATTTCAACAAATCTACTACCTATGCGCAAATAAGCACTGGATTCGCACAAAAAGATCGAGCGTCGGCCGATCAGAGCGAACGAAGAAATCATCGTTCGTTCGTGCTGGAAAAGTGTTTACACTGCGCGAATAGCGCTCGCGAGCATTTTGTAAAAAACCAATGTTCCGAACCTTGGTTCGGACCAAACTGTTTACACTGCCTGAACGAACGAAGAAATCTTCAATAATCTGTAGTTATTGAATAAATATATAGGATATGTCAAATATGTGGATTACTTCATAACTCATGTATGGAACCTACTAGCTACCATGATAGCCATTTGAATAACACCGTATCTGAAACATCGTAGTATAGGCGTGCATTGCTAACAGGTTCTTGCTATTAGTTGCGCCACCTGGTTGTCAGCTTTTGTGGACTGAACATTTGTTGCGCTGCGTGCTTGACGTTTACATCATTTTTCTGCATCAGAATTCAGAATTAAAAGAGAAATAAACCATTTTTACGACAAATTTTCAAGTAAAATTTTTAAAAATACAAGTTGAAGTTAAAAACCTCTAAAATTAACATGTCACCGAAGAGGAATGGCCCAGCAGACAAAACAGATTCTTTTACGTTTCTATCGTTCCTTCAATGCAACAGACATTCCAAAAGTGGTTCCAACGATAGTGGAATCAGTACAAGTAGGATGATACCCGTGATTTATTTAAAATACTTTTATGGTAAATTTTCTCTATCCTTCTAGGCGAACAACACAAATATAGAAATAATAATGGGGTAATTGTCATCAGCGATGGAGAAGAGAGTAATGAACCCGAATTCGAAATGTTATGTGGGGTTGAGTTCGATCAGACAGATGCTCTTCCCATGCCCATAGAGCAGAAATTCATTTGCAAAGCTGAACCTGAAAATATGCAGGAATCTAGTTGCATTGAAGAGCTACAATCATCCAGCAACAACACATCGCTTACAACACTGAAAGAGGAACTCGATACCACTGAAAACTTCAGTGAATGCGAAGATGAGCTATTGCCGTTGTGCAAAGTAGAGCATGGAGACTTTGCTCTTAAGAACAACTACATTCTGTTTATCTGCCCGCAATGTGGCATGAACTTTGCAAACAGTAGCACCTGGAAAACCCATATCAATAAAGTGCACAATCTTGACGACCAAAGCACCTTCAATTTTACACAACGTCCCAACAATAAATTCCAATGTAATAAATGCCAAGCAATTATTACGCGCTGTACCCTAAAGACTCTGCAACAGCATCGTTTTTCACATCTCCCCTTCAAGGTATACAAGTGCAAGCTTTGTCGTCACGATGAACGCAGTCTGTATCTAATGATATCACACATAATGGTGCACAAAGATAAGGAAGACATCGATATAATTGAAAAGTCTGATTCGAAATCTACAATGGCCAAAAATAGCATTGTTGAGCATGAAACCAAAGAGCTGATTGCTTACATATGCCCTGTGTGCGGTGTTACCTTCGACACAGAGGACATTTGGCAAGCACACATCAATTTCAAGTATGTAACTTAACTCATTTTTAACTTAACACTTCTGATAATTTTCTTTTTTAAAATTTCGATAGACATAACTTTCTCGAAAAGACTGCAGAGAATCGTTTTGATGATCACTTCAAATGCTCAGAATGCAATGTTGAAATATTCTCACAGCATGTCGGAGATCTGCAACAGCATTTGTTCACACATCTTCCCTTTAAATCTTTCCTCAAGTGTAAGGTCTGCAGCTGGACTATATCGCGGCGTAACTTCATGATTTCTCATATACTGAATCTGCATAAATCGACTACAACCTCTGTCATCAGTTCTGACAAACTATCAACTAGCCTGCCTAGTGTCTTCAACTATGATGATGAAATAACTATAGACTCTGAAAATGAGCAATGTACAAACATAGCGTCAACATCCATGATTGTGGAAAATGCGCATATCGAGCGGCGATCTAATAATCGCTGTAAAGGCTTTAAATGTTTCCGATGTGATTTTCACTTTCCAACAGCAGCAGAACGAAATGCACACAACGTCGCTAACCATGCCAAATACGTTTGCCCTAAATGCAATGGAAATTTCGCGATCAAGTCAGATATGAAACGACATAACTGCAGCAAAATAGTTTTGTATGAGTGTCCGAAATGCTTAAAAGAATACAATTATGAAAAATGCTATCAAAATCATATAAGAAGCTGCAACTATCAGAGAACACAACGTATACGTGGTGAAATTGATAATTGAGGTTATTATGAAATTATGAAAAGGAAATGGAATTGCCTAGGCAGCGTTTTTGAGTAACTCGAACTTTTTACTGAATTTATTCGTTTTATTGCACAATCATTTCTTTGTTTCGTTTTTTGCTTAGCACAGCGAGTACTTTTGTATATCATTTATTCCATTTAAATTTATTTGCCATTAAAAGACACACTTCTAATACTTTTGAAGTAACTAAAAAAAATAGATTTACTTAAGAGCAAGAGTTTTTATTTTGTCAGAATGTGTAAAGATAATTCTATTTTATTATTAATCACATTTAAAGAAATATCTGTGCGGGGAGCCTCGTAGATAAAATTTTTAAAAATTACGAGTTTATAATACGTTCAATAGCAAGACTATTCTTGTATAGCTGTATTTTGACTAAGACGTCTATTATAAATATATGAACATTCAAATTGAAAACTTTTTTATAAAAATGTGCCTGGGTTTGATAAATGTTGTTTTTATAAACTTTACATAAAATATGAATTTAGCTGATTAAACTATTAGACCCGATTCATGAGACTTCCCCACTATCTAAAAAATAAATAACTTTTTCGTCATACATCCGGCATATTCTGACTTTCGCTGCGTCCGTAGTTGGTGTCTTTTAAATAATACAAAGTTTGCTCGTTAATGAGCGACATAACAGTCGATTTCATATTCAAGATGGAAGCAAGTTTATACTTGAGCGTTATAGATTTGACAAAAGCAATAAGTTGCACCAGATGCTCCTCCATATGCTGGTTTGTTTTGTGTGTCTGAGCATACAGTTGAAAGCTGTTGAAAAAAAAACCAAATAAATAATTTTGATAATTTCATACGGGTCTTAAAGAAGGGTCATATCTCATCTTACCCTTTGATAATGTTTTCAATCATGTTGTCGCTGATAGAAAAGTGCGCTAGGTAATCAGTAAGGTAGGTTTTTTTTGTCAGTATAATAAATTGGGACAGCAAGACTTCCGCCCAATTGATGTCATAACAATAAGCACGGCTCAATATCATTGCCTGTGGTACTCTGGAAGTAAAGGCAGTTTTGAGCTTATTTACAATTTTATTTGGAATAAATGCATTTTGTTAGTAAAAGTTACTTTAAATTTAAAAGTGAATTATAGGAGTATTTATTGTTCACTGCCAATTTCGCTGTTTGTACAGCAAATTTATTTTCTTAATTTATTGTTTATTCTGATGATACACTGTTAACTGTGCATAAGCTTTGGAGAAGGAAAAAGTTGCGTTCAGTTTAAGAGTTAAAAAAAGTTGAATTCTTCCACTGGTGTAGGTTACAACAGTAACGCAAAAACAACAAAACATATTTCCTAATAACCAATTAGGAATCCACTTACATTTATCTAATATTATTTTCTTATTTTACACCACAAAATTGCTGATTCGGCAACAGTTTCGCGTAATGGTGCAGACACATTTCGTTCATGATTTTTTCATTCTAGTCCTATTTAAATTGTTCTATCTGAGTAAACATTCTTTACTTCTAATAAAAAAAAACTTTCACGTAGATTATAGATTAACCTCTAGACGCAGAACGTCTTTTAAAGATGTTGCAGATGGGACTGTTGGGTGTCAAGAGGAATTGCATCTTACTCCTAACCGTGTTTATCACAAGACACATTCGACTAGTCTCTTGTTTCAATTCGGAGAATACTGTGCTGTTAAGGCCAATGCGTATTACCAACATATCTATAAAATTTTTGACACTACGTGTCCACAAGAAAGGGGATCAAGTTGTCTGACACTTTGGTATTGAAAAGGGCGGAGAGAGCTATTCAACAAAGATGTATAAGTTTTGCATGTATAGCAAATGCATACATTGCGGAAGTGACTCTAAATTAGGAAGTGATCTTTTTGTAATCGCCAAAAATATAATATGTGTCTATTTGTTTTTCCAGGATCTTGATTGGCGTCAGTCTTTCACATAGTAAACTCAACTTAGCCCAACAATCGAAGGTTAAGAGGCCCATTCTTTGCGTTCAATAGAAATTTTCCTGGATTTTGAAAGAATAGAAATTAATAAAATTTTACTGAGATAAAGAGGGTTTCAAAAATCAGGTGTGTGTGTTCGTTCATATTACAAAAGAAAGCCCATAACACTTCATTGAAGTCGGGCAGTGGAGATTAACGAAGTCATGCGTAATTGGGCGTTTCGGGATAACATCGCCTTCACCGCGATTTAATCGAAATTGACAATCAAGATTTTGAGAGGTGCTTTATCCTAAACATTTGAAGAACCGAAAAATCGAGCCGGAAGTAAAAAAGAGTATACTGAACATTTCGGAAAATATTGCTGATGCCGACTATAAGACTACTTTAGTATCTATCAAGTTTTTGTGATTGAGAGAACAGCTCTCAAAGAAAGGTCAGTCCTGCAAGGATTTCTACCTTTGTGGACAGCCAAGCTGTAATAAAATAACTCTATAGCGAGACGATTAAATCGAAATATTTTTGGAACTGGCGTCAAACTCACATAAGAATAAGTCATCTCTAGAGAGTCAATACTTGCTAGGTCCCAGGTCATTGTGATGAAGAGGGAAATCCATCGCAAGCAAATTGGCTCTTAAGTGGATAGAAAATCTGCCCATTAATCGGGCATGATCCCTATTGGAGTAGTTTAGAAAAGTAAAGACGATATAGCAAGAAAAAATATAAATATTCCTCTTGATCTAATAGAGACGAATGCACAATCGACTTAAACTCTGTACTCATGATACAATTATACAGGTAGCATTGACAAGTATAGATTTTCTCAGCAACAAGGCAACGACCATCTGTCAAAAACAGTTGTTCGTGCAACAAGAATTAAACGAATGTAAAAATAAATAAATTCCGCAAAATATGTGCGTTAAATACACAATTATAATAGTGAAAGTTGTGAAAAAATTATGTGTGATATGTGTTTAACGTTTTCCAGCCGTGGTGTTTTAATTTTAATTGAAAACTTCTTCAATTTCGTCTACATGCATCTGCAGCTGCTGAGGTTATTGCACTTTAACGTTTTCAACCTTTTTTTTTATGTTTGTACTTAATAACATTAAGTTTACAAATTATTTTCGTTCTAGTAATAATAACTCACTATTGATTAAATAAAATAGGCAATATTTTGTAAGAAAATGTTTGGTTATTTGCAAGCGCTGAAACATAAACAATGGCGAAAACATAAGAAATAATTGAACGCTCTCTTTCTAGACATTTTTTTTGACAGATGGTCGTTGCCCAAGCAACTGTCAATACTACCTTATATTAGGTCTGTTTCCGTACTTTACACTGTGTAAGATTTGTGTAAAACGTGTGCTAGAGAGTAAAAACGAAATGTGAGAATAGTTGCAAAAGTACGGAAACAGCTTCTAGTAAGTTTCGAGCACAAAACAGCTGATTTTGACTGCAGACGGCAGCACAAAATTTAAAACACTTTCAGTCAAATTATTAAAAGCCATTTTTAATGCAAAACTGAACAATTACTTAATTTTTATTTATTACTATTTATTTATTGTACGTAAATTTCTTTTTAGGCACACAATTTGTGAGTTTATTTATCGCAAAACATAAACAATTATGAAATGTAATTTGACATTTGCTTCTTCTTATTGATGCTTATTCTTCTTGATGCTTGTTCTTACTTTACTCGAAGTCTCGAGTTCTAGCACTCTCTGTGCACTTTGTGTGCTCGAGAGAGCGATTTTATGCTTGTTCTTCTTCTCCCATTTTAAGCACAGAAAGTACGGAAACAGAAAATAGCGTCCCACAAGTTACACAGTGTGCGTACGGAAACAGACCTATTATTATTGGTCTGTTCGAGTACTGATAATTTGTGAAAATTATCACAAATTATCAGCTTTTGGCGTTCGAGTACAAAAAACTTGCAAAGTGAGAGAAATTGAGAGCGCAAAGTGACAGTTGACTTGGAGGGGAAGCTGCAAATTCCTGCTGGAAAAATTTTTACTGTCGAGAATTTGCAAGCTAGAAAACAGCTGATTTAAGTCAGTTGCAAATTGAACAATCAAAGAAATTTAGTTAAACTGAAGTTCACAAACCGGAGGATTGACTGTTGTAGTCGTCAAAATATGAAAAGTATCTTAAATTTTTGTAGAAAACTTTGCTACTAACGTTATTTATCACTTCTCTTATATCTTTGTGTCGAAAATCTCCTTTAAAAAAATAAAAAATTGGATACTTCATATCCAATTTTCTTTTCTTTTGCATTCCACTTGAAATGTAATCAGCTGTTATCGAGGCTTGCAAGTTTTTGCAAATTTTGCGTTCGAGTACTTTTTTGGATATTTTTCTATTTGGGAGAGAATTGTGCGTTACTCTCTTGCAAGTTGCTGCTGGATATTTTTCACTGGAGAAGTACGCGAACAGACCATATACCATGCTCTGTACTCTGAAAATAGCACTTATTTCGTGCTACCTTATTATAAAAAAATTATTCATCGATATTAATTTTATTTCCTTCAAAGTAATCTCCATTGCAAGCGATGCACATATTCCAACCCTGCTTCCAATCTTGAAAACACATTTAATAGGCTAATTTTGGAACGGCCTTCAGCTCCTATTGCGATTTCTTCTTTAGTTGTAGCCTCAATCGTTTCAAAAAGCTTTCCCCGAACTTGAGTCGTGGGAATAGGAAAAAGTCAAAAGGAATAGGAAAAGAGTTTGCGGAATGGTATGAACGTTGTTTTTTGTTAAATAGTCGCTTACAATATGAGATGTGTGAGCTGATGTGTAGGCGTAGTGAAGGAACCACGACTTGTTTCTCCATATTTCAGGCCTCTTGCAGCATATTTTGTAAGAAACACAAAATTTCTCTTTGCTTAACATAATTCGACATTGCGAAATTCGCAGAACACAACTTACACTGACTTGTTTCCAAAGCTATCACTCACAAACTGGTGCCAAATGGTGACCAAACAGATATTTGAGCATCAGATGACAGATGTACCAACCCAGAAAAAAAATTTGACAATAAGATTTCGATAATATCTCAAGCGCGGTTTGTTTGAATTGAAAATTTCGAGTATAAATGAGAGAAAAAGAAGTTTGCATCTTGGTAGGTGTTCATCATGGAATACTGCGCTATCAGCACATTGGAGTTTAGACTTGAAATATCTCATCCATACTTCTACAGAATCTATCCAACATCTGCTACGCGAATGTCCTAATCTTATATAACATCGATTTTGCCATATAGGAAGCAGACGTTACACAGAACTGAAGGTGCTCGTGGATGTACTTATTTATATTCATAAGAAGCATAGGATGTTTCCGTCCCTGCTCCAACTAATTAAGGTACATATTACGTGTTAGTTCTGATAGGTTCTCAAATAGAGGGAATCACAATAGACTAATGGGTCCTCGTGCCTGCAACCCCAGCACCTTGTCACTCTTCCTACAATTGAGATTGTGTTTTGAAGGCGAAGGCACTGTTTCTCTACTAGAATTATTTATATTTTCATCGCAAGAGATTTTTAAAGTTGAGGATATTTTTATATTTCATTAACTGGTCACGTAACTTACCGCAATTCTGCGTTTATCAACTCCCGGAACTCGTCCCGCGTTTGTACATTAATAACACACACACACAAATGCGTTACGGTCGGAGGGTTTTTATCCTGCAACTTGCTGGCTAAATCAATTTGCATAGCCATGAGCTCAGCTTGCGAAGCACTACGTTGTGCCGAGAGTAACTTATTGTCCAGCAAATAGTTTTCCGTAGCATGTGTGTAGTTTTCCATAGCTTGCTGTAGATGCGTGATGAGATCTGTGGATATCTTCAGTTTTGGAATATATGTTTTTGCTGCACCACCACCACCACACAAACTGGTCATGGAATTCTGCTCAGTCAAATGGGCAGCACCAAGTAGGCCAAAAGTCAGAATTTTGTCTACAATCACTTGAGCATCCTGCTCCCACATCTCAGCCAGCTCCTTGTACATAAGGAAATGTAATGCAGCCAATTTGAGATATTCTCGAGCATTTTCTGGGCAGTATTCGCGTAGGTAAGCTATAATTGCTTGACGTAGAACAACGGTTTTCTCCACATCAAATTGACCCAATAGCGACTCAAACTGTTCATTTTCAATCAATGCGTCGAAGCAGTAGAACATTTCCCGATAGCGAGCAATACCAATCAGCATGCGCACAATAAGCGACCAGGACTTGGCTTGGGTGAGAATGGTGTTTAACGCCTTGGCGCGATTAAGTACGTTTGCAATGCCCTCCATGGAGCACTCGTGCACAAAGCATTGATGTGCCTTGATAAGTAACTCAACGCAGATGATGTTTTGTTTTTTGTGCGATAAAACCTGGGATGGTGTAGTTGGTGTTGTCGCTTGGAAAGTGGAGTTTGTGCCCGTAGTCATGACTTCTTCTGCAGGAAGACCGTAGCGCTCGATAATATCGCGCAGCTTATCAAAAGCAGTTGAACGCTCGTAAGGTTTACCAGCTTGGAATTTACGATAGACTTTGAGCGCATCACAGAACTCGAGCAACCAGTTACCCAACATTGTGGAGTGCGGTGTCAGTTCTAAAAACAAATGTAGATCACGATCAATGTTGTAGCCCCAGAGATCAGCGTTCTTAAAGGTGCTTTTTGCTTGCTGATCTGCCGTGAAGATATAGAAACGTGGACGCACAATGGCTGTGGTTATTTCAAAGGCCAGTAATTCGGCAATCTTTTGGATAAAACAAAAAATTCCATATAAAAAGGATATAAAAAAACGTTGGATAAAACGTCAACTAAAGACTTACTTCTGCAGCTGTCATGTGTGTTGAGGTAGTGATGTCGCTGACTACCACTAGTTTATGCAAGCAACCATCTTCAGCCACACTGCGCAATAGAACAACTGTATCTTTGGTGCGTAGCACATCTAGATACTCTTTGTCCAAGTACATGGCGGCGCGATAAGCTTTGACGATGCGTGTACCTATGTTGATTCCATTTTGGAGTCGTGACGCTATGCCCTGAATGGTTTCTAAAGTCTCGCGTTTTTCCTTGGAAGGAATTTCCTCGAACTCGAGAGTGGAGCAACTGTCAGAGAGTTCGTTGTTCTGCTTAAAGGGTGAAGATTGTCCTAAAGTTTAAAATAAATAAGTATTTGTTTTATTTTTTATATGTAAAATGTCTGCTGACCCTGATGACTACCACTAGAGCGTAAAGTACCTAGTGTACGCTTATTGAATTTGCCAAATGCGCTCTTCTCAACTTCGCGCAATAGCTGCCGCTCCTCAGACGACATGCTAAATATAGTAGTAACGCCCTCTGCCAGTGCCATGCAGAACACAACAAAACGCAAATCTACAGGTCTATGCTCGAACAACTCCTGCAAGCGTAAAGCCTCAACAATATCGCCTTCGTCCAGCAGCCGATTCAGTAATACTTCTAAACGCAACTTCATGGGCACGCTAAGCTCTACCTTCAAACTTGTAGTAAGATCTTCAATGCCAGCCAATTCTTTTAGTTCTAGAAACGATTTATAGAGCACGCAACGCTCCTTTAACATAATCTCTTCGAAGTACTCGGAATAGTAGAGCTTAAGTTTGTCCAGTTCTTCGGCATTCTCTATTTGTAAATAGCATAGAACCATATCGTACTCAATTTGATCTCGATCAAAGGACTCATTGGGAAAGAGATGATTCTGTTTTATCACAGTGAGCGCACGTTTGAGCAACGAATATTTTCGAGCGCAAGGCTCTTCTAAGCGCATAGATGCGTAAAGGAAGAAATTCACAAGCAGTTCTGGCGGCAGAGAGTGGGCGCGTATCTCATCCTCATAGGACTGAAAAGAGAGATCATGCAAGCTGCTGCTATCCACACCTGCCACCCACTTGATGTAAACTATATCGCTGATGGGCATATGCAGTAGCGTTGCCAGCTGTATTGCCAGGTCATATTCTTTGGATTCCATCAAAGAATGGATAAGCTGATCATAGGCTGCCTTGCCATCATTTTGTATTAATTGATCGAATGGTAGCGAACACCGATTATCGTTGGAAGATTTCAGTATGCCAAATACTTGATTCAACAAGCAGAAGTCCAACAAGATGCTGATATCACTGATGCCCGACTGGCAGACACATTGCAGCAGCTTACTCTGCTCGTAGGCGGATGAAAAACTTGCTTCGAGATGAACTAACAGCAGACGAATAGTACGTAACATTAGCTGTTCTCTGTTGAGCACAGGGCAATGAGGCACTTCAACCTCATCATTGCTCCAAGCCAATAGATATAAACGCAAGTCGTTGATCACCTCTTCGCCAAAGTTATTGTTCACTGATGTTTCTTGTAGGAAGCGGGTAAAGAAGGTCAAAGGATTATTCTGTTTAAAGTTAAAATAAAGTAAAACCATACATTTTTATTCGAAAAGGGAATGTTAATCACCTCATAAAATATACAAATGCTTCTATGTAGAGTGCTAATATTATCACAACGCACACAGTTCTCAATTAAAGTCCAAGCTAATTCTGTGACATCATTTAAACAAATGGACAGCACTTCTGACCACTGGTCGGTGGCAACTGCTAGCCATACCACCCAATTCCAGTCTATATTCAAAGGCGTAACAGTTGCAGCAAGCAAAGCTAGAATCGGTAGTTTAAATTTTATGCTGTTTTTCATGAGATTCAAGGAAGTGGCATAAGCATGATTATCCTGCATAAGCTCATGGAATCTGGCAGCGTCTGTTATGCGCTCCTCTGGAATAGAATTGGTGCTGAGTAGAATGATGGCAAACAAATCCAAGTTTCCTGAAGAGTCAAGCAAGAAGCGCACCTGATTATTATTTGAGCTTTTAAAATATGCGTTCGCATCATTGCAAGAACTGATGGACGAGGTCATAGTTTCAGCGGATGTTGTGGTGGGTGGCTTGAAACAGAAACAAAATTAAAGACTAAGCTGTAAATAATTTTATAGCTACCATACCATGTTATCGGTTTTCCTTGTTTGTTTTTGCTGTCTGGAGTAGCTCGAATTCATGCGCTTAACGGTGCGTTCATGTGTAGCAGGTACGGGTTCATGCGAGAGCGCACGCAGCAGGTGTTCACCCACGGTGCGTTTCCCAAAGTGCTGCACTAGACGCTGCATTTGTTTGAGTGGCACATCAAAGTACTGCATTATCAAGAGTAGCTGCCGCCAATCGTTACACTTGGCATAGTGCTGTAGAATGAGCTCTGGCCATTGTCTGAATTGATTGCATGCAACAACACGCATCACTGCCTGATAGTCTGCTAGAGGAAAGTGACTAGGATCTTGAGCCAACCTTTTGACTAGTTTGGCTTCCACCCGCTCAATTAATTGACTAAAGTTCGGCAGAAAGTCCTTGACCTCCAATTGACGATAGAGTTTGAGGAACGTGCGTAAGTTTTGTGTATCGAATCCTAACATTTCGTTGAACGCAATGCAATGTGTCAGCAGCTCAGAGCTGTCAGGATGTTGCAGCGCTAGCTCCGTAACCGTTTCAGTGGCACTAAAGAGTTGATTTTTGGTGATTTGCGCGTATTGTTTCAAATAGTCGGTCAACAGGTAGTAGACAGCAAAGCAACTGCGCTGCTGGTTCAGGTAATGCAAAAAGTTGAGATGGTATTTTCGCGAGTATTTTTGACAAAGACGCTGGTTGGAGAATGAAGCAATATCGTTGCTATCCTTGCATTCTATAAGCTTAAAATCAAGGTTCTTAAATTTACGCAGCATATCGTAAGGCGTCGGTAGATTAGCTGCGTCGAGAGGAGAACCATTGTCTAGGCGTCGTGCCAACGCATTAAGGTACGGAATGCACTTTAAGGCACTAGAGAGCAAAAAACAGCTCAGCGCTGAAACGGTGGGCTCGTTGCAGAGGAACTCATAGAAAGTAACAAGCGGCTGAGTCGTTTCGAAATCAACGCCTTGATTTTCGAGGTAGGATTTTGTAGCACTAGCAATCTAAAGGTATTAGAAGATGTTAAAAACGATCCAAACATTTTATGACCATATTAAGAATTTTAATGGTGTCTTAATATACAAAATAAAACTACCTTCTCAAATCCAGCTCGTTCTTCTATCTGATTGCCTTTGACAGTCACAATAAATTCAAGTAAACTCCTCTGCGCTGGAAACACTTCAGCCAATTCTTCTAATTCACGTGTAGAGACGAAATCACACAGCAATAGCATTATATAGCCACGTTTTAATACCCACTCGCCAAGTGGCAACTTACTTAATGCTTCCTGATTCTGTTCAAAGCTATTCGTGGTGCACAAACGTCGCAATATCGTCGACACCTGAAGACGTTCTTCAGGAAAGAAGTAGCCTTTTTTGGTAAAACAATTTTTTAAAGATTCGTGTGGCTGCTTCAAAGCTTTCAACGCATGCTCAAACATTTCCGATTCTATTGGCCACTGGCTAAAGAGCACCTCCAAATCGCTTGCATACTCACTAGTTACAGTTGACCGCTGTCCACTTAAAGTACACCAACGCACAAGTTGCTGCGAGTTCTGTCTCTCAACGAGAAAGTCCCAAATTATAAATTTATTCAATCTGCATAAAATTGCAGGATTTCCCTGCTCAAAATATAGCTCCACCATCAGACGTTTGCGAAAGTTTTCATCTCGACCTAGTAATGTTTCTAAATTAATTCTGCGTAGTTCAGCTTTATATCGTTCTAGCAATTTGGGACAGCGTTGTAGCTCCTGGAGAAGCTCCCAATAAAATTTCAACTCTTGCATATCTTGTTCAAAGCTGTGTGGTTCTTTACGTCGTAGGTGCTCCATAACAAGTTCACGCAATTCTTCATCCTGGCATTCGCAAGCAAATTGATAGTAGAAAAAGCGCACATTGCGATGTACATTTCGCAAAACAGTTTCCGCCTTACAAACCAGACGCTCAGTTAATAAGCGATTCACATAAGTCTGCACTACGTCATGGAAGAACAATTTATACTCCAACTGAGGTAGCTTGCGTTTCTTGGCCCAGTAATCGATGCAAAGCTCGACATATTCGCCCTTTGTAGCCACTTCTTTGATAAGTGCGACTTCACTTACACCCGACCAGGATTTAAATATTTTATCGCGTGCACTGGCGTTCATTTTGAAAGCGAATGGAATGGAAATTTTTTCGTAATTAAATCACTCTTAAATATTTTTAAATCATCTGCTACGGCTAATTCCTAACTCGATGTTGTTTTAACTTCAACTAATCCAATCAGAGTCGTTCATTATTAGCTTCCCCTGTGAATGTGTCATCAATAAATCGTTCTTTGTTCTCCAATTGAAGCGCGACTCTTTCAGATGCAGTGGCTCATCAATTCTTCAGCACAGATAACGCAGTCTACTCTTTGTTATCCGCATTAAATTTCAGAAGGTTGTTTTTTTTTAATTGTCATAAATATGTATGTTTTTGTTGTAATTAATATTTGTATTGATAATTTTCATCCAGTGCAAGAGAAAAATAAATTGCAGTAAATTTGTTTTGTTTTAAACAGCTGTTGACAAACAGCTGATTACAGTGATGGCGAGTGTGAAGAGATATAAGGTTAATACAGTCTGCTCTCGATCATGGTATAATAATGCAAAGTAGCATTGACAACTGCTTTTTTTCTCTTCTACAAGAAAACATCTCCTGTCAAAAACAGTTGTTTGTGAAAATGCTTCTGCAGCTGCTGAAGTTGTTGTTTTTCTTCACATCAACGTTTTCAGTATTGTTTGCGTTTTCGATGGCCGATTGTGAACCCTCCCTTTTTGAGTATATTTTTTGACAGGAGATGTTTTCCTAGGCAACTGTCAATGCTACCTTGTAATTATTATACCATGCTCTCGATAGTTATACGATTAATGAGAAAATTTGGTTCATGTATACTTGAGGTTACAGAAAAATTTGATAATTTGTTCATGTTTATAAATGCGTTGAAAGTGAAATATTTAAAGAGGAATTTCTTTGAAAGTTTTGTGATTGACTTGAACCAACATTGGTTGGTTGCATTTAATAAATAATTTGACGAAGTTTGTTTGGAACTATATAATTATTTTTTTCAATAACTCTTTTTTATATTAGATATATCGATTTTTATTCTTGTATGAGTTTTTTCTTGAGCAAACGTATTTTGCAGACGTAAATCCTAAAGTAAAACATGTTTTAGTTTTCAATTCAAAATTCACATATGCGAACTGTTATAGTTTCTCTTATAACTATAAATATTGGATTTTATTTCGATTATGATATTGGTTAGTGGCGTCCGTGGCGTAGTTGGTTAAAGTGCGTGGCCGCTATGTCAACGAACCTGGAGACCCAGGTTCGAACCCAGCAGCGACAGAAAATTATTTGAATTAAAATAATTTTTCTGTACGGTCGCCACTTCTTTGCAGACAATGGCAAACCTCAGAGAGTAATCATAAAGCCATATAAAGCTTCTTGAGAACGAGAACATTGCGTTCATCGCCGTTCGGAGTCGGCGTTAAACATGTACAGGTCCGGTTCTCGGTCAATTGTGTACAAACTTAATAACACGCACAACACAATTGATCATAAGAAGCTAGTCAAAGGGCTGAAATGGCCAGTTATTTATTTTTTCTAATGTTTTTTTTTATTATATTGGATAAAGCTATTTTTGGGCTTTATTTAATTTTTGATTTTGCAATTTAGAAATTATTACTTAAGTTTTAGTTTTTAAGTTTTTTGCTTGTTATGTATGTCTAAGCAGTTCTTACTTCGTTAGTTTTTGACTGAGCTTTCCCTTTTATATTTTTCTCGACTTTCTTAGAGTATTTCAAGAAAATGTTTTTCTCTCTTGCGTGTACAATCCCAACCGTAGCTGCAGCTTAGAATCTCTATTCTCAGAAGTCGCAAATTGTGCCATAGAATTTCAACATTTTATATTGTGCGGTGATTTCAATATAAATCTTTTAGCATCTGACAATCTTGCTCATAAGTTTCTTGATGATTTGTCTGCAGTTGGTTTAAATGTAGTTAATTCTACAATGCCGACTCGGTTTGCAAACAATGCCTGTCCTAGCCTTTTAGATGTTTTTGCTGTCTCGGATCTATCTTCCACATTGCTCTTTGATCAAATTTCGTTCATATCTGATCACGACCTTATTTTTTGTACTCTTAACATCAACCTTTCAAAAACTGCCTCTGAAACTTGTTTTCAGTACCGTGATTTTAGGTCAATCGATTACTTATCATTAGTTAACGAGTTGTCTCGAGTAAATTGGTCGGATTGGTGGTATTTTGAATCTGTCGATGATAAGTTAAAATTTTTTACAGATAACATTCTAAATTTGTTTAATACCCATGTTCCCTTGCGTACTCGTCAGGTAATCAATACTTCTTGTCCGTGGTTTACGCGCTCTATACAAATGCATCTTAAAACACGAAACAGAATCTACACTAAATGGAAACGAAATCCTAATGCACAAAACTGGGAGGAATTTAGAAAAGCTAGAAACGAAGCTACGAATGCAATCAAGCTTTCAAAAAAACAATTCTATTTGTCCAAACTGAATCCTACATTACCTTCGAAACGGCTCTGGAGCAATATCAAAAGCTTAGGAGTATGCAGTAAGGAATCCGAATCGTGTCGTATTGATCCTAATACTTTAAATGATTATTTTGTAGCAAACTCAACTTCAACTTCTACAGTCTCGTCTTTTTCTGATTCTGGCGAAAACATTACTCGCAACCACACATTTGAATTTCAATTTAACTCAGTTAGTGAACTAGACGTGGCCCGCTGCATAAAGAAGATTAAATCGAATGCCACTGGTGTTGACGGTATCTCCATGAAATTTCTGAAATGTATACTGCCGTATGTACTCAGCCCACTTGCACACATAATAAACCACTGTTTCACAACATCGAGATATCCTGAGATATGGAAAGTTGCAACGGTGATACCTATTGCCAAAAAGTCAAACGCCTCCGAACCATCTGATTTTCGACCAATTAGCATATTGTGCTCAATATCCAAAATATGCGAGTCTCTCATGGCTGAACAGATTTCTCACCACACAAAAACTTTTGGCTTGTTGTCTACGTTGCAGTCGGGTTTTCGACCCGGTCACAGCTGCTCCACTGCTTTAATAAGAGTATTGGATGATATAAGAGTTCCATATGATCTAGGACATTTAAACATGCTCTGCCTTTTGGACTTCTCTAAAGCGTTCGATTCTGTGAATCACTCTTTACTTTGTAAAAAGCTTGAGTGTTACTTTGGGTTTTCTCATGCAGCGGTTTGTTTTCTGTATAGTTACCTTAATGGCAGGTCCCAAAGTGTCAAGGTGAATAGCAACTTTTCATCCTACAAAAGTATCTCGAGTGGAGTTCCACAAGGCTCTGTTCGTGGTCCAATCCTTTTTACCATGTTTATAAATGACATTTTTAGTATATGTAATCATGTAACCATGCATGCATATGCTGATGACTTGCAATTGTATTTGTCCAGACCCATGGGTCTCGTTGAAGATTTAAGTGTAAAAGTCAATGAAGATCTTAAACTGGTAGCTGATTGGGCCAGTGAAAATAAGTTGAAGCTTAACCCTCTGAAATCGTATATTTTACCGATCTCAAAGACCCCCTACCAGAATCTTAATGTACCTCCAATTTTCATCAACAACGTAGAGCTTAGTTTTGTCAGTAAGACCACAAATCTGGGTTATCAAATCAATACGTCACTGTCCTACGAAGATCACATTAACCGTTGCGTTAGTAAAATTTACTACGCCCTACGAAATCTTAGAATGACTGCAGGCTCTGTACCGGTGGACATTAAGAAAAAACTAGTGTTGCAGCTGATACTGCCTATTATAACATACTCAGAAGTAGTATACAGTAAACTCGACTCGAGATCAATGCAGAAGCTACAAGTTGCCTTTAACAATACTGCACGCTATGTGTACGGACTCAAAAGATTTGATCGCATATCAACCTTTACAAATCAGCTTTTGGGCCGTGGTTTATTCAGCTATCTTGAGGCAAGAAACTGCATTTTCCTGCACAGAGTCATCCACTCGCGTTGTCCGAACTATCTTTTCGAAAAGCTAAAGTTTTGTAGATCCAGTCGAAACATGAACCTTGTCATTCCTAAGTACAATTTTATGAACTCTAGCAGATTATTTTTCGTTAGCGCAATAAGGCTGTGGAACTCACTACCAAACACCATCAAAATTGTTTCCAATAGTAAGTACTTTAAGCATTTAATTTTTAATTTCTTTTCTTAACTGCCTTTTAATTTCTTTTCTTAACTGCCTTTTTCTCATCTTTGTTTTAATCTCTAAATTTTATGATCTTATAATATAATACTAAAAGTACTGCGTTGAAATCCATTTTAAACTTAGTATTAAGATATTTTGAACATGTTAGTTGTTATCTATATTTTAAGTGCGGCATATAAAAGAATAAGTCTTAAATGCCAACATATATGAATAAATTAATAATAATAATTAATAATAAATGATTTGTATAACGTGTCCGAAAATTAAGTTTTCCTACTTACTAAGGTTTTTTAGAGTTGGTTATAATGCTTGAGTAATTTTTTTGAAGCGAAGCTTTTTACGCCTCGTTCTGGGATTTGCTGGAGTGAAATCTGAAAAAACGGCACTTTTTTCGACATCGTTTTTCTTAGAATTGATTTTGTTTTTTGATTGCGTCTATTACAACAAGAAAATATTAAATTAAAAATTAATTCCTTGCCCGCTGCAGGAATTGAACTCATATCCCTCTCCTAATAGTTCAACGCTTTAACCATGAAACCAAAAGCACTCACTGTAAAACATCGCTGATTCAATATTAAGAATTAACTAAAGCTATGTTGCAGCTACAAACAAATTTCATGATTTTTGTATATTTATTCCCTACAACTGAACAGGTGGGCTTTAAGAGAGGGCCGGAGAGGGTTAATATGCGTGATCAACCCCAATTATTTTTGCAAAAGGAACATTTTTCCCTTGAGGACCTATCCCCTCCGACCACTCCTTACGGGTGCTTCCATACAAAAACGTAAAACTTTGTTATTTTAAAGTTTTAAATTTAAAAATTTTTTTAATCGAAAAAAAGCCATTAAATTATCAAATCTATGAAATTGTGAAAATGCTTCGCTTCTCTCGTGTGTCCAGTGACGCACCTGTTTTTTTATACATGACACGCTTTAATGAAATGAGAAACCGAAAGAACGATTGTCTATTTCCGTACTCATTTCAAGTGAAGTTAGAGTACTAGAGAGTGATTTGATTATTTGTCAAAATGAGAAAACTTGTCAAAAAGTACGAAAACGACTTTAATACTATGTTCACACACAAGCCGAAAAGCCGCTTTTCAGCTGAAAAACCTCTTTCCAAAAAAAGGTGTTCACACTTGAAAAGCAGCTTTTCATTTGACACACAGTAGTCATATGTTTGTTATTATTGCGTTTTGTTTCATTGTTCTCAGAAAATAAGATGCTCCTATTGGCTACAAGTATACAAATAAAAAAAAACCGACAGACGAAATGTCAAATATCAGTGATTACCTGAATTTTAGTAATAGACTTTGACTTTACTTAAAAAATAGACTTAAAATCAGTTTTGTTTTCTAACATTTCAGAGTTTTTCGCACACAAAAAGATGCTTTTCATTTGACAGTTTTTCTATGGCGAAAAACTTAATATCATGTAGATTTTCAGCTGAAAAGCCATTATTGTCCGAAAAGTGGCTTTTCATCCTTAGTGTGAACATAGTATAAGTAAGTTTGAAGTAAAACTACTGTTTTTTGATATTTGAAATTAAATAAAAATTTAATTAGCTGGTTGGTTTACTTGAAATTTCCAAAACATTTTCAAATGTTCTCGTCACTACTTTCAGATGAGCTGGAAGCATCTGGTAGTATATTTCAAAGATCAACTCTTCCATTTGCGCTCATTTTGTCTATTTTAACTTTATTCGTTTAAAGTTTCGTTTGCTAACGAATTGCATATTTTTTTTTAAACACAAAAATTTAATTTGGTCATTTGATAATCAGCTGTTTGAAGCTTGAGATTTGTGCTAGAAGAAATTTTTCAAGCAAAGTTTGAGTAATAGAGAGTGTAATTTCTTTTGTTTCTGACTCTGTTTTCTTGTTGAGTGACTCTCGTGTTAAAAAAAAGATGTGTAAAGAATCGCTTTAGAGTTACTTGAAGTGATGACGGAAACATATCTTGTGTTGCCAAAAACTAAAAGCAATTGCTAAAAAAATGACAGCTTCAAACATTTTCTACTATTTCCGTTCTTTTTTTCGTCTTTCATTAATGAAGAAATAATTTCTTTAGGTCTTATGAAATAAGTCTAGCTCGACGATCCCAAACTTAACTTTTTCCCCATATAATATGAAAACTTTTTCACTTTTGATGATTCTACACTTGCGCTTATCTACAGAGATTAGGGGTATTCACAATTCAGGCTCTTTTGAGTAGAGTTCAGGATTTGAGGACTTGTGCAGTTAGGTTTTCGTGAACACACTACACGTTTGATTGAGAAATTTTTTTTAAGTATGTCTTGTTTGTCAATTGTTTGTTATTGTTATCGGGAAGCAAAATGATTTCATAAACTGAATATAAACATGCCGAAAAAAGTGTTTAAGCAAAAATTATCAATTTTGGTAGAACTTGCTTTTATTTTTGCTATCCATCTCTTATAAAATGTAAATAATAATAATTTACGACTTGACAATAAGTGATGTACAATACATTTTATACAAAATACCTAGTACCCCATAAATAAAGAAATATTTGTCTGTTTTAAACAAAATATTTATATATTTTTATTTATGAGTACAAATAAATAGTCGATATATACATTTTCCGTTAAATCACTTAATTTATTTATCAAGTAATTGGTATATCAACTCTCAAATGTTGCATCACTATTTCAAAGATGTCAACTTTTTCCATGTCAACTGAACAACTGCTCAAGTCCCCAAGTTTAAGGCTATAACAGAACTGCAGACCTGCAGATTGTTGACGTGCGTGTATTTTGTTTTTGTAAAGTGCACAAGTCTTCAACTCCTCAAGTGCACAGGCGAGTGTACTGAATCGTGAATACCCTTATAGTAACATTCTTACAGTTACTAATTTAGAATACTTAATTGTTTTTTTCTGGCTAAGATTTAGTAACGAGCATTGTTTCTGTGACAAGGACGTGAGGTTAAAAAAATAATAGTCTTAAAAAGACGAAGATACAATTTGTTTCGAATAATTGTTTTTTTTTATTGCTTTTAGCAGTGTTGAGGCATTAATAAAATTTCTTAAACTATCTTTGGAGCTTTTTGATGGACGTTAATTGGATGTATTTAAGTTGATGGTGTCTTAAGTTACAACTTATTAAGAAAATTGTTAGCCTAAGTAGCGAGCCCTGGCGCGAGGAGCACTGATTGCGGTAAATTTGTTAGGACGGATTTGAGTGACCTTTTAGAAACGATTACTGTATCTTGTTGAAACCTGACATCTTAACTGTACAAAACAAGTTAAGTTTTTTATCAAACCATAGGAATTTGGCGCCATATGTTTTATACAGTTAGTCCAGTATGTAGGTCTTCGGTTGTAGTCTTTCACTTCCTTCTACTGAGCTACTGCTTACATATTTTGAGGATATTATATGACAACTCAAACTTCTGCTGTTGTAGTTGTTATGATGTTGTTGTTGTTGTTGTGCTGTTGTAGCTGTCACCTTAACTTGACCGCACAGTAGAAACTTGTTCGTTTTTTAGCCAACATAATGCTGGTAACTTGATTCTTAAGATTTTCAATTGTAGTTGGCAATTTTGTGGCTGTTTTGTTTGTGTTGTTGTTGTTGTTGTTGCTGTTGCTGCTGCACTTCACTGAACCAAACGTCCTTCAACTCAAGTCAATGGCATGGCATGCCATGTGAGCCATACTGCACGCACCCTGTTGTCCAATGTTGTTGTTGCGCTGGTCAAGCCCAAACTTTGGACCAAAAAGGACCTTCATAGGCAGTATCTAAAAATTCATTCTTGTCTCCATTGGAAGGCGTTTGAATTTTATTACAGCTAAATTTGAGTTCACTATTTCACAATTTGCTGCTAGGTTTTTCTTATGGAGGACTCTTTGCAGTTAGCATTTATGGTTTGCAACATAAAGGGGCACGGGCCACACCTTTTCCAAATGATTTATGTTCTCGTGTATATTAGAGTGATGTGATCAGATGTGAGCTGATTATATTTTATGCAATAAAAATTGTTGTTTTAATATCTGTGCTTACCTGTGAGTGAGGTGTTTTTCACACACTAAAGGCACACACATTGGTAGTTGGGCCGAGTCTTCATTTATAGGAAAAACGTTTGAAGGTGCTCAGGTTAACGTTGTTTAACATGACCTTGAATGTAACTCCGAACGAAAAAATAACATTTTTTTTTTTAAAAACATGTGGCTAAAAGTAAAATTTTTGCTTTTTCACTTGTATTAAATTCATAATTCTAGATCGAAGCTGGGTGGTCCAAAGCATAAGCACTATAACTTGGGTGAACAGCATAAATTTTGGTGACAGCATATTTTAGATGTTAGACATGTCGGCATCTGACTACCAAAATCATAGCAACAACAATAACATCTAAAAAAATAGTCCATAAAGCAACCTGTTATTAATAAATCATCAAGCAAGCCTTTCGCGGAAAAGGCCTAAATTGTTATGTTTAAAGAGTGAATAACTCCAAGCAGTTTAGAGGCTTTTCCAACGAATCTACTCGAACGTGATGAGATGGCAGCAATGCTCGTATAGGCCATGCCTGTGCAACCCGCTAAATAACAACAAATAAAGCTTTGAACACATGTTGGTATTAATTTTCTCACGCTTTCTGTTGTTCTTGTGTTTTTTTTTTTGTTCCTGTTGTTTTTGTTTTTGGACACTCGTTGTGTTCATTCACTCGTTATTTAGAATGTTTTTTTTTATTGTTGGTTTTAATTTTTTTTTCTTTTTTTTTTTGTCATTCGAGTTGTTCTTCTAGCTGCTTTTTGCCTTGAAAAAGTTTCCAAGATGTTTCAAGTACTTTTGAAAGAGGTGAAGACTGCGGCAGCTAAGCAAACATATTCCAAGCCGGCTCCACTTGACTAAGCTGCCTTGGCTGAGCGTCTAAGTAATGAGCCGCTCAACCGGTTGAAGATTTATACGCGCATGCGTCTAAATTTAATTAAACCTCCTCTGATTGCTTCTTGCTGTTGGCCGTGTTTTAAACGCGTCTAATTGTGCGCATATTTCAAGAATGTTATTTTGTGGTGTTTCTTTTTCCATCCTATTCAGTTTCAACCTCATCATCATGATCATCATCTTCGATGTTGTTGTTGCAGCTGCCATTCCCGTCGGCTGTCGTCATCATAATCATCGGATTCAAGTGTTTCCGCACACCGCGATGGTTTGTTCGTTTCGATTCTATGCGGAATTCCTAGTCGCTCCCTCTCATATGAAGTTTCAACAACCAACCATCAGCTACACCAGCAGGGAATAGTTTGACAAAACAGCTGTGAAATACATTGTTTAATCAAAGACATCCTGACTATGAAATGAGAGAATTTTAAAAAAGCGGCAATAGTCTCTGACTAAAGACTTAAATGCGCTATAGTTTCAATTTTAAATTAACCTCTCTTAAGGGCTTAAATTTGGGTTTTATTTCATGACAATATTTTTTTACATTATTAAAGTATAACTATTCAAGATTCATCCCTGACTTACTGGTCCAAAAATTTTCGTCGATTAGCTAGAAAAGTGCACCTAAATTTGTGGCAAGCAAGATATCTGGAGACTGGTTCATTTGTAAAAAAAAATATTTTTCGGTTCAGTAAAAAGTTCTAGGGCGTTAAAATTCACAGCGAGAACAATTTAATAGCCGCACCAAATTTAACACTATAATACAGCTAAATGCACTTAAGTATACAAATCACAACTTTTTCTGAAAGATAATAGGAAGTTTTTCTTACTCAGAGATAATTTTTTAATTTGATACAATTTTTCGATTTCTTATCAATATATGAAAAACTTATTATTATTAGCGAAAAAATAAAAAAAACACCACTTTTTTAGCAAACTTTCACTTTCAACTGATATAACTTCTAAAATCTGATATAACGCATGCTAGCGCAAAGCCAAGCATAGTAATAGATACATAGGTAACACATGGTCCAATAAGTCCCGAGACTAACTACTAGGTGGCACCTCTAACGAAATATCGATATAATATTTCGATAGTTCCAACCTTCAAACAATACTTGGAAAAATTTCATAACAATCTAACGTTTAGTTCAGAAGTTGCAGTGATTTAAGTGACGCTACTGTTGATATTTTCAAAATAATGGACTCAAAGCAATTCCGTGTGTTGATTTATCACTGTTTTTTTATGGGAAAAAATACCGTCCAAGCTGAGTAATAGCTTCGAAAGTGTTATTCGGACTCTGCGCCGTCAAAAGCAACCATTTGCCGATGGTATGCTGAGTTTAAACTTGGTCGTACAGACACAAATGATGCTGAACGTTCAGGACGCCCAAATGAGGCAGTTGTTCCACAAAACATTAAAAAAGTACACAAAATGGTATCGGCCCACCGTAAAGTGAAGGTGCGCGAGCTAGCTGAGTTTCTGAAGATATCGAAAGGCAGTGTGGGAACAATATTACAGGAACATTTGTCGATGGGTGCCGCGTTTTCTCATACCGGACCAAAACAACAACGTGTCGATGATTCGGAGAGCTGTTTGGCACTGTTTACAAGGAATAAACATGCATTTTTGCGTCGGTATGTGATAATGGATGAAACATGGATCCACCATTACAACCGGAATCAAAACGGTCGTCAGCTGAGTGGAGAGCAACCTATGAAAGTAGGCCAAAGCGACCAAAAACACAGCAGTCGGCTGGAAAGGTTAAGGTATCTGAATTTTGGGAAGCGCATGGAATTTTGTTCAGCGACTATCTCGAAAAGGGAAAAACAATCAATAGCGATTATTATATAGAGTTGTTGGAGCGTTTGAAGGATGAAATCGCGAAAAATCGGCCCCATTTGAAGAAGAAAAAAATTGTTTTTCACCAAGACAATGCACCGTGTCACAAATCGATGAAAACGATGGCGAAAATCCACGAATTGGGTTCTGAGTTGAGTCCTTTGCCAGATTTGGCCCCCAGTGAGTGGCTCTTTGCTGACCTCAAAAAAAAATGCTTGCCGGCAAGAGATTTGATTCCAATGAAGAGGTATGGCTGAAACTGAAGAATATTTTGAGGCGAAGCACAAATCGTTCTACAAAACCGGTTCTGAAAAGTTAGAAAAGCGGTGGAATGAATGAATTGCTCTTGAAGGAACCTATGTTAATGAATAAAGAAGAATATTTGCAAAAAAAGTTTTTTTATTACTTAGTCTCGAGACTTATTGGACCATGTGTTACCTACATAAATATTCCAGTAACAAAGGAAAATATACCGTTAGCCGCGAAAAATAATTAACCCCTGTTGCTTAAGTTCATAATTATTTAAAAAAAAAAATTAACCCGGTCTGGGGAGTTAGAGGGTTAATAGTTTTAGTGTTTCAAATATTTAATTTTAGCTCAATGCATCCTAAAAGCGTCCTCAATTGTAGCCCGCCAGTGTTGTCTGCTGCCTTTGTAATTTATTTATAATTGCTCCAAGACGCATACGTGAATGCATGTTGCGTAATTTGTAGAAAATATTAAATTGATGGTGGAACATGTGTTGTTGGGTTTTGGTTGACCACATAATGGTTGCTTTCGTTTTTTTTCCCACTCCGGCAACACTACACACTACAACGTGACGCCAAATCATCCTTCTAATGCTTCGCGAATGAGGTCGAAGCGGCTCTATTTAATTTTGACTAAAATTTGTAATTGTTATAAATATAGTTTTTGCACTGCTGATGGTTTTTGCTGTAACATAAACACACACATGTGCATGTGTATACGACCATGTGGTCTTTGAGAAGTTTTTTTAGTTAAAGGCAACACAATAAGATAAATAAACAAAATAAAACTGAAAAATATAAATTCATCAAAATTTGGCGCACGTTTTCTAGTGTTTCCCGCAATGAATTCGCAATGAAGGCAAAACCAATAAGCTAAACGCTTATGAGTCAACAGCAACAACAACAAAAACATCAGTCACATTTAACAGTGATTGAAGGTTAAAAAGAGCTTTTCACAAAAAGTCTTAAATAAAAAGCTTACTAGTTGATCATGTTAAAACTTTGTTCGGAGGATTTGCTTCACATGGAAAGCAATACAGGTTACATCATCTCATTAGTCAACTTAATCATTGTTATCACTTGCTGTCAAAAATATTTTTAAAAAAATGAGAAGAAAATCAAATAGTTGAGAAGAAATACAAACCATTTACAGCGCAGCGGCAACAAGTTACGTTGTTTCAATACAAGCCAAGTTCGTTGACTGCTGCTGGAATTTGTAAAGAATTAATTGGCGATTAAAATTTTCAATTCATCAAAAACAAAATAAAAAGACTATTAGTTGATATTAATGCGTCTTTCGCTGATATTTAATAATAAACAAACATTTTTCATAAAAAATGACAACAAGTTTAACAGTTAGTACGCTGTCAATAGCCAAATGGTAAATTTCTTTGTAGAGTTGAGAGTTTTAGCTTTTTTCAAATGGTGTTGTATGTAGGTATGTTGCCATTATTGCAGAAACTATTATTTTTTCACACATCTGTGACGGTTGTTTTTTATTAACGAAACTACAATTAATTTTTGATGATATGCTTTGTACTTCAGACAAATTTTTTTGAAGATAGCCCAGCAGAAAAGGGGACCAAATTTGAAATAGTTCTGAACTAGTTCCAAAAAGGACCAGTACTAGTTCCATTACAATACCCTTTAACATTGAACGAACTGACGCTTTTTGCGGGTTGATGTCATAGGAAAAGACAATTGTCCCCAGAAACACTCCTTTTTCCCTATATTTGAACTAGTTGCATTAGGAACATTTTTAAACTGGTTGCTTTCGCAGTAGCCTGAAAGTGGTTTTTTTTAACTAGTTTTAAAGTGGACATATCAAAAGTGTAAGAATTTAGTGCAATGGAAAGGTCCTAAAGATCTCATTTGAACCATCTTTTCCATCCACAATCCAGAAAACATTTTGTCTATAAACATTTTTTTCTTATTATTTTTTCTTGTGCGCAGCAAATTTTAAAAAGTAGCCAGAACGCGTTTATTTTTGTCAGCAATACTTTTGAAAACAAAAGCAAAGATAACTGTTCTACACTGAGTACAGTTACTGTACACTGTTCTACACTTTTTCAGAGCTACTGCGAACTGCGCTAGAAATGAACTAGTTCACTTTTTCAATTGACTCCAAAATAACTGCTGGGTAGTGGACAGTAGTTCATGCTTCTTAAGCTACTAGGGAAGCTATTCATTTGAGTGCTTTTATAGTTTAAGAATTAAATATGAGACAACGATATAGAAACTTTTTCCATTAAGAGTGTAAGAATTGCAATGAATATGCAATAAATTTTGACTTAAGTGCATTTTTAATTGTTTTTATGTTTGAAGCTATAGTACGACGATGTCAGCGAGGAAACCATGGCAAGAATTGACAGCTACACTCAGCGAAGAAGCTATATGTGCCTAACAATATATAAGCTTTATCACTTGTACACTAGTGTAGATTAAGTTTATGGTAAAATCTGAGTACGCAGAAAAATTATTTGTTGTTCTATGATTTGTTGTAATAATACTTGTTTGGATTTTGCTCTCTTATTGCTCTCTTAATTAATGTTGAACTTTGTCTTTTTTTCGTTATAAGAAATGGGTATATGTGCATTAGTTGTTAAAAACTATTTAAAGAGTGCAGTTCGTTGTAAACAACAGTGCAAACAAAGAATCAAAAATATATAATAAAAAAAAAATATTGAAGACCAGAGGTAAAATAACAACAAAATTTTCATCAACTCTTAATATTTTTATTCATTTTTATATTTTCAAAGACAATAATGCCTCGAGGAACGTCATTTTCAGTAATTGAACAAGTCCGTATTGAATCCTATAAAGAGGCGGAAATGGGAGTGATGGAGATAGCTGCTAAATTAAAGCGACATAGAAATTCTATCGGAAAGTTTTTAAAAAACCCAGACAGTTATCACGCAACGAAGAGACTTGGTCGCAAATCGAAAGTTAGTGAAAGAGACAAAAGAAAAATTAAGCGCCTTGCGGTTACTCAAAACATTAGCGCCAAGCAAATAATGCAGCAACTCTCACTAAATATTACGCAAAGAAGAATACAACAAATTTTAAACGAAGACAGTAACATAAAGTAATAAAAAAAGATACAGTAGTTTCGACTATGTCGTAACACAAGACGTAGAATTATTCAATTCGCTTTTGATGACATCTTTTTTAAAAATATTTATTCCATACACCTGAGGATATGACCTTTAAGAGAGTGCCGGAGAGGGTTAATATGTATCACCAACCCCCATTACTTTTGCAAAAGGAACATTTTTGCCTTTGACACCTATTCCCTCCGACCACTCCTTAGGGGCGCTCCCATACAAATTTTATGCTTTTGTCGATAAAACCGGAAACTGTCCATAAATAGGTAGAAAATTTAAACAAGCAAACAAAATTTGTTCAATGCTATCAAGTTCAACAACCCATGTGTCAAAATTTCACTGTCGATAATATGCCCGGATATTTAATTGGCTGCGTTTGACATTTCAATAACAGATTCTGTTAAAAAAGCATGCCCCTCAAAATTACTCAGTATTACTGGGCTACGCGAGTCTGTTAAAAACAACATGCCCCCAAAAGTATGCTTTTTTTTAATTATAAGATTTATGTCTTCACGCTAGATGGCACTGTCTTCGCCGTCGAAAAAACCGGAAGCCGTCGATAATAGGTAGCAAGTTTAAGCAAACAAAAACATCAAATGTTGGCTTTATATTTCATGTAATTGTGTAAAATTGATATAAGTTAGACAGTTCTAACATGAATTTTTGTCGCATTGAGGATCAAGCAGACCAACAAGTGCTAAGATCAACATTGTACGATTAGTACTTTAGGCCCACCAAAGGCTCAAAAAGTAAGGTAAATACCGACACCTGATCACTATCAACCACCCTACTTACCTCCGAGAACGACGTATTCTACGTCAAAAGGATAGCCAAACCTATGCTACTGAAACGCCATAAGAGCACAACATTAAAGTTTGCAGAAAAATTTAAATTTTGGAAAGAAGAGTATCAAAACATCATATTTAGTGATGAGAAAAAATTCAATTTCGACGGTCCTGATGGCAGTAAAAAGTTTTGGCAAGACGTTCGGAAGCCTCGCCAAACATGCTTAAAAAGAAACCTTCAAGGTGGTTCGCTTATGACTTGGGCTGCATTTGGCTATAAAGGCAAGTCTAAAATATGTTTTGTATCAAACAAAATGACTGCTGAGCGCTATGTGGAGTTGCTGTATTGTGAATTAATAGATTTTGCTGGTGATTTGTATGGTGATAACTGGACATTTCAACAGGATAATGCATCTTTTCACTGCGCAAAGCACACGAAAGACTTTCTAAAATCGCGATCAATACCATTATTGGAGTGGCCTGCTCTTAGCCCGAACTTAAATACGATGGAAAGTCTTTGGGGTATTTTGTCAAAGAACATTTATAAAAATGGAAGACAATTTTTTAATTCTTAAAGAGTTGAAAAACGCAATAAAAGAAGAGAGGCAAAAAATTGACAATATTACCTTACAAAACCTAGTGAGGTCAATGCCTAATCGCATTCGTCAGGTCATCATAAACAATGGGGGTCAGGTCATCATAAACAATGGGGGTCATACAAATTACTAAAAAAAATCTCAATATGTCAAACAATTTTTATCTATTACACAAAAAAATTACAAAAGTTGTCTGTGCACATATGTATAGCAATTTCTTTCAGTGGTCATGAGACAAGTTTTATTATTTGAAGAGAATGGCTCCATAAGAGAGCAACATTTAAAAAAGTGTTAAAACAACAAATAATTAAACAACAAACAAATTTTCTGCATACTCAGATTTTACAGTTACCTAAATCTACCCTAGTGGAGTTCAATTGTTTGTTAGACATATATAGCTATTTCGATGAGTGTAGTTGTTTTGCAAATTCTTATGCATTAGAAATTTTAAACTTCGTTGAGCAATTAAATATTATACAGTATGGAGCTATCTATCCTCTCGATAGTTGTAAGACACAATATTCATTCAATATTCATACTTGGAAAACAAGAAGGAGAAAACCTAGCACAGAAGAAAAATAATGGTCTTTTAGTTATCAAATCTTGCAACCTCTATCTAAGGAATCTTTAATAGTTTCCTAGTAGGTGACTGTGGGGAGTATTGTAGCATGGGGTGTTGCGAAGCACGGCCATAGATGTCGCTTATAGTGGTTTTGATAGCTTTTACCTACAAAAACCTTCGATGTGTTACTGACGCGGTGGCAATTTTAAAATAGTAGCGAATGGGGAGAAATGAAGCACATCAAGTGAGGAGATGTGAAGCACCACAAATATGACAAATGTCAAAGCCATACAATAATATCAAAAGAAGATGGAAAAAACAGTAAAATCACCGGCAGCGAAACGTAGTCGTCCCACATTTTCGGCACCGTCGCAAATGTAATCTGACTCTGAAGAAGAAGATTTTTGCACCATCTGTAAAGGTCCCGTGCCGGGAAAAAGATTTAAAAACAAATACGTAAAAGGGTTAGTAGATATACTATGCCGGTTCCAGACCAAAATCACGTGTATTTTCTTATGGAGGTCAAAATTCGACAAAGTGTCTCATTTTAAGCTTTTATGGCTCGTGTCTTGGCTAGATCGTGTATTGGCTAAATGGTTATTGTATGATGTTTGACGATTAACATCATTCTGATTGGTTGAGTAAAGTTTTATTAATTAGCACAATCTAGCCAAGACACAAACCATAAAATCTTAAAATGAGACAGTTTGTCGAATTTTGACCTCCATAAGAAAATACACGTGATTTTGGTCTGGAACCGGCATCTGGAACCGGTATATCTACTAGGGTTAACAAACTTCGAAATATTTTACACAGCCTCATGTGCCAGCAATCCAAACTGTTCGAACCCACGAAACCCAAATAGTGCTCTAATATAACGGAAAATTAATAAAGAAGCGAAGGAAATAAAATAATTTTTCATACTCAAGCAACTCATTCGTTTTCCTCCCTTTAATTAAGACTTTGGGCCACTTACACATCCATCAAGACAGTGTGAGTCATTCGGCGGACCATCATCATTTCTGCACTATTTGTATGTCGACTGCATCTTAAAAATTCCTCGTTTTTTATGAAACTGAAAAAATTTAATTGCATGACTACAAAAAAGAAACTCTGCTCCCTTTGCCCCTTTTCGCCTTTTCTTTACACTTTTGATTGTTTTGTATTTTCAATTGGCATTCATTTATTCTATCGATCAGTCAGTTACACAGTCATTCAGTCAGTCAGTCAGTCAGACACGTGCTCGCACATGTTGTCATCATTTAAATGCATGTTTAATTAGGAATATTAGCCACATTGAATTGGATTAATCATCGCCGGGACTGGATTCTATCTATGAACAGTTCTCTTTTCTTGATGCTGCCTTTTTTTTATTTTGTCATGATTTTCAGTTCTTTTATTTCAAAATTCTTTTTAAGCTATTGTATTATTTATTTTTTTTTTTGTTTTATTTGTTTGCTTGGTTTTCTTTTTTGCAATGCGGCGCGTGTGAAGACAACATGAAGAAAACAAGTTTACGAACTCTGAAGAATTCGATTAGACCATCAATCAATCGCTTGGTTTTGGACATGGTTTCGATTTTGGCTTTGGTTGATGGCGAAAATAGATTCTGTGGTTTCAGTCCGTGACTATTAACAGACTTGGCAGATTAAGTATTCATTTAATTTGGACTTCAATTGATTGGCGGAGTATTTAAGATTCTCGGGGTATTCAAAGTTTCGTCCATGAAGAATTCGCTATTAATTGAAATCAAGCAAACAAAAGAGATACGATATTCGTGTTAATAATAACTTAAATGTTCATAAGAAAAAGAAAAAGAAAAAGAAAAGAAATATCGAGGAGTTTTGATTCTTTGGATGATTAATGCAATCGAACGCTACAATTTATACTTTAAGGCTATATAATTAAGAACATTTCACGATTGATATGGAGAAAAACAAAGAAAAAAGAATATAACAGCGATAAAAACAATTGAATTAGATAAAAAATAAATAAACTTTACGGTTTAAATTCAAGACTTGAATCACAGATTTAGCTTCAGTGTCGATAAATATTGAAGGCCATCGAGATATCTTAACTATCGCGGTACGAAATGTTATCATTAAAAAAAACAACGATATTTTCATCCACAGTCGATTTCTTCTCTAAAGCAGATACTTAAAGAATGTATAAAAGTTAGGGTAAATATGGGTTTGTTCCTTGTCCTAGAACAATCAACCAAAAAAGATTATCAAAAATTAAACAAAAGGCTATTAAGAACCATCTCGACTACCCTATATTTAATTTTTTATATCCTTTTAACCTAAATGTGCTATGCCCAATCCACAAGAAAAGCGACCTCACTATTTACTAAACCTCTGCACGAGTGCGCTTGAAATGCGTTTCAAAGCACTCGTTTGTAGTGCAAGCTTTTGCTATGTTTTGCTCTCATCAATGAAATCAAGCCTAACACTACAGAGAGCACTCGTCGCTTGAGCAGAACAAGAACAGACTAAAACCAAAACAATGTTATGCACGATTCGGAAAAGAAGTCTGCACTGACTCGAAAGTTATGTAAACAACAGCAGAACGCTTGAAGTTATGCTGTGTTATTTAAGTTTCATACTACATTTTCTTGTAAAAAATCATTAGGTGCATATATTTAAAAAGCTAAAAAAAGTGATTTTCTTATTAATTATTCAAATTATAATAGAAGACTTATTTGTTTTGTATTAAAATGCATGTTTTCTGTTTTGATAATAATATTTAATTAAAAACAAGTTACAATTTTAAAAATTTGTAAGTAACAAAATATAAGAAATTCATCAAATTATATAAAATAACAATAATTAAAACTACAATAATGTAGTTGTAGGTATGTTTTTACTTTTATTATTTGTGGTTATATTGTAAGTCTGGTGTAGTTAGTTTATTATTATGTTGGATTGTTGATATTGTTGCTGATGATGATTTCGTTTGTTGTTTATGGTAGCATTGGTGTTTGTGTGATTGTTGGTCTATTGTGGTGATGTTTTTTTTTTTGTTGTCATTGAATTGTCGTAGATGTAAGTTTTGTTGTTATTGGTGATATTGTTTGTTAAGTTATTATTAAAAAAAAAAAAATAAATAACTGCCCATTTCAGCCCTTGAAAGGACTTTGAACTAGCTTCTTATGATCAATTGCGTTGTGCGTGTTATAAAGTTTGTACACAATTGACCGAGAACCGGGCCTACATGCTTAACGCCGACTCCGAACGGCGATGAACGGAATGGTTCTTGTTCTCAAGAAGCTTTACATGGCACTTTGATTACTCTCTGAGGTTTGCCATTGTCTGCAGAGAGGTGGCGGCCGTACAGAAAAATTATTTTAATTCAAATAATTTTCTGTCGCTGCTGGGGCTTGAACCCGGGTCTCCAGGTTCGTTGACATAGCGGCCACGCACTTTAACCAACTACGCCACGGACCTACGGACGTGTTAAGTTATTAGTAGTGATTTGTTATTTTCGGATTAAAGTTTTGTTACTGGTGAATGTTTCAAATGTTATCAGTAAAGTTAATTAGATAAGTTGTAAGTGTAATTGGTTTTAGCAATATTGAATGTATTGGGAAAACGGTTTTGAAACTAAAAAATAAAATTAATTATTTGTTAGTTGCTTTTGCAATTCTCTGCTCATGTGCAATTTGTTTATATTCGAGTGCAAAAACATTATTTGGTTAACCGAAATAGAGCTTGAACCAATGCTAGTTCTTTTTTCGGAAATCAAATTTCGAGCTACGGAAAAAACTCTTTCCGAAGCTGAGCTGCTTGCTGGCGTAGCTAAAATGCTGCAACTCATTTTATTAAGTAAGGGAAACTCATTTTGTGAACATCCCACCACTGCAAAATATTAAAATCGTCGTGAAAAATTGTATTTGAACTTTCGTATATCATTATTTCTCTTTGTATTTTGAAATCCGAGTTTAAAATTTCAGGTTGTTGCACAAAATAAAACCACAAAATAAAAAAAAGTGTCTGGCGCTATCTTGGTTAAGCATTCATGATAATAAAATTAAAATTTAAATAATTCTATTAAGCAATTATTTACAAAATTTTCTCAAAAAAAAAAAAAAAATTCAAAAAATTGTCAAAAAAAAACCCCACTCACTACGAAATAAAAATAATTACTTCCTATAACTAATTTATATAATAACTACTGCCAAGGCTCTGCCGCTTAAAGGGTTAACGCTTAGCAAATAATTGAAAAAAGTACCAATAATCCAGACGTTAACTGTGCTTAATATATATATATTAATAAATAAGTGACGCGCAAAAAGGAATGATAAAAAGAAAACAAGCAACAACATTAACTAACAACAAAAACTAACAAACAAACTTTACAACTTGAAAAAAAAATTACGCAAAATTTACATATATAAATTAATGATTGAACAAAAAATAAACACAAATAAATTATATTAAACATTCATTATAATAAATATATAATATTAAATATTAAATATTGTAATAAAATTAAAATTTTAATAACTTACGTCATTTACATCCATTCTTTTTAGCAATTATTTAAAAAATTCTCTCAAAAAAAAATAAAAATTAAAAGAATTGTTAAAAAACCACCACTCACTACGAAACAAAAATAATTACTTCGCCAAGGTTCTGCTGTGTTAGGTGTGATTGGTGCATTTTTCGCTGTTATAAATTGTTCTGTTTTTATTAAACAAACAACATCGTGCTCTGTTAAAGCAAACGGCGAACATAGTTCTCTTTGAAGTCGACGAGTGATCTGCAGTGCTTGTTTGTTGTTATTAAATGACTTGGATAAGCTCTGCTTGACTAACAGAGTTCTGTCAAGCTCTGAACTCTGCACTGTTGGATCTACTGTTGTGGAAAAAACGAGTGCATTTGTGCAGAGGTTTACTATTTACACCGTGGAATAAGACATATTAATTTGTGAAGTGTATTATGTGAAGTACACTGAAGTCCATTATAAGCCAAACTAGCTGATTGTACCTTTTCAGTCTGGCTATAGACCTGGCAAATTTACTTTCGACCAGATATTTACACTACGACAAATCTTGGAGAGAACCCTAGAAAAACAAACCCACACACACCATATTTTCGTCAACCACAAAGCTGCCTACGACAGTCCAATACGGAATCCCCTATACTCCATCATGTCTGAATTTGGTATTCCTGCAAAACTCATCCATCTTTGCAGAATGACACAAAGCAAAAGCAATAGCACAGTTAAAATCGGGAAAGACCTCTCCCCTCCATTCGATACAAAACGAAGTATCAGACAAGGTGATTCCTTATCGTGCGAATTTTTCAACGTAATGATGGAGAAGATCATCTGAGCTGCTGATCCGAGGCGGAGTGGCACGATATTTTATTATGCTGCTGGCGTATGCTGATGATGTCGATATAATTGGCCATAAAACGAGCGCAGTCAGTGTAGCATTCTCCAGATTAGCGAAAGATTAGCATCTCCAGTCGAATGGGTCTTTCAATGAACGCAGATAAGACGAAATACAACAAAGCAACAGTCCCAGTGGCCTGGAAATCACATCACTGTTGACAACACTTCCTTAGAGGTTGTTAAGGACTTCGTCTACCTGGGATCCTCCATTAACTCCTCCAACGATGTCAGCATTAAGATTAAACGAAGGATAACTCTTGGCAACAGATATACTTTGGGCTGACTAGCCAATTGAAAAGTAGAGCTCTTTCTTGACAAACAAAAACCACGCTCTAAAAGTCATCATGTCCGTCCTTTTATGGTTTATGCAGTGCAAATCTGGACTTTCAGCAGTTTTAATGAAAAGTCTTCGAGATAGATCCTTTGTAAGATCTGTGGTCCAATCTGCGTCAATGGCTAGTACCGAATACGTACTATTAGGCAATCTGATAACGCTTGGAGTTGGAACCAGCAAACGCGTAACAGAAATGGATGGCGCATTTCTCGGACGAGGTCAAAACCGATCGACTGTTGCGAGCGCCACAATTTTAACTCGTAGGATGTCTTAAATTTTATGGAATCTATTAAAAAAAACCTACTTGGGGTTGACCTTATTCGAAAAACGTTTTCATTTTATTTGAATAAGTTCTTAAAAAGTAGAGAAAAGATCTTGTTCTTATCCTGAACTGCCTTAAATTAGAATAAACACATACCACTGTTTTTGTCTGTTTTTATATCGCTTGGATTCATTTTTATCTCATGTCTTATTAGCAGGGTTCGAACAAACATCGTCCTAAAAAACACCAAAACAATAAATTACCGCATGTAGATTAGTTCTTTTAATCTTTTGTGTAGATGTTTCCTTATTTCTGTGGGTGATTCTTCGTTGGTGGTCTGCCGGTTTGATTCTCAGCACAAAATGTGTAGACAAGATCAACGTTGAAATCATAATAAAACGAAATAATAAAACGAACAACAACAACAACACGAAAACATCATAATTAAAAGGAATATGCCGAATATACAGGATAAAATAATAAATCATTTAAATTATAGGAAGAACAAAATAAAATATTCAGCGGGCATAAGGATTGACCGAACAGCAAAACATTAGCACTAGGCATCATGGCTAAGGGGAAAGGGCAAGCGTGTAAACTGGAAATGCAGTTTATCACCTACAGCAAAAACATCATCATGATCATTCTGATCAACAATCAGCAGTAATTATTGAGTAATCATCAATGGTTTTTTAATTGCTTCTTAAAGCCACAAGTTGATCCAGTGCTGAGCTAAAAAAATGATCATGGGTCCTTTACAATCAAAGTACTTAGAAGCGAAAGAGTAAGTTTTGAGAGAAACTCAATAAGAGAGGTCTTTATCTCTCTGTGTCTCTCTCATATTATAGCAAGTTTAAAATATGCTCAAATGAGAGAGTATTCTCAAAGTTTGAGAGAGCATAAGCGTAGAAGTAGAGCGAGTAACACGCTCATACTTCGATATGACTTTCAAGAAAAATACCTGTTTTTTCTTAATTGAATTCCACCTTTCCATAACAAATCGAAGATAACAAATGTCTGCATAAAATAAATAAAATGCCAACAAAAACAACATTCGACACAGCAACAACAACAACAGCAACAACACAAAATAATAATTCTAAAAACCAGTGTGGAAAATGACAAAAGAAACAAAGTAAATGAAATACAAGTGCGTCCAAGAATTATTATGGGCAACGGTGCTGAAAGGAACCATGAAAAGAAACCCAACCGAAATCATGAAGCAAGTACAAACAAAAACAACAGTCATGGAAAAGCCCAGTCAACCATTTTACGAACAACAATCTCGGAATGTCGAAAGGTTGACAGAGTTGGGGAAGTAAAATAAAATTTATTCAATAACGGAGATTCTTTTTTGAACCGACACGACGTTAATTCTAATTCGTTGCGTTCTCAAAACGCAATCAAATCCAAAAATTTTAAAAAGTATACTCTTTTGGAAAAGATTTTTGGTTTGCCCCTTCATAGAACTCGGCAGTACAACAAATTAAAATAATTTTCTTAGTAGCTTCGATTAATGATGATGTTAAACAAAATGGTAGTGAAAATGACGTTGATTACGAATCTTGAGAAAACTTGGACCAAAGTAAAAAATTTAACTCTCCCAAAATAGGTTATCGTAGGTTTGGTAGTCGGAAGCGAATATTTTTTCGCAAATTTAAAATGTAATCTCTCTTTTGTATTTAGGTAAGTAACTATCTACAGTGTTGATTTTAAGGAGATACAGACATAACCTAAATTGTTGAATTAAATTTTAAGGTATAATCTCGGAGACAATTTCATAAATAACCGCAATTAATTTTGTAGATACCTTGGTCATAACGACCAATACAATATTGGGGAGTATGACTATGTATATAATAGACCGTAGATATTTCTAGTATGTTTCCTATGTCATGACTTAAATATTATTAATACTATTTTTTTTTGGAAGGGGGCTTATAAACAGATAATAAAGTTAATTTAAATGAGAAATTAAGTCGCAATTTTCGCAAAATGTCGTTTGAATGAGCAATTCTTGTTGAATCAAATCCAAATTTTAATTCCTAAGGAGTAAAATTGGCAAAATACGAATAGGTCTGAGGAGAATCTACTCTGCAAATTTCTTCTCTATCATTGGAATCGCTTCACTTATGACAATATTGTCAGAGAATCTTTACTATTGGGACAGATGAGTCCAAACTTAATATTCTTGGGTTTGAAATCACGTTTAAAAACTACGTTCTTCGTACACTCTTTCCTCTTACTGGGTAGTTATGAGAGATGATTTAAGACACATGTATCGTGATTGTATTGATTGTATCGTGCCTACTCTTCCAGGAAGATTTAGAGAGCATCGAGTTGGCCATAATACTACATAGTTGGCCATAAACTAAGTAAACAAAGAGAAACAATAAAAACGACAAAAATAACGAGTTTAAGAAGAGCCAAAGAATATTTCAACAAAACAAATAACGAATCTTCCGTAAGACCCGATGGAGAGAGAACGTAG
The DNA here is from genome assembly GCA_943735915.1 of Pherbina coryleti. Taxonomy (NCBI): domain Eukaryota; kingdom Metazoa; phylum Arthropoda; class Insecta; order Diptera; family Sciomyzidae; genus Pherbina; species Pherbina coryleti. Next base: position 2,762,914 of record OX030950.1, on the reverse strand, counting down.
AGAGTTAGCAATTTTGACTTAGCGAGAGCAAAAATACAAAAAAGAAAAAGCTAATTTAAGAACAAGTAGGGAAAACAAACTAATGAATATTCAACAAACTAAGCAGATAAGTTAAACCTACACCGGCTCTTGACGTTTTAATGTATTTGCATGGGAATCAAATGATGTACGAGTATATCGAGCAAAAAAAGAAAAAAAAAAAAACAAAAGCTTGGCTAACAAAGAAAGCTGCAAAGGGCCTTTGAGAAAGATTTTGTGGATTTGGCTTTTGGTTTTTCGATGAAGCATTTCACAGGGGGAATAAAGCACATTCGAAAAATTTACAGAATACAAGTTAAACGATCAAGATCATGATATTTCTGTAAATATAACTTAACGATCGCAAATCATGGATGGTGTGAATCACAGACCGCGATGAGGAAACAAGTTTAAGACCGGTCACACAGCAGGGAGAAGGCACGGAACTAGAGATGAACAAAAAAGAAGAAGAAGAAGTAGTTTAATTGAGTAAAATATAGCGATTACGGTGTCTGCTGGTATAGGTGCCTTCTAATTGAAGCTATTAAGGCGTCTTTAAAAGAAAACTAAAGAGCATAAATTAATGCAGAAGACAAGATAATCAGTAATACTCAAGATAACAAAGTCAGAACGTAGAAACTAAAAACATGTTCGGAGTACTTACTAGGCATTTATTTCTGCTGGATTTTTAAAAGTTGTTCTCTATACGTTGTAGGTGTATTAAGTTCGGTATGTGTTCTTATTAACTTTAGTAGATTTTGGCTATTTTAATACCTGCACATATAGTCGGTCAAGAGAGAGTGGCCGTGAGAGAGAGAGAGAAGTAATTTCCACCTTCACATTTGCCATAATCTCAAATCAACTTTAAACAATTTATAGCAAGTTTTCTTCTTGCCATCTTGTTAAGAGCAATATTTTTATCTTGAAGATACTTTAACTCACTCCCAACTGGCGCGCTCTGTCATTCTCTCTCTCTCTCTCCCACGATTTGATTTCGATTTCTTTAAGTCATTCTTCTTAACAGGTAACAAACAGCCAATGCACCGCTAGGTAGCCTCTTTGAGCTCAAAAAGTTTTCTCGTCGGCCAGTTACCAACCACAAATGCCGCAGCGTGTGTGTATCTTGTAGAACGCGCGTTACAGATACAGCCGTAAAAGTTCGCCCGTTTGTTTGCGGCGAGTAAGCGTGTTCATTGCTGTTTGTCCGCTTGTTGTTACTGTTGGCAATTTTACTTTGCTCCCCTTTTTCGCAAACATTTCGGTTTTTAAACTCAACAACTGTCAGTGTATCGTTGTCTTCGCTTGTATTTGTGTGAGTTCAGAGCCGTTGGAGCTGATCGCGCACCGTCTTCTGGTGATCGTAAGAAACTCAACAGTTGCCTTTGGAACGCGAGCAGCTAACTTACGTTACGTTGGTAGCGCTTGAAAACTTGAAATCGCATAGCATTCAATCGAGATACAATTCAGCAACGTTACAACAAAATCTAATGTAAAAAAGTGACAAAGTTTAAAATAAATAAATAGAAAAAAAAGTGCCGAAGAAAATTAATAAATTCTTGAGATACTATTTTTGCGGAATGTTTGTTGCTGTGTAGCTGCTTTGTGTGGCTGGAAGTTGTTTGCATAATTACAACAATAACAACAACAAGAAAAAATTCTTGCAACATTTTCTTCATGTTTGTTAAGCTTGCACATTAGTTTTTCATGATTTTCCAATTTTCGTTGTCGTTGTTGTTGTCGTTGTTGTTGTTGTTGGTTTTATAGTTTTGCCTGATTTTCCGCGTTCGAATAGTTTTTCGTTCAGTTATGTTGTGGCCCAAAGTCGTTTGCTAGCTTGCTCGTTCGCTGTTCGCCAGCGTTTCGTGGCATTCTACAAATGCAATTGTGCATTACAACAACACAAACAACAACGGCAACTTGTTACCAACTTTTGTTTTATATTTTATTTTGTTTTTTGTTTTTTTTTTCTCAACTCTTTTCATTATAAATTTTCATTTTTTCTTTTAGTTCTTCTTTTAAGTATCTTGTGTTATGTGTATCTTCTTCGTTTTGCAGTCACTAGATACCAGTTATGTGTATCTTCAAACTTGTAGCTCGCGTAACATTGTTCCTATTTTGAACACTGCATTGCATTTGCATTGAAAATATAAAAAAAAAAAACACTAATGCAAAGCATATGGTTTAACAACAAGAACTTGCCCAATAAAAGTACCTAAGAGTAGTTCGAAAAGATTATTATAAGAATATTAAATAAAAAAAAAAAACTTAAATTTGAAGAGCGAAATTTTGTGAAAATAGTTTAAACAAAGAAGGTGAATAGTTAAAATACAATTTTGAAAACAACAACAACACTGGTGTACAACTAATCAAATATTTTGGTTGAGTGTTAAAAGTGTATTGAAACTGTGACGTATCTGTTAATGGATTAATTTGGCGATTTTAATGGATTAGAGATCATTTTCTCGTATTGACATTTAAAGCACATTTTTTGGTAAGTTTAATTTCGAGATTATATGGGAAAAATAATAAAAATGAACAAAATAAATAGTTGTGTATTAGTTCAAACAAAAAGTTTTGAAATATTCGGATCGGAATCTGTAAAAAATTTTCAAAAATATACATGCGTAAGACAGATAGGTAAGAAAATTTTGTATGGAAAATAATATAAGAAAAACTTTTTAAATTTTTACTTGGTTGGGGAAAATAAAATTTAGATTAAAATGCTGCTTGTAAAATTTTCATCATTTTACAGAACATTGCTTATGTCTAGTCTGAATTGGAAAACTTTTGAAAATGGAGAAATTAATCATTTAAAACTCATCGCTCTTATAAAGTTTTCCAAACACTTGTCATAAATAAACCAAAATATCTTACATCTTTAATAGAAATCTGAAAGATATGGCGAGGTTGTATTTAGCTTATCTTTTTGGTTCTCGCAATATAACTGGCAGTAAAATTTCAAATTGGATGGAACAATGAAAACATTTTGTAAGGCCGAAGGTATTTTTTTTATCGCAAGGTTTCGGATAATCTTTAAAAGGACATTTCTTATTTATATGTCTGAATCCATAATTATTCCTATGTCATCAAGATCCGCTAAGAGTTGGTTTGGAGTGTTATTCATTATTTGCCTTATTTTACCTCTTAGTAGACTTAATATGTATATCTTCATGGACCTTGAAAAATATTCTCTTATGTTGAAAGAATTAAGTTTTTTCAAAGACTTATTGTCTTTATGGACAAAAATTTTCAAGTTAGCCTTCCCAGCATAGTGCATGTATATGTATTAGGGTGGCCCTTAGCTGTATGCGCAATTTTTTTTTTTATAAATTGAATATGTGCGGTACCCTCTTTTGTTTCTTATCATGCCAAAATTATATTCTGAAAATTTCAGGAAAAAATAATTATATTTAGACGTGCCGCAAAACGAAACTTCATTCGAAATACACATTCATATAGAAAAAAATTGTTTTTTTTTCAACAATAATTAAAATTAAGACAATTTTGTGGGATTTTTTAATCAACGAAACATAATATCGCATTAGGCATATAATTTATTTTTCCAACGTGCTATCATTCGTCGAAAATGGTTGACTAATACGAAAATTACAACATTTTTATTGTTTTTAAGAAATATTTTTTTTCCGAAAACAAATGAAATTAATGTAATCATTTTTTTTTCCAATATTTTATTGGCGTATGAGTATAAACATTTCTTTCCAAGGAGATATTATGTGTCGAAATCGGGTAAAAATGCAGAAACTCAAAATTTTTTGTGGAGCAAAAAAACTTTTTTACAAAAATACTTTTTTCGAAAATACATATGTAAAATTAATTATTTTGAAAAAAGTTTATGTTTCCAATTATAAATTGTTTAAAGTTTGTACGTTCCTAACACAACAATAACAACAAAAAATAAAATCTTAATCAATAGATTTGTTTTTTTTTTATTTTTTTTTTTTATTTAAATTTAACACCGTTTATTATTCATAATTGTTTTTACTTTAGTTATTGCTCGTAGGGCCGAAATAAAATTTCACGACTGTATCCTGGATATTTCTTACGATAGTCCCGAATAATCTACATTTAAAAAAGTAAAATCTTTAAATTCTCAATCAAACAATCAGAAATACATATATACTTTTAGGAGATAATCGCGTTAGTTAGTGTTTTTAAATAGGAGGCTATTAAAATCAGTTATTAATTTAACCGCATGTTAAACTGTGTCGTTCAGTACTATTAGAGAAGTAATGATTTTCAGAACATCGGTGTAGTCTTTTTGAGATTTCCAATCTTCCGAATGTACTTAAAGAAAATCTGTTCCAATTTTGAAACGTTGGGAAAGTTCCATCGATGGTGGTGATAAAAAGTCGACGATATTTTTATTAATAAATGTTTCTACATCTTCTTTGGATAAAAATACTTTCTTTCTGCTATCACTTTCAAACTGGTCATCTTCCTGGATTTTTTTAGCCATGTCAACTTTAATTTCTGTTGTTTCGTCGAACAACACAAAAGGAGGAGGAAAGGTACATTTGTCTATCTGGGTAGTACTAATACTCATGGAAATTGTAATTCATATGATATTTTTCCTGTGCTCTTTCTACATTATAATACTCGTAAGATCTCAAATAACAAAGCTAAACCAATTTTTAATTATTATACAAATCATACTTCTTTCCCGCTTTTTCTCCTCGAGTTTGCGCTTCTGCCATGCTCTTCAGACGTCATCAACGTCAATCATGCAACCGGGTCTTCCATTTTCTCTCTGGAGTAGTAAGAACTGGCTGTCTTCCTCTATTCGGATTAGGTGCAGAACGTCCCTGTGTGAAATATCAAATAGATTGTCCAATTCATCGCAGAATAAAGTTATTTCTGTTGTGCATTTCTGACTTCTTTTTAAATTTTTCGAACATTTGTGCAAATCTAACAACTTTTGAACACATCGATGGGGGAACTCGCAGGTATGCTTGCCTTTTTCCAAAAATCTATGCAAGTTAAGATCACCTTTTATTCAATAAGTAAATTGTAAATGTAAACAAAATTGTATCTTAAAGATTCAAGAATGGTTTTGTCTTAGATTCTTTTTTTAAGCTTAAAATTTGTTATGTCAGCAAATATTCTGGCTGATGCAATATTTCATATTGTCATGAAATACTTTTGTTTATAATAAAGCAATCAAGCCATCCTCACTTTTGTTTATATTAAAAGCCTTTAAATAAGAGAAGAACTGATTTTTACAGATAGGTTTTTAGTCCAGCTCAGCCACTTGAGTTCCTAGAGTGTTTAAGTGAAGTGAATAAAAAATAATAAACATTTTTAAAAACACAGAAAGTACAAGTGTTTAATTAATTTGCATTCTTCTATAGTAAGACTTGCACTTGAATTCAAAGATAATTTCACTGTTTTTATTTTAAAAATAATACTTGAAGGACATATATGTTATGAAGGTAACCAGTGTTTTCACTATTAATAGATTCAATTACATATATTTTTTGTTTTAAATGTAATAAGTTGATCGGTAAAACATAATTGTAGAACGTTAGTTAAAATAATTTTCGAAAAAAATTAAATTTTTTTTTCGCTCGACAAAATAGTTGTAGTTTTCTCACTTTGTAGCCAATTTCAACGGATGATAGATCGTTTGTGAGATAATGTTATGTTAAATACGATATTATGTCGAGTAGACTAGAAAAGAACATTAAATTGTCTTAATTTTAATTATTGTTGGAAAAAAAACAGTTTTTTCTAATATAAAGGCATATTTTGAATGAAGTTTCGCTTTGCGGCACGTCTAAATATTAATATTTTTTTTTGAAATTTTCACAATATACTTTTGATATGATAAGAAATAAACGAGAGCACCGCACATGTTCAATTTCTAAAAAAAAAAATTAAGGGCCACTCTAATATGTATGTATAGGATGTTCTTTTAAACGGTGTATAATTTTGAATTAAAATAAAATTCTGACATTATTTCAAATTGAGAGTTAGAGAATTGACTTTATTAGAAACATAATAATGCCGGAACTGTAAAAATTTTATTAATTTTTATTTCCTATGTGTGTATGTTACATTTTCATATCCTATGTTGCCAGAATAGCACGATAAATAGTACTTATGGTATTTTTCAACGATTGTGGGATGTGGTAATTCCCATGGTATTTTGTGGTAAAAATCTCTCGCGTGGGAAAAAAATACCACATGTGAGATATTTACCACGCGTGTGAAAAGAAATACCTCAAATTACCACAAAATACCTCAAAATACCATAAAATACCTTAAATTACCACAAAATACCACAATACCTCAAAATACCTCAAAATCCCTCAAAATACCTCAAAAGAAAATTTGAGGGATTTTGTGGTATTTTGTGGTAAATTGTAGGTATTGTGATATTTTATGGTAATTTGAGGTATTTTATGGTATTTTGAGGTATTTTAGCGAGTGTGGTAATTTGTGGGAATTAAGTGTGAGAAAAAGAGAATTTTGATGGTAATTTCATCTGGCGACACTGTTCATATCATCATTTTCATATGCATATCATATAAGTTCTTCTATTTAAACACTTTAAGTCTATCTATTTAAAGTTTGGAAATACTTCTGGACTAATAAGTTCAAAAATCAGAATATTTAGATTTATTTAAAGTTTTAATCTATTTAACGTTTTATTTGTTGAAAAATCAAAAGTCGAATATTAAATTATCTGAATAGAAATGTACTTTAAGTGTCTTCTTAAGCGATAAATCATAAAATAGAAATCCGAAGCAATTTTCTTTTTATCTAATAGATTAAGATAAATCTAATAGATAATCTATAATAATAATAAATTATAAATCTAATCTTATCTTAAAGATTACCTACGAAAATGGTCGTTAAAAAAAAATATCTCCAAAAAGAGATCTTGATGCGGTTTCAGCCGTTTGAAGACGTCGAACGCTCTTGAAAAGAAATCAAGAGTCTGTTATTCGACGTCATTTCGGACAATAAAGACTTCTTACCCTCCTCCTTTTCGCTTCTTGGCTTCTGCTAGCAAGTATTTAATTGCAGACGCAAAGGGTGTCACCCGACCTGTTTTGATTGCTATCGCGATGGTAGAGAATGAAAAAATCGTATTGGTCACTCCATGGCGACTTTATAATCAGTTTTCACTTAGGATAGCTCCTTTCATTTCGTCCTAAGAACCAGCTCCTATCTCAGGTCCTCGCACAGCAGTAGCTTCTTTTTGTACATGAAGTTTGAAGCCGCCATATTTTCCTAGACGTGGATCCAGAACTCATAGGTGTAACTTGTTCTCCCGAAGCGATAGTCTGCCCCAACATGGTGGTGCCCACGTCTTGAGGTAAAAATTGCCACCGAATTAGTCACTTGTGTAATGGTTGACTTACCATCCGAGGACATTTCATCATCCGTAACTGGTTGGGTGCTTCAAAGAGGTCTCAGTTTAGAGCACCAGTCCGATGAAGAGGACTTTGTCATGGACCTAAATCTTTGAAATAGCGAGGATATGCACAATAATGGAAACCCAGTGCAGAGTTTTCGAGTTTTGAAACTCATCTCATTTTGAAGATTGTTCTTAAGATATGGTCATGGGGCTGCCATTCTTCTCTGCACTCAGAAAAAAATGTACAGTGAAACAGTTAAATCCCATCCAACAGTCGCGTTTTTCAAATTAAATGTTTTACTTAAACAGTCCACTGTTAATTTTACATTTCAGACTGTTAATTTGAAGAAACTGTCGCCTGGATGAAATCGAACAGTTTTCACTGTTAATCGAGCTCTTTTTCTTCTGAGTGTGAAGGCTGGTTTGTGGCTGAGCTTTTATCCTGGGGATCTTAGCCAACTACAAAAGTGAATTCTGGTCGACCTTTTCACTATATTGCTATCTATATCCTGCCCCCCATCCGGTTGCTGCCCCAGCACTATAAGCATACTTTCCAAATGACAGTATGTCGCAGATAGCATTGAACTTACAGAAGATTAAGTAAAAAAAACTATTTAGACAAGATTGATCAATGGATAAATTTAGAATATTAACGTTTTGCCTGTTACGTTTTTAGCATTTTATGTAAACAGTACGAGCTTTTTGGATAAAACGTTCTAAATTCAATTAAAAGTTATAAAAATTTAAAAACATTTAAATTTATTTAAATTTAAAATATTGTGACCAAAATAGCCCGCAAAAAAGAAAATATCTTCGCCTAAAAACATTTAATTTTTAAAGCTAAAGAGCATAAATTGGCGTTCAGCTAGAATTAATGCTTTTACTTCATTGCTACCTGGACATTCTATCACGAAGTATGCAAACAATTTAAGTTTAAAAAAAGTACGGAAATTCTTAAAAGTTCGTTCCTGTCAATTTCGTACTTTTTTTTTGGTTTTTTTGCCCTAATATTGCACCAACTGTCAAAAATAGTATAAATTATAGAACGAAAAAAGTGAAACAGAGAATTGATGGACGCAATATTCAATTTAATAATGTTGTTTTTTAAATTCAATATTTTTACATATATAAATTTTCTTTAAATGCGATAGTTTTATTTTCAAATAGTAAATATTTGAAAGATATTTTAAAAAAATTCGTGTATAATTTTAATATATTTTTTATATTAATTCTGTTCAAATATTTAAATATTTTATTAAATTAAAAAAGTATTAAAATAAATTTTAAATATTTACGTAGTCGATTTATTCAAATGCGTTATTGGTGCAAAATTGACTCGCTTTTTGGATAAATTAAAAAAGTTTTTGGATAAATTTAATATCTTTTTCTCTTAGTGTAACAAAAAGTTTTCTTGACAACGGAGAACATACCCAAAAATACAAAAATTTGCAACGAATATGATCACAGTCTCTAGTATGTATTGTATATTTTAGAAATAATATGCCACAAATACACAACATTGTGAATACCCCTATTGTACACCTACACTTAGAAAAATTTTCTGGATTTTTTTTTTTAACGAATCAGCAAAAAGAGGTTGGAATGCAAGCACGTGTCAGGTATTGAAGTAGAATTTTAATTTCTATGCACAGAGACATTTATAAAAATCAAAAACAACAACAACAGCTTTGTAAGACTATCTGCTATCTGCTTCAAACTAAAAATTGAACAAAACACCGAATATTAAAGTGTAACATTCCAGCTCCAGTTTCGCGTGATTTGTTTTTATCTAGTGCTGTCACGCTGTCTACGGTTGTAGCTACAAGATACATTTGTATCTGATAAATTTTTACTAGATATTTCGTATTTGAGTTTTATTAAATCAAATATTTGCCTAGCACATTCTTTGAGGACGTTCGTATATAAGTTTTTTGTTTTTTTTTTTTTTAATTGAACAGTTATTTATACATACTAAGATACAAACATACAATAATAGGAATTAAAGCTAAAGTATTCATCTCGAGCAAACGTTGTGCTTTATTTCACAGCAATTGAGTCTATAAAAGTTGTGGCGATTATTAAAGTTTTCAGCTGTTGTCAGATAAGATAGCTTGTTGCTTTTATTCTTGTTGTGAATTGTTTTGAAACCAAATTCATGAACGAGTGGCTATATTTCTGTCTTTCTAGAAGAAAGTTGATCTTTACCATGAAATCTCCTGTCAACATTTGAGAGATTTACTCTCTATATTAGAAAATCATTAGAGTCAATGAATTACTTTACATTGTATAAATCTTTACCATTGCATATTTTCTTGAAGTATCTCAACCTCAAATATGCGTCTAAGTGTTGTTTAATTTTCCAACATTTAGTTTATCAGATAAAACTTTACGTTTTAAAAAAGATAAGATATACAATTTGTTTATTTAGGCCCCTTCGGAAACAAAAAGAAACGAATAACCAACAACCGAGTAGTTACCTATGCTTCTGGACAACTTGAATATACTAACCGTCATTTACAATAACAAATGTTCTAATATTGCAAGGCCGTTTTAGTCATATTGTTTTGATATTGTCGACAATATCAACAATTATTGTTGTTGATTTTTTAATTCTTCAAACGTTATTTTCATTTTGATTATCTGCGTAGATACTGATTGTATGAAAAAGATCTCAGTCAGCCACTCCAACCCAAACTGAAATTAATTGAATGTATATATGAAGTAGAATTTATTGAAGTGGGTGAATAGTTATTTATTTTTTTTTTACATTTTTCACTTCAGTCAACTACAAATATTGATATGTGCCGAAATGTGTCATTGAACTTGTTTACTTCAGCAATGAATCGTTTAAAAATTTAAAGACTTTAAGCAACATAACTGATGGTTACAGATTCATATAGGTACATATATTTGTGTGTAGTGTGTATTTTTAACCCTCATCTACACTATGAAGAGTCAAAAAAACACTCACCACCCAAACAGCCATTCGGTCATAAAAAAAAAAAATAAATAACTGGCCATTTCAGCCCTTGAAAGGACTTTGACCTAGCTTCTTTTGATCAATTGTGTTGTGCGTGTTATTAAGTTTGTACACAATTGACCGAGAACCGGACCTACATGTTTAACGCCGACTCCGAACGGCGATGAACGGAAAGTTCTCGTTCTCAAGAAGCTTTACATGGCATTTTGATTACTCTCTGAGGTTTGCCATTGTCTGCAGAGAGGTGGCGGCCGTACAGAAAAATTATTTTAATTCAAATAATTTTCTGTCGCTGCTGGGTTTCGAACCTGGGTTTCCAAAGTTCTTTTGACATAGCGGCCACGCACTTTAACCAACTACGCCACGGACGCCATTCGGTCATAGTGATTGGAATAAGCTGTGGAAGAACTGAGTAATAACAGCCCTTTCGGAACATACTTTTGAAAACATTCTGAACTATATCGAAACGGATAGTTAGTGCTTGGAGTTAGTTTACTAGGTATAAGCGTTTTAAAAACATGATTGGAAAATGCAAATAGCGGTAACAGTTTTACAAGTTTAAAAATTAAATAATGTTTGCAAATTTATTGAAGATTAATTGGTTAGAAAAATTATGCAGTCTTTCTGATCGGAAATATTCAAAAATTATTATTCTACTGTACATACACTACACTACTTATAATATATTTTGCTACTATAAATTTATATGCTAAGTTTTTATACTAAATTTTTAACATTATTGGAAAGGGCTATCCATTTTCTTCATCCTTGGAAAGTAAATTTAAAAAAAAAACACTAAGAAAATTTTTATTTCGTTCATTCGGACATTTGAATGATATTTTCATTATACGTGGAGTACAATATCATTCAAATGTCCTCCATGGCAGTTTTTGTAGGACTTAATCCTTTTGATTGTGGCGTCCGTGGCGTAGTTGGTTAAAGTGCGTGGCCGCTATGTCAACGAACTTTGGAGACCCAGGATCGAACCCCAGCAGCGACAGAAAATTATTTGAATTAAAATAATTTTTCTGTACGGCCGCCACCTTTCTGCAGACAATGGCAAACCTCAGAGAGTAATCAAAATGCCATGTAAAGCTTCTTGAGAACGAGCACATTTCTTTCATCGCCGTTCGGAGTCGGCGTTAAGCATGTAGGTCCGGTTCTCGGTCAATTGTGTACAAACTTAATAACACGCACAACACAATTGATCATAAGAAACTAGGTCAAAGTCCTTTCAAGGGCTGAAATGGCCAGTTATTTATTTATTTTTTTTTTTAATCCTTTTGATGATTTTTGTGGCCTTGGGCACTAGCTCGGCCATTACATGACGAATGTTGGTTTTTAATTGCTCAAGAGTTTGTTAATTCACGTAAACACGATCACGATTTGCATAGCCCCACAAAAAAAAAAAAGTCCAAGATCGTGCGACAAATTGATCTAACAGGCCAATTGACATCGTCAAATCTTGAAATAATTCATCCTGAAAATTTCTGTTGCAACAGAACTCTAATTGTGAATTCTAAACAAACAAAGCACAAGCTGATGTGTGATTTGTGACCCCATCTTGTTGAAAGCACATATCGTCCAGATCCATATTTTCAATTTTAGGCCAAAAATCGGTTAACATACGGCCATAGCGCTCAGAATTAACTATAACGGTTGCTACTTGATCGTTTTCATAAAAATACGGCCACATGAAACCACCAGACCATAATGCACACCAGGCAGTCACTTTTTGCGGATGCAGTGGTTTCTCCACTATCACGTGGGGGTTTCTAGAGCCCCGTATATCCACCTAGCGCGAAATTCGCTAGGTGAAAATATCCACTTCAACCGCTGAACAAAAATTTACTTCGAAAAATCAGCATTTAACAAAAATCAATATTTTAACAATTTTAATGCAATGTTCGGTGGAAAAAAAAGGGACTTAATTTTCAATTTAGTTGGTATGCTTGTTGATCTTTGAAAAGTGTAAAAAGCATTTTTGAAGTGGAACTTCTTTAGCCGCGATGGGGAGTAAAACCGACGAATTAATTCGTCGATGAAACACTTCGCCGTGTTTTTAACGTAGTGTTACGCAAAATTAAATAATTATAAAATAATATGGACACAGTAGCTTTTCAACTGCATGGTTCATACATCGAGTAATTATAATATTGCCATAAAAATTCGAAGCATGTGGAGTATGTAAGAGTACACAGAGTATATTTCTGTATTGCATTTATTTTTCTCATGTCTTCATGTTTTTGATACAAAATTCTACATATCACATAGTTTTATGATACATATTAACCCTCTCTAGCCCTCCTTTAAAGCCCCCCTGTTCATGTGTAGGGAATAAATATACAAAAAACAAAATTTGTATGGGAGCCCCTTAAGGAGTGGTCGGAGGGAATGGGTCCCCAACGGAAATTTTTTTTGCATGATTCTAATTTGTTGAAAATGCTGGATTAAGTCGATTTTAAAATTATCAAACTGTACTTGTGGACTGTTGAAAGTAAGCCTATTATAACACTTAATCTGTTATCAATCAAAAAAGTATTAAAAGTATTTTCTTTTTAAGGAACAATTTAGAAACTAAGATTTGTTTGTCCTGATATTTAGCCTTGATTTCCCAACTGATTTCTGATTTTTATTTTTAAGGACTTGGCCAATTTCAATCAGACCCCTTCATACATAAAAATCAATTCTCTGCGTGCATGTTCGTTTGATAGACTCTGGAAGTCTATAACACATCCGATATACTTCATACTTTAAATATTCGTTTTGCTGTAGATCATCTTGATAAATATTTGCTGATCGATAGAACTTTGATTTTTACCTATGACAAGTTGAACCCAACATCTAATTTTACCAGAACACGATACGAGACACGGCACATATAAAATTTAACAACTGCTATGAAAGCATCAAAGATTTGTAGCAAAAAAGTCTTAAAATTGGGGCAAGGGTAATACCTCCGCAATAACCATCCGACTTAAAAGTTTAAGAAAATCTTTGCATTGAAATCATATTACAAGAAAATTTTTCCGATAGGTGACAATTAATATTGAAATTTTTCTAACAGCTGTAAATCAATGTTTCGATAGATCCATCGGAAGTTAATAAAAGAAGTACTTTTTTGCACTAGATAAGAACTGGTAAGATCAACAATTGAACTGAGTTATTTCCGGATAATTTAACTGAATGAAGCATAAAATTCTCGATAAATATGAAAAAGGGAAAAACACGTTTGTCTTGGCTTAAAATAGGCGATATTTTTGGGAAAAAATACGAAAGTAAAATGTATTGGAAATATTTTCATAAGCATCTGTGAAATTTAACAAACAATTTTAACTAACGCGAGCTAACTCAAGGTCAGATAGAGATGGAATTTAAAGAAATTGTGACTTAACAAAAATTTCTCCGGATATTCACAAAGCAGAGACATATGGAAACTAGCTAAATATGTACTTGAATATGAATGTGTAGTCTTAACAAAAAAAAAAAAAAAACAACTGTAAAAACGACATTAACACTGAGGTAGGTAGAGGTAGCTAAAAAGGGAGCGCAAGGTATTTGTCATTACGCCATGGTACTCTTATAACGTAAACATGAATAGCGACTGATTCAATGACATTGAGTTTAGGAAGTTCTCACGTAATTGTGGTAATACAATAACAACAACAACAGCAGCAATGGTATAAACAACTTGTTGCAGGAACACTTGTTTTTGCAGTTTTGAACGTTTTAGGTTAGGTTCAACCACAACAACATATGAAGACGAAGTGGAGACAACGGCAGCAACTTCAATAGCAACAGCTACAGTAAAAGCAACGCCTCGGCTGAACTCAACGAAGGTAATGATGCTCATGATGATGGTGTTGTTGTTGTTGTTGTTGTTGTTGTTGTTGTTGTTGTTGTTTGTTGATGAAGAAGCAGAAATAATACATCATACTGCGAAATGAGTTTAATTGGAAATTTATGCGCCGAAGGTGTGTTTCGCGCAGTGTTGGAACGGCAACAAAAACAAAAACAACAGTAACAACAACAGCAACAATTTGAAACAGAACAACAATAATATTAAGAGGGCAAAGAGAAAAAAGTTGACACCATGTCGGCTTAGTTTAGGAGTTATCAGCAGGTATCACCAAGTGAGCAGGTATCATTCATAAAAACAATTATACAGCAGCCCAAGAGTGCGAGTAGCTCTTGTTGCTTCTTCTTATTCTTTTTCTTGGGCTTGTTTTAAGGCCTTAAATTATTAAGCAAATTATACAGAACTTGTTGGTTGTTGCTGTTGAAAGAGTTTTTAATTTTTTTTTTTTATATTTTTTTTTGGGTATAACCTGAGAATTTCGCACATTTTGCCTTTTACTATGATGAGAATTTTTTGGAACAATTTGTTTTTAGTTGTTGCTTTTGCTTAGTTTTGTTGTTCTAAGAGTAATAAAATCGCAACTGCCTTTAATTACAGCTTCTCATCAGGACAGCTTGAAATTCCTTCAGCTGCATTTAAGAGCCTGACAGCGTTTAAGTTGGTGGATGTCAAGCGGTCAAGCTTGTAACTAAATTAAGCGAACAGCAATAAATTTAAACTTGCTTTGTTCACTTTTAGAGGAGCTTGCAACGCCATCAATAGTCATAACAACAACAATAACAACAAGAACAACAGCAACAACCTAGCGAATAATCAAAGTAGTCGATGAGGAAGTGTTGGTAGCATCCCATTCATTAATATATCATCTCTTTTTTTTATTAAGCCTCATACTGCCAACAAAGTGCTCGACGGCAATAGCAGTAGCAGCAGCAACACCAACAGCAACAAAATCGTCTTAGTCTTAACCATGTTGTAGGTTAATGAAATTCACATTCTTGTTGCAGTCAAAGACCGTAGATGCGCTGCTCGAGCCAGGCTCTAGTTGTTTGCTGTAGATTTTGTACAGTTGCTGCGCTTTGCTGCGGTAGTGTTTTATTTTCCTCAGCGTTGTCGCTCTGTTGCTTTGTGAAGTTAGTCGTGTTGTTGTTGCTATTGTGGGAAGTGAAAATCAGTCTTTGTTGCTGCTCACGCTACTCCAGGTGAATAGCGCATCTTTGGGCGCTTTTGTAAATGCAAAATTATGTTAAGCTGACAGCAGCTGTTGTTGTTGTTATTGCTGCAACATCAACTGACTATAAACTCGGCCAGCCAGCCTGCCTGCCTGCCACAATATGTTAGCATAAATGTTTCTATTTTCGCTATTTATTGAGGTTATTGTTGTATATTCCATGGCTGTCCATATGTTGCTGCTGTTGTCTTTGAAATTATTTTCTTAGAGCAGTGCCAGCGGTTAGCGGATAACTTCTGATCTTCTGTCATTGCAGCCATTCGAATGCATTTTCTGTCCATCAGCTGCATGTTCCGTTGAATTATAAAAGTTTCTGCGATAAAATCCCAGCGAGAGTTCAGCCCGGCGTGCTTGGTCAACGAAGCAGTGATCGAACGATCACTTCCAATTGCAGTGGGTCGTTTATGAAGAGATCAGGAAGTAATGATGCTGAACTGCAGTGATAAGAGCTAGCTCGGATTACATGTTGCTATGTTGTTATTGTCCAATATATTTAAAATTTGCCCAACTGTCAATAAGCAGCTGTTGGAAAATAGAGCTTTAATTATAGGCTAGGATTTGAATAAAGAGAAGGTTAACAACGAGTAAAAGCATTGGACAGCAGCAGCTGTTTAAGCTATACTCTAGTCAAGTCATTTGACTTGAATTAATTCAGTCTTTCAGGCAGTTGTATGTAATTAAAAAACCGTGTCCGTCTAATCAAAATAAATTTCTCCGCTTTTGTAGGTCAAAGTTGAGGCATTCATGATGAAGTGTTGTTGTCTTTAGCCCAGCACTGTTGCCTGAACTTGATCCTACATTGAAGGAGTACCTAAAGAAGTTCGATTTATGCCTTAGAGATTGTGGAGTTGGTGTTAAAAGTTAGATGATCTGAACTATGCTTTTAGGTGGTAATCTCCATTTATTCAAAAATTAATAGACACCTACCCACATCACTCAAGTGCACTCATTCAGTGTTTTATTATAATTATTAAAAATTGTTTATAAGGAAAAGAAAAATTAAATTAAGGGGACTTATAGGTTACAAATTTGAAAAAAAAAAATCAATTTTCGAGGTGACAAAATCTGTCGCCATTTTGTTCGCCAAAATTATCCTAGTTCAGGCGGTGGCCACTTCAACAAGGATTAATATGTTTTTTTTTATTTTTTCTTCAGATGTTCCTGACTGGTGATATCCTGCACACCGTCAATTTTTTGGCATTTTTTTAAAGAAAATCAAATAACGTCCAAAACCGCTTCAAAAATTCTGAAAAAAATTTTTTGTATTTTTCAAATGTTAATAAATATTGGATTGGCAACTAAGTAATTGCGGATTTCACTCATAGATGGCTTTAGTTGAATTTGTAGGTTTGCTGACGTAATCGAATTGTCAAACACATTTTGTTATTTGTTAGTTGGTACTTCAACTGTCAATCAGTAAAAAATTTTTTTGATCGGTTGTGTAGTTTTTGTTTGGCGTCTGTTGAAAAATCGAAAATCAAAACGAAGATTTTCGTCATATTTTGCTTTTTTATTTCCGGAAAGGAAAAAACGCATCGCAAGCTCACAAAAAGTTATGTGCTGTTTATGGTGACGAAGCTTTAAAAGAACGGCAGTGTCAAAATTGGTTTGCCAAATTTCGTTCTGGTGATTTTTCACTCAAAGATGAAAAACGCTCTGGTCGCCCAGTTGAAGTTGATGACGACCAAATCAAAGCAATAATCGATTCGGATCGTCACAGTACAACACGTGGGATTGCAGAGAAGCTTCATGTATCACTTACATGCATTGAAAATTGCTTAAAACAACTTTGCTATGTACGAAAACTCGATATATGGGTTCCTCATGAACTGAAAGAAAATCATTTAACACAACGCATTAACATCTGCGATTTGTTAAAGAAACGTAATGAAAATTATCCATTTTTAAAACGCTTGATAACTGGTGATGAAAAATGGGTTGTTTACAACAATGTCAATCGGAAAAGTTCGTGGAGCAAGCCCGGTGAACCAGGTCAAACAACATCAAAAGCTGATATTCATCAAAAGAAAGTTATGTTATCAGTTTGGTGGGATTACAAAGGAATTGTCTACTTTGAACTTTTACCACCCAACCGAACGATCAATTCAGATGTCTACATTGACCAACTAACAAAATTGAACTATGCAGTTGAAGAAAAGCGGCTCGAATTGACAAATCGAAAAGGTGTTGTATTCCATCATGACAATGCAAGGCCACACACATCTTTGGTCACTCGGCAAAAATTATTGGAGCTTGGTTGGGATGTTTTGCCACATCCACTATATATTCCTGACCTTGCACCATCTGATTACT